>JALPQD010000258.1:460000-870000 GCA_023101885.1 Typhlomys cinereus
TTGAATGACCAGCCTCGAGTCACTTAGATATTCAAAAACTGATGGATGGGCTCGTGAGATGGCTCAGGGGTTAAGTCTTTGCTCTGCAAGCAAAAGGACCTGACTTTGCATCCCGAGTTCCATGAAAAATTCCGGAAGTGGCAGCGGCCTGCACTTCCGGCCCTGAAAGGCAGAGCCTGGAACATCCCAGAGCAAAGCAATAAGGAGGTAGAGCACTCCAGGATGCTTCTTGAAGTCACCCTCGTGCTCCACAGGTACCCACAGTGCCTTCTACACACCTACACACACTCACATGCACATACACACCCACACTTACACACACCTACACGTACACACACACACACACCTAGACACACTACCTGGTACTTTGGACGGTAAAACTCAAATGAAGATGAAAACCAAACCAGCCACCAACAAGCTACATCCAGCACTTTTGGGGGCAACATTTCTTTCCATGGCTCCTTCCCCTCTGTCCACCTTTCCCAAGTTGTCCATGGTTAAAGCAACACTTCCATTCTGATTCATGGTGCCAAAATAGCAAATCATGCTGTGTCACTGATGATAAAATATGAGATATTATTTAAATGGTACCATGTAGAGTCATTCAACTGAGTTGACTGGGGAGGAAACCCACAGATTATCAACGACCCTGGGAGGCAATATCTACAGAGCTCTACGTGAAGACAAGAGGGAAAAGCATCAGGACACGAAATAGCTTGCTGTGTAGTCACATATCCTAGAAGTGATCAGGCAGAATGGCTCTGAGCCCGACCACTGTGCCTCCGCAGCAGTTAGATGGAGTCTGAGCTGTGGGCACATCTGTAGAGAATTAGTAGTTAGCAAACCTGTGCAAGTCTGTAGGGGAGAGTATAACTGTGGGAAGACCCCGTCCCTGGGGGTGAGACCATTCCTTGGGTAGGTGCCTAAGACAGAGACAAGATGATTGGAAATGGGCACGTGGGCATGTTGACCGAGGAGAAAGCATGCTCCTTCCTCTCTCCATGGCTGTGGTGTGGCAGTTCCCATCCTGGGCACCTAAGGTTGGCATGCATCCTCCTGCCATATTGACGAACTCTAACCTTGGATTACGTCAAAGTCGGCCTGCTGGTTGCTGATAAAATCACAACAAAACGGTTTACCGGAGCAAAGGGTTTAATTTTATCTCATGATTGTTCAGTCACAGTTCCTTGTCCAGCTTGGCAAGAGAGTCCACTGCAACTCCAGGAACTGGCCACACCATCTCCACATGTCAGCTGAGAGAGGGACAATCCTTACCTGCCTGACCAGCATGTCTGGCCAAGTGTACACAAGGATGTCAACTTTCTCAACCAGCTCTCTGCACTTTATTCACCTCTCCTTGACCTTGTACTACCCACCACGGGTTGGGCCTTCTCCATCAACTAGACAATCTCCTGTAAGTTCACTCTGGGCTTAACACAACAACTAATGATCTACAAATGTGCCCAGAACTCAAACCCTCAACTATCAAGTTGACACCTGTGTCTAACTCTAACAAATCGTAAGCTTCATGAACTTCTTGATTGCCTAAGTTTTCTGGCTCCTGTACTAATTCAGCAGTGAGAAGATGACGCTCACACAGCTTCTGCACTGCATGGGCCCCACTAACGTGGCTGCCAGTCCCACGCATGGTGAGCTGAATGAAAAGTTTCAGTGAACCGAAGTTCGTTAAGTCCACTGGAAAACTGTAGTAAAGAATGAAACCCAGGAGGACCCAGGGCTCCTTGTGCTCCGTAACAGCCCCTGGGAAGACTGAAACCCCCAGAGACCACCATGCCCAAGTGCAAGCTTTAAGAGGGAGACGGGCAAAGGGAAGTTCTAGAGAAGGTCTCAGAAAACCCCCTACTAAGAGCAGACTCTGCCCACAGCTCCAAGCTGACGACCAGTCAAGAGTCAAGAGGCATCTGAAGAGACATCTATGGAGAACAAGCCTTCGGCGCGCATCTGGGGAGACCTGCGGAGCACACGGTGAACCCCAGCTTTGGACACTGGTGAGACAAGTGAGAACGAGTGTCCACCGAAGAGGCTCCGTTCAGAAAAGCGGGTGACAAGAGACTTCCATTCCAGCACATTCGGCACGAGAGGACCAGGAACGTCCAACAAGGGGCACCGTTGCCCAAGTGGGGTCCCTTTGGCTCTTGGGTCAGCCATACTGAACCCAGCTTTTCTGGAGCTTCCATTTGCTCCGAGTTCCGAGCTCTTGTCCTGAGTTCTCTCAGCTCTAGTAGCTACTGACTTGGAAAACTTTAGAACTTCTTAGTTCCTCGGTTTCCATATTGCCAGGAGGAATAAATGAGAAACCCCAGCGGAAGCGTCTCATGGGCTCCGGTACTCAGAACAAAGCCGCCCCTCTTGTCTCTCACGACGGCATTCACCCTGTGTCCCCTGTGGTCCATTGCTGTGTCTACACATCAACATATTCCACATACACCATGTGGAACAAAACATGCTACAATCTCCTCCAAGAGAGCAGAGTTCATAGCAAAACCCCCAGTTCTGCTGAGGGCCCCGGATCCAAAGTCGTTCTCACGAGTGCTTGTACAAACATCACCCTCATGGCATATCAGAACTGATTCCTGAAGCTACACCCAGGATCTCCATGACAGCTTCTGGAAATGAGCTCCCATTGGTGATGCTGAAGTGTCAAGCTTTGTGGGGTCTTGGACTGTCCCGGATACTATAACAAAATACCTGGGACTAAACCATTTTAAACAAAAAGATGTATAGCTCACAGTTCTTGAGGGTAGGAATCCAAGATGTGGTGCATGGAGATTCAGTGTCGAGTAAGGCTCTGTCCTCAAAGTGGCCCATCATCGCGGTGCCCTTATATCTATTTTATGAATGCAATGATCCCTCTTATGAGAAGACGCCAACCTCGTGACCAGCTCCCAAAGGCCCCACCTCCTTATAACGTCACCTTGATGATTAGGACTTCAATGTATGAATTTGGGGGTGACACTACCGGAGCATCGCAACTGCGTGAAATGCTCCCAAAGCACCCCTACCCTTGCGAGAGGAATCCACGGCTTCCAGACCCCTTGCTTAGAGAAGGAGAAGGCCCTGGGGGGCTGCACACTCGGTGGTGTTTGCCCGTGACAGGCTCAGCTTCCACTGTCCCGGTCAGGTTTCGGGGGTCTCTGTAGGAGCACCACAGGAAGACAGGGAGCTGGGATTTCATTCTGCTCCATACTAGCTGAAGAGCCTTTGGGGCCCCGCTAGCAGATGACCGAGTCTTTAATAAATGTCTCAAGTGTGGCCAAGGCTGATACAATCACCACAGAGCAGAGTCCAGGGAGTGGGTTGGGCCTCGTCTGTTTCAAACTTCTCAGACTGCTCCCATGTGCCCACGAGCTGCCTGACTAATTTGCTGTCGGTCCGCTCATCATCAGAATGTCTTCAGTGTACCCTGTGCTGGCACATTAAGGGGAAGACACGAGACAAGTTCCCAGCGGTCACCCAGCTAATGACGGCTCCAACCACCCCGCCGAGTGGGCAAGGGGCATCCGGGCCGGTGGCATTCCTCCCCTGGAACACGGACAGAGCTAGAAAGGGTGAAAATAAGAAGCCGCATCTCCTGTCTGTCTCCAATCATGTCCGACCCCATCGCAGGCCAGCGGAAGTATGATTCTGATTTCTAGGCTGCTGGTCTGGACAGGCTGAGAGTCATCAAAGCCCAGCTTTGGGGACTCCTGGCTTTCAGGGGAAGATCTTGACACGGACACCATCGCGACCTGCACTTATCACACTGACAAATGTGTGTGCGAGCAGCATCTCACGAAGATGACGAATGAGGTAGTGACTGCTGCTCACCAAAGAAGGGGTGCCTGAGAACCCCTAGCCACTGGGCTCATGGGAATGGAAACCACTCTTCTGTTTGGCCTCTAAAAGGTGCCTGCTGGCTCTGACCGTTCCATAGGCTCAGAAGACTGTGGCACAGGGGGACACACTTGAGGGTCACTGCCCCACAAGCCAGCTTCCAGGTCCCGGATGCCAGGCAACAGAACAAGACACGCGTGCTGATAGGTTGATCACCCGGAACTTGTTCCTCCTCTGTTCAGAGAAACAGATGAGCTCACTTACAACTAAGCCACCCGCAAAGGTGTGGGTGCTGCAGGTAGGGCCCCCCTCGTGGAGTCTTCCATCGGTTAGCATTGCATGGCACGCCTCTTCCTTTTGCGGCCCTGTACGCCTCCTGGAACAAGTGTCACACACGAGCCACAGTCAGGGAAGAAGAGTCAGGGAAGGAAGGAAGGAAGGATGGTGTTAGAAGAGGCCACAAGCACGCCGCCCCCTCGCCTCCTGCAGATCCAGGTGCTCGCCAGGGGTTTGGAGGTTAGACAATATGAAGGAGCCCATGAGCAAGAGGGGATCCCCAGGATCAGTGGGGAGCTGCTGTGGCCTCATCCCCAAGGCACAGCCATCCCCGGTGGGATGTATGAGATCCTGTCACCAAGCTTCATGGCTCCGAACTCGCCAATTCCCACAGTGGTTCCTTCTCTGTAGCTACCCTGGAGCTGAGGGGGGAGGGGCTCCCTGGACTGCATGAGGCCCTGGAAGGGATGAAGCATGTCATTAATGCCACTGAACGGCACTGACATGTCCGCAGCAATTATCATAAGCACCGGTGAGTTCGCCACAGCCCTGGTCAGAAGCCAGGCAGTGTAGGGGAGCTGCGAATGGCCAGAAGCGGGCGAGTGAGAACGTGGGAGGACATGAGCCGGGTCGGGTGGAGGTGGAGGCTGGCATGCCAGGCCTGCAAGGGGAGCGTGTGCAGTCAGGTCTGGAAGAAGACGAGAGGGAGGTAAGGACCCTCGAGGTGACCAGAAGCACTAGGAAAAGAAGCCGCGCTCTGAGCCGAGGTCCTGCCGGGCTGGTTGCCGGAGACCCACAGCTGCTCCGACTGTGGAGCCTCCATCGCAGGTGGGCGCGGGGCTGAGCCTCCAGGGCCTCCCTGCTCTTCCAGGATAGCAGAAGTGCTGGCCTGCTCTGCCCTGCAGAGAAGAACCCATCCGCAGACTCTTTCTCTCCAGCTCTTTCCCGGGCTCTGCTGACCACGGCTCCCCATGATGGGGATGCGCACTGCACTGGGGTGGAACTATAGGGACTCACGCGGTAGGCGAGCGCTCCACCGCGACGCCACATCCCCGCGCTCTTCTCACCTTTTTTTTTTTTTAATTCTGATACAGTGTCACTAAGTTGCCCACATGGGACTTGAATTCACGTTGAAACTCAGGCTCTCCTAGGTCTTGTGAACCTTCTGTCCCAGATCTCTGGATATCTGAGACTAAAGGCCTGAGACATCAGTCCCTGGAAAACACACACATAAGCCTACACATATGCATATGTATACAGATAAATGTATAGACATCTATATAAACAAATATATTTATACATATGCATACACATATACAGATTTGCATTCATATATATATACATTCGTTTATATATACATATATATTCATTTATATATACATGCATACATACATACTGTTCAAGGTCCCGTGCATGGTTGCTGATAAATGACCACCAAATGGCTTAAGGGAACAAGGGGTTTATTTCCTTACGACAGTCCAGTTACAGTTCTCAGTCCAGCTTGATGGGAGAGCACATGCCAACACCAGGGCCGAGAGAACTGGCCACACTCGCCAGGCCAGCCTGTCTGGCCAAGTGTACAGAAGGATGCCAACTTTCTCAACCAGCTCTCTGTACTTTATTCCAGGGACTAATCCATGGGCTGGGCCTTCCCCATCAGCCAGACAGTCTCCTGCAGGTTCACTCTGGGCTTAACCCAACCACTAATTCTCTACAAATGCACCCAGAGCTCAAACCCTCAACTATCAAGTTGACACCTGTGCTTAACTATGACACACACACACACACACAAATACACATACATGCGCACACATATATATACATATATATGTATATATATATATATGAGTGTTAAACCCAGCCTTTCTAAAAACATTCTTTTCCTCAGTCTGGGAAGTTAAATTTTTCTAAACCACTTCAAAAAACGGTCTGCTTCCTGTGCTGCTCGCATTATTCCAGGCATGGGAGAGAGCCTTGATTCTCAGCGGGAGCCCATTTATCTCCACGGGTCACTTTTTGAAAAAGGTTAAAGCAATTGAAAGAACTCGTTCCCTTGATATCACCGCCATGGACTTCGATGATTTTCTAAAGAAACCCACTGCAAAAAAAAAAAAAAAAATTTAAAGTAGGCATTTCCTAAAAAGAAAAACTCCTGCTGTTTTTTCTTTGCCCGGAAAATTATTAGTTCACAAGGTGAATCTCCCTATGAATAAACTCAAACATGGATGGGGAAATAAATCATCCACCTGTCTACATTTTTTCTTTGTGACAGTCATCTTGTTGAAAAAAGGCCATTATTTTTTGTGCTAATGGAAGTGTCTTGCAAGGTAAGGCTTACATGTTATCTAAAATGTTTAGAAAGCTTCATCTTTTCAGAACATTTTTCGTTTTTTAGCTAATAATTTTCTTTGGGAGTGCTACAAATTATGCTGCAGGTACTAGATACCTGCATTTCAAAGATGTGACTTTAAAAAATTACTTGCAGTCACACTGCATGACCTTGACATTATCTTGGTCTCTATCTTCTCCATACACTACACCCAACTAGCCGTCATCCTCCAAAAATAGGCCAATCACTGACAATCACGTCTCTGCAGATTGCATGTCCCCCTCACTCCCCACCAAAAAAAAAAAAAAAAAACCTTTTTATTTGTATAAAGCGTCCATCAAAGCCATGGCCATCTACGCTATCTCCCAGCCCGCAGACATACTGAGGGGCAGTGGCCACGTGCTGTGCTAGTTGAAGTGGCCAGATGACCCACTTCCGTTGTCCCCGCCAGCTCAGTCCCTCCAGGTTGACTCCCACCAGCAGTGCTCAGTTCATATGGGTCCTTCAAGACCCCCAGAGACCTCTACGCCCACGCAAGCCTAGAAAAGGCTGTTTGGTTTTGCTTATTTGTTGGGACATCAGTAGCTCAGGCTGGCCACACATTCATCATGTAGCCCAGGCTGGCTTTGAACTCCTTCCTGCCTTGGCCTTCTGAGTATTGGGATTACAGGCATGAGCCATTATGCCAATCCATTCAAACCCAGAATTTGAATTATTATCTGGAGCTACAGTCAGCAACAGGAGAACACGCTTTAGTCCGTCTACCTCCCAAGTATTCTCCGTCTATTCTAGGAGGCCACACCCCTCTGGTTTTGCGTCTACTGCTCTGCTCCCTTCTTTGGGAGCCCCTCACCTCCTGCCCTCCTTAACACTGCCACTGCTCCTGCACTTTCCATCTCTTTCACCCTTAGCCTCGTCTACTCTGTGATTGACAGCTGATCCTCTCGTTCAAGGTGTCCCCGGGCTGGTCAGCGCGTCCAGTAAAACGTCTCTCAGGGCTCTGCATTGTCCACGAGTGGCTTGACATCATGTTGCATCGTTATCCACATCGTTCAAAAGAAAGTGCATCAGCCTAGTGACCCAGGGGCACCACACCCCAAAACACCTGGTTTTCCCTGGCAGAAGTGTGGTATCTTCTCTGACGTCTCCTTCTCTTTCTCCTCATTCTCCAAGGGCCATAGTAGCTCATACTCTGCCTGCCCTTGAAATCCCACCAACTCTATCCTGCGCCCACGATCCTCTCTTGCTCACTGCAGCTCATCAAGCTGGGTGGCATGTGGATCCCAGCTGAGCCCCCTCCAGTCTCAGCTCCACGCCGCAGCTCCAGAGCACCTGACAAAACTCAAACTGTGCCCTGCCACTATGTTGAGGGTTTAAAAGTCTCAGGTGTTATCCGCGGTCCTTGGGATGAAGCGACCTCCAGGCATCCCCAGACACAGACTCTTCTGCCTCATCTCTCTGGGGCTGAATTCATCTCTGAGATACAGAACCATCTAAATTCCACCTTGTCACTCCCGTACCCAAGCTCCATGCCTGCTTGAGTAAAATACCCACTCTCCACACCCCAACTGCTGACACCCCCTCATACAAGAGTTCCCACACAACTAGCTCCCACTGAGAGCCCTGAGCCTGCATGCCAAGAGGGACGGGAGGCTCTGAGTCATTATCTTGAGCCACAGTCAGTAGCAGGAAGGTTGACGAGAAGTTATCAGGTAAGCACACTTCCACTCAAGAGAAGTACCCAAACTGAGACCAGAATGGGCCTGGGCTCCTGCAGCATCTCTAGTCTTAATCATCATAATCACACTTAAGTCTTTAATTTTTCTCTCTCTTTTTTTAATCCAATCCATCAAAACCCATGACCACAGGACTATCACTCATTCCCTACTGTATCTCTAAGACAAAATAAACCCAGGACACAAGTGGACGCTGAATAAGCATTGAGAGCTACGGATGGACACTAGATCTCACCTCTTCCACAAAGCCTGATTTCAGCTTAAAATTTCACAAGGGTTTCTCAGTCCTAGCACAATTGACATTTTCAGGTAAATGGATTTCAGGGGGAGGAGGGAGATTGTTATTTAATATTAGCATCATCTTTAAACACCATAGTGCAGACGACCCTTAAATTAAGACAATCGAAACTGTCTCCAGACATTAACAGTTACGGGGTTACGCGCTCCCTCCTCATAACATGTGCGCTGAGACTCGTGGTCATTGTCATCTGTTAATGTCTCTCCTGGACCAGGTGCATTCATCTTGTCACGCCGAAGTGCTAAAACTGCCTTATCTTGAGCTAACATCCCCCATAACAACATATCCAGACCTAGCGTATCTAAGGAAGGGGGCATACGTGCTCCATGAAGAAGCAGCCAAGTCTGCAGTGTCGCAGGTGGGATTCCAGCTCTCGTGTTGTTTAATCCAGCTGCCTGGAGACCCTTGACATTCCAGCAGCAGAGAAGTCAGCTTTACCGGCCCCGCTGAACTCGGCGCTGTGCACAGCCTGGCTACAAGCTCTGCGGGGAGGATCTTTAAACACCGATCAACTGTCTGTTCTTTCTCCATCTGCAACTCATTAAACTCTCCCTTTTCTGAAACTTCAACAAAGTCAACCAAAGCCTAGACAGCTTGCTATGCACCAAGACTCGTTTCCTTGGAATCTCCTTTCTGATAGCTCAGTTCTGCCTGCCTTCTGCTACATTCCAAACAGAACCAAGGGGAATGGTGCCAACTCACTGCTGGCCCTCTGAAATAACATCTCACTTCCTTAAACTATTCTAGTGTCTCCAGTTCTCTTAAATAAGTAATGCGGGTGGTTAATATCAGTAGAAAGTCAATAGTTAAAATTAATCATGTATATTAAATATTTAGCAAGTGTTTACGTACGAAAGGTGAATTTTAACATTGCAAGAATCTTGCTTATAAAGAACGCTGACATCTCACTTTTATGATCAGAAAAATAACATTCTATTTGAAAATCTTTTCAATTAAATAATGTGCATGAAATAAAAACAGGGGCCATGGCTCAGGGGTTAAAGTTTTTGCCTCAAAAGCAACCCTGAGTTCAGATCGCATGTAAAAACATTCGGCAGAAATGGCAGCAGCCTGTACTTCCAGCCTTGGAAGGTGGAGCCTGGGAAACTCCAGAGCAAAGCAAAATGATGTAGAGCAATTCAAAGTGATTCCCAAAGTAACCTTTAGGCCTTCACAGACACACACAATGCCCTTTTCTACACATACACACACACATACACACACACACACAGCAGACAGTAAAACACGATAGTTTTCCTCTATCTCTGCACATACTCAAATACACAATAAATTGGCAAGTAAAATAAAGTGCTTGCTATTTCAACCACATGGAAAGACCCACACACACCCCGCTGTAGCCTCGTTATTTGAATCTGATTGCACTCTCATCACACTGAGGCCTCGTGAGCATCTCCCATAAGGTTGGTATAGCAAGTGCATTTAGACCTGATGATATTTCAATTTAGGATGAACTTATCACGTCATAACCCCATCAGAAGGTGCATAATACCTGCACATCTTTCTACTTCCATTTATTCATTGTTAGATGGGGGGTACAAAATTTTTACATGATGACCAAAGTACCTTCTAAGGCTAAAAGGCTTGAGGACATCCTGTGATATGATTATTTCCTCCTAAATTTTTTTGCTGCAGCTTTGGATTTGACAAGTGACAGGCATTAAAAATTGGTGCTTAAAAATTAGCATCTAAGTAGGCGGGAGACTGGTTAGGAAAAAGTTTACATCGGGAAAAGGGTGGCTGACAGAATCCAGTGGTAAGAGGCGAAAATGACACAAATTTGTTGCATTTAAGGATAAACTACAAAGAATAAAACATAAATAGCATCTATACTGCCCTAGAATTAAATAGCACAAAAGATAAATATGTGGTTTGGCAAAGGACAATTGTCCTATACTCAGAAGTAAGCATAAGTGGTTGCTGTTAGAAAACTCTGTGTAACAGGAAGCCGCAGATTAGCAGACTTGAAAAGAAATCTGCACTTACTCAAGAGACTGAGAACGAAAAGATTTCAAGATGGATGACATATCAATAAGGAAACCGAGACAAACACCCCAAGAAAGGACGGGCACAGACCAAGTAGTCCCTCTAATACGTGTGTCCCAGCGTCAGGGGGTCGCCTCGGTACTGTCTCTCTCCATCGATTCCTGTCTTCCTGACTGTCTCCAGTAACATGGGCAGGTGACCAAAGATAAACTGCGACCCTACATGGAAGCAAACAGTGGAAAATCCACTAACGAGCCAACAAATGGATCAACTGCACGTTTCTGCAGGATCAGGGCAGGCACATCAGCCAAGGTTTGTTCGCAGAGGACACAAAGCTCTCTGGCTATTTTGTGCAGAACACGAAACTTCTGTGAGGAACTCACGGAAGAACTCAGAGAGTCAGAAGTCAAGCCAGCCACCTGGGGAGCCACTATCTTGGCCACAGTTAGAAATGGGGAGGTGCAAGCCCACAGGGAGCATTAAAAGCCCCTTTCCCAAGCTGGAGGACCCCCCACAATGCCAAGGTCCTCCACCTTCAAAGGAGCAATACCACAACACCAAGTCTTCAGTCAGTGCAGCCCTGGCACCCACGAGGTTCTGAGGACAGACACTGCCATCTCCACGGTCAGATCCACACAGCAATGCCAAAGCAGAAGAATGAGGTTCCCCCGCACCCCACTTGACAATCTCACACGCTAAAGAGTGGAACTGACTCCCATTCACAGGCAGTGCTAAAGGTAGGCTGGGAACGTGCCTGAGCCTTCTAGACGCTGCAGGACAGAGACTCCTTCTAGAAAGAAGCTGGAATACACAAGGAGTGTGGCCTGGCTTATCCACAGACCACGGAAGCCACCATGAAACCCTCCAGGGGCTCCCAGATGTGATCACCAAGCTACCGTATGACAAGTCACAGCTGAATTATAGCACAGGACTTTAAAAGTCAGGTAACTATCTCCATACAGAAACAATACTTGGGGATCAAAATTTTACAGATTTATAATTACTATAAAGTCTTAGCTCTTATATATAAATTTTTTAAATTATTTCTCATGCGGTGACAAGGTAATGAAATAAGAGCAGTCTGTGCTTCACTCATGTGTGACCTGCTCGGGCAAGTGCTGGGTAGGTCTAGAAGACTAGACATGGGCAAGCAGAGCTGTGTCCAGATCACTGGCTGGAGCGTGGAGCAGGTTCAGTTTGAAGGTCGCCGCTACCACTACCTATATGACCTTGGAAAGCTCTTTGTCTTTTCTGTGACTTGGTTTACCCAAATGAAAGTCATAACACATACCTTCAGAGGCCGTCCTGAGGGTCAGATGTGGCATCCCACGTGTTACCCCCAGTGCATCACACGTGTAAGTGAGATTCTCTGGAGAAATAGAACCAGCAGCAATGCGTCCAGAGAAAGAGAATTCTCGAAGGCAGTTGTGGGGGTCACACAGCTGTGGGGTTAGCAAGCCCCAGTCTGCAGGGTTGGTGGCAAGCTAGAGACACAGGAGAGTTGCTGCTGGGGGTACTTTGAGGGGGAGGTTGTCTGGACGCAGACCTCCTCCTTTTTCACTTCGGCCTCAGTGGATGGAGTGAGGCCCACACACCACATTTGGAGGGTCACCTGCTTTCTTCCAGGCCCCCTGATTCAGACGTGAATCTTATCTAAAAAGTGCCTTCACAGCATCATTCAGACCCACCCACCAAGTTCCGCAGCCCAGCCAATCTGAAAGATAAAAGTGCCCACCCCGGTCCACTAAGGGCAGTCAGTAAATAACCGCACAGCCTGAAGGAGCTTACATCTCATGGCAAAGCAAAATCACTGTAAAGCAGCGCGACCAGTTCTACCAAGTGATGTGCAGGCTGTCACAGGTATGAATAACAGGGTATGTGTGGAAAGCACATGTCAAACATGCAGGGGGGGGTCTGAGAAGTTGATACAGTGTGTAGGCCTGTAATACAGCTGAGACTGAAGCAGGGTTACAAGTTCAAAGCCAGCCTGGGAACTTAGCGAGAACTGTATTTAATTTTGTCTTTAAAAAGTAAGACAGAAGTCTGTAAATACAACTGTGAGAAAACTCACTTAGGATGTATGTGACTCTAGGTTTAAACCCCAGTACAAAAGGGTTAGGAGTATCTAAGAAGCAGAGAGGAATATTGGACAGAAAAAAAAAAAAAAAAGACCAGGCAGTTTCCATGCATCAAAACTGACCGCATTGTGATGTAAGGAGAACCTGTCTTGGACGACCCCTGGCGGGCTGAGATGCAGGTGTGTATCCAAAGGCAGCCAAAGTCAGTAGAGTTATTATCAAGTGACAGGCCAAGTATTAACCCCAGGGCACAGAGGAGAAAGCAGCAAATAACCTCTCAGCCAGGAAAGGGGTCATGAGCTGAAGAGACTAAACAGTGAGCACTCAAGAAAGAGAAGGCCGAGGATTCAGGCTGCAGCTGGTCCCAGGCTCAGCTCCACCCACGGCATTGCATTGTGGCCAGAACAAAGCACAACATGAAAAACAGCATCATAGGACCGAATGACTGACTGAGGCTGGAGCTGCAGAGCTTGGTCAGCTGGATAACTCAAAACACAGCCCGTCAAGGCGCACAAGGCCAGGAACTGACAACATTGCTGTTGCTGCCCTGTGTAAAAAGCCACCACCTTCATGGGACTCAACCCACATCCCTGAAGGGCACAGAGGTCTCTTAAGTCAAAATTTCCAAATGCTGTTCTTTGACCTTTGAGCTAGAAATGGAGCATTTGCCTCTGATAACATCTTGTCGGCTCAGAGTGTTTCAATGTCAAAGATTCAATCCAAATCCCCTAAGATGTCCCTCCGCCATGGGCATACTAATAGGCTTTGAGTGAGTGAAAAACATCTGACAAAGCGCTTAAACTTACGCTTATGACAGCCACACACGCAGAGTGACAAGCAGGATTCGTCTTGAGTGGCATATGCCAAAGTTCACACACAGCCTCAGATTTCTCTGCGGCCATGTGTGCTGTTGATTGTAAAGGCATAAACAATGACACATTGCCCAAGGTCCCTTGAATAAAGGGGCCAATTGATACTAATGCCAACAGGGCTAAAGACAGTTAAAGTCACACAAAAAGTCAGTGCAGTGTTTTTTGCCTAAATTTGACCTGTTTTATTACTCTTTTGGAAATTTCAGGTGGGTGTGAGAATCATTTCAAGTCATTTCTGTCTCTTGTCTCTAAATTTCCAATTATGCCACCCACAATACCACATGGAAGGAGAGTCATAATCAACGTCTTAAATGAAGTCATGGAAAACAAATTCAGACCCAAAGGATCCGAATAACAAGGACATTTTATTCAACCAAGAAATCAGATTTTGACAGCTGAGGCTTTTTTGAAAAATTGAATCCATTTTTCTAGGGGATTTGCTGAAGTGCTCACTGCTACCTGTAGCTACTTACTACAGGCAAAGTGTAACCGACCTACTCTGCACAAGTGGGTCATATTTGGAATTTAAGAACACATTTGCGAGATGGGCGACATGAGTCTTGCTTTGCTTTTTCTACCGTGGCCACCAAGGAGACCGCCCTGAGGAAGTCACTCCATCTCAGAGTCCTCTAAAAGGGGATGCTGTGATTAGTGCACTAGACACCCATTGTCTGGATACCACTTCTTTCCATCCTCACACTTCGCCCAGTACTTGGCTACTGTTCCCCACTCTGAGCCCAGATTCCACCATATGAGTTTGCTCAACAGAATACCAGAAAAACAGTACATTATTTTGGAACCCAGACCAAGGACCCTCGCACACTTCCACTTGCTTTCTAGAACTTGTCCTGTGGCCGTGGAAAGAATGTCCTTGGCATGGCCCAGTGACTTCACGGCATGTGAGTCAGGAGGAGCAGAGTGGAGGCTCTGAGCTCAGCCTATCCAGCTGTGTTGCTTTTCGCAGCCAGATGGGTTACATTAAATATTGCCTGGGGATCAGTGAGGCACACTTAGACATATGCTAGGCTAGCGTTTCCAGACAGCATTGGATCACGCGAGGTCAGACCTAATGAATGAATGCCTTAGTGAATCATAAGATGATGGACACATTGAGAAGTAGCAAACGTTAGAATTGGGGCCTTAGCCCTTGCCTGTCTCGCCATTCTGCATCCTATCTGTCAAGAAGTGACGGACAGCCTCTGCCACAGGCTCCTGCTACCATGGTATCCTGTCTACGGACATAGGTCCAAGCAACCACCTCTGAAACTATGCGCCAAAATAAATCTTCTTCCCTTGAGCTCTTCCCTTGGATATTTTGCTCAAGGACAAGAAAGCTGACTAATTCACCAGCAAAATTCAAATGGCACGGCTTCCATCGAAGCAAACACAGCTGAGATGAGCAGAGCCACTCTACGAAGCCATATGAGAATAAACGACTCAGGGATGGTCGCTGACCAATGAAGTTAACTAGGTTAAGGACACCACCACCTGCAACCAGCCAAGTTGTTAACATACTGGGAAGATGAACTGAATGTATACAAAGAACAAAGAGAAAGACTGCAACACTGCCTGCCAACCGCAGATCGACTTCATCTAAGCCATACATCTTACTCACTTTCTCTGCTGCTGTGGTAAAATAACCTGGCGTGAACCACTGAAGGGAGAAAGGATTTATGTTGACTCGCAGGAGCTGGATGTGGCTGGTCACATTGCATTTCAGTCTGGAAGGACAGAGAAGAATGCTGTGCTCAGTTCCCTCTCTCCTTTTTTTCAGTTCAGGATCCAAACCAGGAAATGGTGCCACCTGCATTTAGTCTAGATCTTCCTACCTCAACTAACTAATGAGGAAAGTCCTTCCCAGATGCGCCCAGGCTCCTTTCCTAGGCAATTCTGGGTCTTGTCAAATTGATAATCATTATAAAACATCCCACCACATATTCAACTCTGCCCTCTAGAACTGCACACCAAAATAAATCTTTTTCCCTTAAGTTGTTCTCCTGGAGATTTTGCTCTTCATTTGTTCTTCACTCTGAACCTGGTTCCATTCCTTCGAGCGTCAGTTTCTACACCATGTCCTCGGAATATGTTCTGCCTTTCTAACCCGTCCCTTCAGGTTCTGGTAGACAGCATGCATATTAACCTGTACTTCCAACTCCGCTTCTTTTAACCAAGTAATTAAAACAAGGAAACCCTTGCTAGCCCCTCCCTTGGTGGCATGTGCTGCAGAACCAGGACCAGATCTTCCTTTACCTTTGACTTGCTCTGGTTCCCGAAACTCCCATCTAGTATTCTCTAGCCATGTCTTAGGTTGGGGTGGGCCTGGAACCGATGACATGTCATTACTGCAGATGCTCACCACAGCTTACTTTATGCCAGAAGAATTGTTGATCCTGTTGACTGTCACTTCAATGACTTGCTGAAGTCAGTGATTGACTTGGGTAGTTCAATAAACAAACAGTTTCCAAGGCTACGTAAGTGTATGTTACTTGTTTTGTACCAGAGAGAAGGTAGCCACAATCAGCAGATGAGAGTGTTGCTTTCCCCCAAAACAGGCTAATTATATATTTTGTATTTTCCATTTCCTGCCATCCCACTTGGAGAGAAGGAAGGTCCACAGCTATGTTGGTACAAGCCCTGTGCCCTTTGCTAATAAACTGTCATAGCCCATGGCAGGCCTTGTGAGGATTGCTGAAGTCACATTGCCATCAGGAGGGGGACCACCAAAGTTGCCACAAAGCAGGGAGGATCAGAGAAGTATCTCCACAGTGACTCCATGAAATGCAGGACACAGGCTCTGTCCAAGCAGAGCCCTGAACAGCTCTCCTCTCTGAATGCGGCCTGCCTCCAGGACACCAGCGATGGAGCTGTGAAGATGGACGGCTTCAAGAAGGGCGACTACAGTACCAGGGAACACTGCAGAAGCTGCTGGAGGAGAGACATAAAGGACCCATCAATACAGGAGATCTGTAAGTTGCAATAAAATTCACCGTGGCAACAAGTGACCACCAGTGTGATGGTGGCATGAGTATCAAGGAGACAACCAACAACTTTCTGATTAAACTCAAGACCCACTTGTCAGAATGAAACACATTCCTGTGACTGTAAATTAGAACGAGAATCTAAAAAATGAGAGGAAATAGATCAATAGGGAAAAACAGGCAATGAACTATAAGTAGGAAGACAGTATACCAAACGGCACTGTAAATAGTTGTTATTATACCCATAGATTGGAAGAACATTTAACACTCAGCCTAGAAGTCTTCTTCTACGACAGAGGTGGAGGATCTCAACACCCTGACAGGACGCAGCCTAGGGCAGAAGAAGAGCAGTGACGGGGACAGCAATGGCCGCCATGATGCAGAGTACCAGAGACCCAGCAAGGCTCACCCGGAATCAGGTCAACCCAATCTCTCCCCATCCCAAGGAAGGGGCACTGAGATTGTAAGAACCTAAAGATGGGAAGGTTCACCTTTGGACAAGACATTCCACTCAGGGCAGGACTGCTACATCCAGGAGCTCACTGCACTGAGACTTGTCCTCCCCAGACCTGTATAATGACTGACACACCAACATGCCCCCGCAGACTACCTAGGAACTAAACAAAGATAAGAACATGCAGTGGAAACCTTGGAAACTAAAGCTGCATGAATGAATGGAAGTGACCTTATCATTGGGGTGACCCAAAGAGGGGCAACACAGAGGCCTGAACCCCCACAAGAGTAAACAAGCCAGAGGGAACCCTGGAGTCCATAGAAGTATACAGGCCAGAGAGTGGGAGGGATTGATGTTATGGGAGGAAGGGAGGATAGAAGGAAGCAGGGATAAGTACTTAATATGTTTGTAAAAGTAGAAAAAAAGAAAAAAGAAGGTGACCTCTGTCCTTGATTGAGCACCCCAAGAGTTTGCTGTTGAAGCCCATCCAGAGAAGCACAGTGGTGTCTGTGAAGGTTCACTTGTAACTATAGAACCCACTAGATAACATGTAGCTTGGGGCACAAACCCACAGATCAAAAGGCCAACAGTTGAGAAATTTTCCATTGAAGACTAGGACTGTTGCTAAGGCAGGATTTCTTGCAGCAAAGTGCTTTAAAGTTGTTAGACTAGTTGCCAACCATCAGTTCATAAGCATTTGTTAAGCACCTATTTCAGGTCCATTACAAAGGCTATGAGGGTTACAGAGAAAAAATCAAGAGGTACTATCTGCCCTCAGGAGATTATAAAACTGATTTAAAATTCATTACTCAAATGCAGAAAAACACAGCTAAGAACAGCACAACAGTATAATTAAGTGGCAACATGTTCTACACCGAGGGTCCTCAATTTTCATCAACTTGAAAATCAACTAGGTGTGTGACAGGGAGGGATCTTAGTTAACTTTCCTTTGCTATGATAAAACTGAACAAAAGCAACTTTTTCTCTTTTGCTAATGTTGTGTACGTGACTATAGTGACTTTTTAATATTTTCAACTCTTAGTCTCAAATCCCATCCCCCCCTCCTTTTTCCCCTTATACCCTTTCATCTCCCTGCCAGACTCCCTCCCATTTTCAAATCTTTTCACTTGTGTGACCCACGTGTTTCATCTAGTCTGTGATGATTTATGCCTGACCTGAATCATGCTCCAGCAAGCATCCTAGATCAGTGGTTATACCACTGAGGAAAGCATCTTCCTTTACTTCCCCATCAACATTATTCCTCAGAGAGGCGTGGAGCTTCTTGAAATCTTTCTGAAGTTATGGTGAGATGTTGATTAGTCAGTTCCCATGCAATTCTTGTGTAAGTATACTTATCTGCTATGAAATCAACAAAAGCAACTTAAGAGAGAAAGGGGTTTTGTTTTGGCCTAACAGTTCCAGGGAGATCTGATCCATC
The DNA here is from genome assembly GCA_023101885.1 of Typhlomys cinereus. Lineage (NCBI taxonomy): Eukaryota > Metazoa > Chordata > Mammalia > Rodentia > Platacanthomyidae > Typhlomys > Typhlomys cinereus. Next base: position 478,298 of record JALPQD010000258.1, read on the forward strand.
ACAGGGAAACCAGGGCACCAGAGCGAGCAACTGGCAAGTCACGTTTGCTGAGGAGGCAGAAGAGAACAGAAACTGAGTCCCTAGTGACGTACTTCCTCCAGCAAGGTTCCACCTCCTAGTGGTTAGTCTTCCCAAACAACAAACACCAAGTGACCAAATATATAAGTCTATGTGGGTAGCATTTCACATTCAAATCATGCCTCCCCCCCCTCTGTGTGTGTGTGTATACAAACCTAACAGTACATAAAGATCTGGGAGAAGGTATCTGTGAATCCCACAACCAATGCAAGGTTAGTGTCTAAATATTTGAGGAAGAACCATAAATTAACAAGGAAAGGCAGAAGACCAATAGAAATACAAGCAAAAGACAAAAATGAACAGTTTTCAAAAGGAGAAGCCAAACGTTCACGAGCACATAGAGAACTTATCTCCTGAGCAATCAGAGCATGTAAATTAAATCACTACATCCATGAAGTTGTCTGGAAACATAAAGTTAGACACTACTAAATACTGACTTGAACTTTAGGAACTACACATCCTTCTGGTAAAGGTGCAGGCTGGGGCAACTGCTCTGGAAAAGTAATTAAGGAAAAGTTAAGTGAAAGGGAAGAGATAGAGTAAAATGATGAGCCCTTCCTGGACTGAAGATCCAGCTTGGTGGTTGGCAAACCCTTAAGACCATAAGCCCCGCCCCATGCCGGAGCACTGTGCCTGCTCATCGCTTCCCCTGCACCTAAAGAGTGCTTGCACATGTTTGCTAAGTACACGTCTGAAGATTGCAACCAAGTATTGATTTTCCCAGGGACCAAAACATTTTCTGACACTTCTTCAGGACCCAGTTTATCGTCTGATAACAACCTTCACCGCTTGACTCTATCTGCGCTTCCTCAAAGTGCTCACACAAGGACAAAAAGATGTGAATCTGCTCAGTTCCTGCCTGCTGAGCACAATTTTCCCATCCAGAGATTTATTTGGGCGAGGTTTCCATTTGAGGCAGAAGGCCTTAAGTACCAGCGGGAAGCCTTTGAATACTTACAAGGAATGTAGTTCCTGCTGAGCTGGTAGAGACCTTTCAGATGTTGTTGGTGTGAGTCATGGGTGAAATGAGCAAAATTCTGATTCAAAAAGTCTCAAGGCCAGTCTTGAAAAATGTGAGTTCAATGTTCAAACACTATCTTTAAATTGATACTACGTGTGTCAGGCCATGATAAGCACATATTTAGCCAAGTTGTCTGCCAGGTTTGTCTTGCGGGAAGAGCAGGAATATCTGAGCAGCCCGTGAGTTTGAAGAGCACAGGATGCTCTAAGTCACGTGTCAGAACTCATCAAAATAAGTCACGTAGCCAAGCCTCTACTCGATGGTCAAACACTCGCATGGAGGTCTGCGCGTCCAGCGGGCTCGGACGTGCATCATGACCTTCTCCTGCCTTGTCCCTGGCACAGATACTCACCAGTCCTCTGGATGAGAAAATTACCCCATGCCTGACACACCGGGCAGAAACTTGGGCATGTGACTTGCTTTGACCAGTAAGACGGAAGTAGAAGTGTCTCGTGACCCTTAGAAGCCGAAGTTTCCAGAGTCACTGCATGAACCCACCATGTACTTTAGAGAGAGGGGTGACTCGCTTAGCCCACAACCTAGAACGAAGACTCCCCAAGAGTAGCAGACCCCTCAATTAGTGCACAGTCACCTCCGCAAGAATAAGCCTGCATCACTGTAAGACCCAGAAATGTTGGTGTTGGTCGTGCCATAGGAAAACTCGGCCGTTTAGACAGGGATTGCGGCACCACCAGAGGAAACACGAAACTGCACGGGCTTGAGGGCTGAGGGGCAGGCGGCAAGAAAACCAACATCCCAGGACTTTCATGCAGCGGTGAAGCACTTGCTAAAGCCTTCAATGACCTGAGGACTCGCAGTTTAACTCACGAACTTGAAGCCTCGGCAAAGAACTGGCAAGGCTGGGTGTTGGTAACATTGGAGATTTGCTAATGGCTGGTTTCGACAGGCACCATAAGAGGGAAAGAAACCCTTGGAAGAAATGGCCATTTTGCCAGTCATTTTGAGAGTGTGGAGAGACCATAAATTCCAAGGTGTTCAGGGTTAGGAAGTGAAATTACTTCTCACCTCCAGTTGGTAAAAGGTAAACCTAAGAGAGCCTTGAGCTATAAAACCCCAATTAAACCTGTCCTCGGAACCAAGACAAAGTCAAGATGTCCAGTCAGGCCACTGTTTAAACCCTAATTGGGCAGAAAGGAAGAGAGGAGATCAGGTACTGTAAGGAACTAACATTTCACCCTTCGGAGAAAAAAGCAAAATTAATGGCAGCTAAAATTAATAATCCTATTAATAGCAATGTAAGTACGTTTATTTAGGAAATGAAAGCATTCATCTAAACACTGATCATTATACCCATAGATCAAAGCTGATCAGCATTCACCAAGACGCTTCCTTTTGTAATGGGAGGGGTTTAATGCAGAGAACCACAACTGGCCCAAGTGCAGGGAGTAAGTGACTGTGAACTTGTCCTGAGTCCTGAGAAGGACATTGAAATCATCCTCTCTCCCAGGGCTCAGGGAACCTTGTGGAAAGAGGAGGTGGTAAAAGTGTAAGAGCCCAAGGGTGGGGGAGCTGCCAGACAGTGTCCTCTGGTCGTGATAGGGTGGCACCCAAGAACTCACGACACCAATGTCCAGGCCCATGAGGCCTCACGACAGTTGACCTAGCAACATCTCACCATGGGCGAGGAAAGAGCTCAAGAGAGACTACATATACCTTGAGATGCTACTTCAGAGTAATGCCGGACAGGAGGAGAGCTTCCCTACTCAACAATTTGCCCACTGATGAGTCATTCATGCCCAGCAAGTACTCAGGCACCTGCCAAGAAAGGCAAAAGGCGTCCCAGATGAAACCAAGTGGGTCATAGATTTAAAAAAGAATTATTTTTATAAACCATGGAAGTTGGGCTGGAGAGGTGGCTCAGGGGTTAAGCCTTGCCTTGCAGGTGGAAGGTCCTGAGTTCGGATCCTAGACCCCATGTATAGACGCTGGCAGAAGCGGGGGCGGCCTGCGTTTCTGGTCCTGGTAGGGCAGAGCCTGTGAATCCCGGGGCAGAGTAAACAAGGAGGAGGTGGAGGCGTCCGTTTGTCCGTGGTTCTACACACACATACATACATACACACAACATACATGCGCACACACGCATACATGCACAATTGAATAAATTTTTAAAAAGCTATCTTAAAAAAAAACACGAAAGTTGAACAGTGCAGGAATAGCAAAATGAAAACAACAAACCATAATTCAGAACACCAAAGACTCTACAATATTCACCCGGAATCAGACCAGCCAAATCTCTCCCCATCCTAAACTTCAGGGAGGGGGCAGCAAGATTGTAAGAGCCTAAGGATGGGGAGGACCAACACTATGCAAGATACTCCACCCAAGTCAGGGCTGCAGCAGCCAGGACATAGCCACAATGTGATTGGACCTTGCCTGACCCGCACAATGGATGACATGTCAACAACCTCCCAAAGTCTAGCACGGATCACAGGGGAGAAGGCTTCAGGCTGTAGGATCCTTACAAGCAAGGGGTTCAACAGTCATAATAGAGTTCCCATGCTAGCAGGCAGCCCAAGAAGGGACCCCAAGCTATGCCACTGAGTCCTGAACTCTCCCTAGGGTAAAGGACTCAGAGGGAGGGAGATTCAGCGGCCACATGAACAGGTGCTCTGGGGGATGGGACGTAGCAGATGGGGAGCATCCAGAGAAGAGGAGGGAAGGAAGGGGTGGGGGAGGGAGAGTCGGAACGAGAGGAGGTAGAATGGGGGGACAACAGGGAGAAAGAAGGAGGGAGGGAGAAGAAGAGGGCACCTATTGAGCTTGTATAACTAGGCAAAAAAAAATGTAATTAAAAACCATGAAAGCTAGAAGGAGCTGGCTGAAAAGAGAAAGTGTGGAACAGACATGAGGAGGATGGGGTTTAGTAGTAAGGAGTGAAAAGGACATAAATTCATTGTATTCATGCATGAAAGTGTCAATGAATTTAAATTTTTTAATTTAAGAAAATAAAATGGAGACCTAAGGGGTTTCCAGTCCTGTGTAACAAATGCAGAATTTCAGCTGTTAAAATAACAGGCTCAGTCTCTCCTGCTCTTCCAGCTGGAGTCTGTGGTAGATGATTCAGGCCTTCCTCTCTAAGTCACATCAGCCCGAAGATGACAGCTGATTTGGGGGTTCTTCTTGCTCACAGAATTCATTCAGATCCCTGCGCCCGTATGGTAGAGGCTGTCGGCTCGTGGACTCTAGTGACCGGTCCCTGGCGTGTGACCATCTCAAGATGGCTGGTCAGAAAGTACCTCTGATACTTTGTCTCTTATGTCAACAACCCCAGGTGTTTTTTGATGAGATCAGGTGAGATTAGTATGGCTTGATCTCCACTGTCTTTGAAAGGGCTCCCTCGGCTGGGTCAGACCTTAGACTCGGGATAACTTTCTCTTTCAGTTGACTGAAAGTCGAGGAATTACACACTTCAGTCAGCTCTGCAAAATCCATCAGCCTGTCTTATGGAACGTAAGTCACACAGAGCAGAGACCTCTGTCACAGGAAAAGTCCCACCCGCAGTCAAAGAGAGGAACCTGTCCCCACAGGAGGAGAGCACAAGAACGAGGAGAATGAACTTTCTTCTGATAAATGAAACTGGGAATGGGAAGAAGAAGCATAAAAGCCTGTTCCGTACACTGGGTTGTGGTAATATCAGCCTAATAAAAATAGAACTCAATTTCAATCAACTATTATGGACTACAAGTAAAAGTAATGATTAAGTAGATAAAGATGTACTCAACTAGAAAATAGTCAAAATAAATGGGATGTGCTCCCTGAGGTGAGTAAAAATACGTCCCTAATTTCTTATTTATATTATCAGAAGCAATAAAATAGGTTTTGTTGAATCAAAGAGAATGACTCTGTATCATAAATTTCTGGCTTCTTATTCAAAATAAAAAGAAATTTAGAACTGCAGATTTGACATTGTCACAGGCTGAATAGATGACTTAGGAGATTGATGTGAGGAATTATAGAACCGGGGAATTGATGAATAAATGGCGTCTCCACATGAGGATTTGCTGGTGGAAAGGACGAGGAAGAGCAAGGGATATGATTGCTCTCTTAAGTGATAGAATTTTTTTCATCTGGAAAGAAAAACAATTTCTATTCTGATTGGGAAAATAGCCTCCACGCTATTAGCGGAAATGAGTAAAATCTGACCAAGTGTTGTTGTATGAAGAAAGCCACCAGCCTGCATCTTGTTGCTGGGCCCGTGGCCATGTCATGTTACAGGACAGAAATCCAGTAGCTAATGGGTCAGTCACAAAACATCACATTAATGTGGGGCATTTTGTTCTGTCAACATCTCCAGAACCCTAGAACTACGAAAAGGCAGTGAAAGAGGAAAATTGAAAGGAGATGTTGCAAAGAATGAGCAACATGGAGTGAAGACTCGCCTCATTGCTGGCTTTAAAGATGAAGTAGGGACCTGAGCCAAGGAAAGTGCGCGGTCTGCAGAAGCTAAGGACCAACCAACACAAACGAGGAAGCAGCCATTCTGCAGAGGCTGCGGACAGTGTTCCATAGCTGCTTCCTCCTCCTCCTCCTCCTCCTCCTCCTCCTCCTCCTCCTCCTGCTCCTCCTCCTCCTCCTCCTCCTCCTCCTCCTCCTGCTCCTCCTCCTCCTCCTCTTGCTCCTCCTCCTCCTCCTGCTCCTCCTCCTCCTCCTCTTGCTCCTCCTCCTCCTGCTCCTCCTCCTGCTCCTCCTCTTGCTCCTCCTCCTCCTCCTCCTCCTCCTGTTCCTCCTCCTCCTGCTCCTCTTCATCTTCTTCCTGTCTTCTCCCTCCTTGTTCTCTTCTTTCTTCTCCTCCTTTCTTTTTCTTTCCTCCTCCTTATTCTTCCTTTCTTCTCCTCTTCCTCATCTTTTTCTTCTTCCTTCTTCCTCCTCTTCCTCTTCCTCTCTCTTTCTCCTTATTCTTCTTCTCTTACTTTTTTTGTTCCTTCTTCTTCCTCCTCCTCCTCCTCCTTCCTCTTCCTTCTCCTTCTTCTACTGAACACTGGACCAACCCAGGCAACAACGTCACATGCTCTCCCATGCCACAGGAGTGTTCTGCAGAGCTAGACGCCCAACCTCCTTTTTATTTCAAGACAGCTATATTGGCCTTTAACTTCAGTCCTCTTGTCTCTGCTAGCTGGTAGCTCCACTGTGCCTGTCTCATGATGGACTTGCGATTGCCAGAACCGCAAAATCATAAGTCTGTATTCTTCTAACCTACTCAGTGTGTGGTAACTTGCCACAGCAGCCACGGAGCATGTAAAAGTTAACTGTACTCAGGACACATTTTCATATTCAAACACAAGATAAAGACCTACAACCATCCATTGTGGTGGAAATGTTTCCCAGAATGAAAACTGAAGTAAGAGTAGCATCACATTTCTCTTCCATAGCCCTAAATGACAGAAGACACATCATTACAGAGGGAGAATAAATTGTGACCCCTAAAACTGAAACTCGTGTAATCTGAAGTTAAAAGCAATGAAAAGTCACTGTCAAACACATGAAGAAGAGATTCCTTATGCTGAATCAGATTTACATAGACAGAGGAAGTAGTCCAAGAAATAATGAATTTACTCATTCAACAAGTGCTTACTGACAACTTCTGTGTCTAAAAGCAAAATGGAGGATACAGCACAGAGACACTACTCTCATGGTGCAGATCATGGAGATAAAAATCTCGATTCTCACAGAGTCGACATTCTTGCCAGGAAACATGATCCAGGCATAAGCAAACACAAAATATAGTGTCAGTTTATGACAATGGCCCAAAAGAAAAGTAATAATTCCACAGTGTTGTCTTGGAATGTTTTTCTGATACAGAACTGTTTGCTGATGAAACAAGCCATGAGACATACAGAATAAAATAATATTACAGTGAAACAACAAAATGGATGAGGCTGAAACAAGTGTGGAATATGAATGCGGCTGCTTGGGCTTCCTCTCCTCTTGGCATGAGGACAAGGTCCCAGAACAAGAAGCAGGCAGGAGAACCAGCAGGATTCTGTGCTGCCTCTTGCAGCCTGTTCCTGAATATGCATTATATTATCTGCTGCAATCGCAATTCTACCTGCATGCAACAGGAAAGAACCTAAACCCTTCTTTAGGAGAAGAATGTCAGGTCTCCAGCGTTTAAAAGAGAAAGTGTACAAAATGGAAAAGACGATTTCACTATTTTTAGAAAACATAATTTTCACAGCATGCTAGACAAAATGGCAATCAAGGTCAAAAACAAGCAATAATCAACGCCATCATGGAAAACTGTAATCAAAAAGAAGGATGCTGGGAGTCAAGATGAGCTGTATAGGGAGGGTCAGCCAGAACTAGAGATGCGCAAAGAAGTCACGTGGTAACCCACACTACTTGACCAGCTAGCTTAAGGACAGTAATTTTAAAAAGACTTTCAGGACTGGAGAGACGGCTCAGGAGTTAAACCTCTGCTTCACAAACAGAAGGACCTGAGTTTCAATCCCAGGTCCTATGTAAAAATGCCAGGCAGCAACCTGCACTTGTGGCTCTGAAAGTTGGAGCCTGGGAAAGCTGAGAACAAAGCAAAAAGGAGGTAGAAGCAATCTAGGATGATTCCAGAAGTCACCTTTGGCCCTCCACATGAGCACACAGTGCTCATGTACAGACACACACACACACACACACACACACACACACACACACACACACTTAAAAAATGAATAAAATAAATAAAAAGACGTTCAATGAAGCTACCACGCATAGGTGAATAATGTCTCTCAGAAGCCAAACTCACAGGGACAGGTATAGGGTATATCCCTAGTAGCTGTTATCCAAGAAGACCCCAATATCCCCCAAACTATGCAGGTTATGGTCAGCGCCCTTGGCTCTCACCAGACACCAATGGTAAGACTCCAATCATGAAGATGCTGCACCTTAGTCTCACAAGACAGGGGAGCCTTGCGGGAAGTGAGCTGGAGGTTTCTTCTTCCATGATGACTAATCTTGACGCAAATGAAGGTCAGTAGTTAGCGTTTCCAGCTTTGAATCTTGACACTACAATACCAACTTTCCAAGAAAGAAGTACTTACTGGTGCAGTGGTGGCATGACTGTTAGGGGTGTGACCCACTATTCCCAACTTGATCTGAGGCCTGCTCATGCCCAGTGGACTTAGCCAAAGGCCCATGTTTGGGAAGGCCATAGGCACTAGAGATGAATCCACTACTACTCCTGCATTGCTAAATGAACATATTACTAAACTGCCTCCTAAATATTTGTTTACACCCATGAACTAGGGCTACCCTTAGCTTTGATCAAAGAATATTTCCTTTTGTTTTTTGGTCTGTCATTCTCATTTATTTTTTTAATAATTTCATTTTTCCTTTGTCTCTCCCTTTAGTTCCCATTCCCATACCCCCTCCTTTTCTCCTAATAACCCTTCATCTCCCCTGTCACACTCCCTCCTATTTTCAAGTCTTTTCACTTGTTTGGCCCACTGTGCTTCATCTAGCTTGTCATTGATGTCACATGACTGACATGGCTCATGCTCCAGCAAGTGTCAATACATCAGTGGGTTCACCATTGAGGATCATATCTTCCTTTTCTTTCATATTAGTTCTCATGAGTCTTTCAGGGAGGTGTCTTGCTGCTTGAGCTCTTTCTCTTTTCCCGATGAGATGTTGATAGGGTAATTCCCGTGCAGTTCTTGTCATGTCCAGGAGATAGTGTCTGGCCCACTACTGTCCATCCCACCTCAAGCTCTTACACAATGTTCCCTGAGCCTTGGGATAGAGGTGGATGTGACTTAGATGTCTTGTTAAGGACCAAGCAATGCACAGTCACTTATCTTCCACAATTTTGTCAGTTCTGCTTTTCTGTAGTAATACCTTCTATTGCAGGAGGAGGGCTTCTAGGTTGAGTGCTGAGTGCCTCTCCAATCTATGGGTATAATAGCAGGTGTTTAAAAAGCAGTTTGGTATACTGTCTTCCTAGCTAAACTTTCATAGGCTGCTCTTCCTCCCCAGGACTACAGCCTTCCCTTTCATAGATTCTTATTCTAGTTCATAGGAATGTGGTCCCTTCTGGCAAGCAGGCCTTGAATCTAATCAGAAAGCCATTGGTTGTCTCCTTGATATTCATGCCACAATTACACAAATAGTCACCTCAAAGGATCTTTTGTTTGCAGCAAATTGTGACTCATGGCTGGTTGAGGTGCTAAGAACAAGCGATTGCTGAGTGGTCATCCTTGAATATATCACAGCACCTTCTTTGAGACTCAGGGAACATCACAGAAAGGGCAAAAAGAATATGAGATCCAGATGATAGGGAACAGGGCTGTGAAACTGTCACATGGGCACGACACAGCCATGCAGTAGTGTTTCCTACATGGGCCTTGAACAAAATCAAGCTCATGAGTATTTGATTATACATGGAGAAGAGCTCATGGGATCCCGCTCTGCCCTGTCCAGGGTTTCTGTGGGAGAAGAGGTCATTATCCTCAGCATCTAGTGAGTTATTCATGTTCCAGTGGACAGAAACAGCTGTGCGTACTCCAGTGGTCCACATTAAACCCAATGGGTCACAAAGAAGAAACAGAAAAAAAGACACAAAAATGGAATGGGGTCTTGGTAGGAGGGAGATACAGGATAGGAGAAAAGAGAGAGAATAGGGGATGAATGTAACCACTGTGTACTATACAAGTGTATGCATTGTCAAAGAATAAATTAATAGCAATAAAAAAATAAAAAGGCATGATCATTAAGATAAACTGCATAAAAATCTTTGTGACTTTTTGTTTTGTTTTTGATAATTGGACAAGGATTTGCATTGATAGAGGGCAATTTACAAAGAAATTTAGCTTTCATCACAAAGTTAGCTGTGCTAGAACTTAGTAGCTTAAAGCAAGCACCATGCATTTATTTAGCACAGTGTTCTGCGAGCAGGCCATTTGGTCCAGGCTCAAATGAGCAGCTCTGACGGACTCAGATCATTCTTCATCTGTGATCAGCTGTCTGACTCTGCACCTGGGTTGGCTGAGCATCAGTGGGATTAACACAGGCAGCAGTGGAAGCTGAGCCACGTGCATCTCCTCCCCCATCCGGCTGGCCAGTACTGATCAACATGGGAACAGTAGAAAGAGCAAGAGCAAGCTGCAGAAGCAAGGACCTTGCAAAGCAATGCTCATGTCTGAAAAATCAAACTTTACAAAGAAATTTAACTTTTATAACAAAGTGAGATATAAGAAGACAGCAATAAAAGCCACACTCATCATACCTTTATTTTGAACTTCCAATCTTTACGTAGACAATAAGTAAGCAGAGAATCAGGAGTCCAATGTATAACAAAGTCAGCATGTAGTAATCTTTCTGTAGAAAATATGCATCCTTTCTCAATCTCTTTGGACAACTATAAAAACTGCTCATGCTTTAAGGCCACAAAAATCATCTTATTAAAACTAAATGAAGACAGAAGTTCAGCAGGTCTTATTCTCTAACCAAATGCAATAAAACGCAGAGATCAACAAAATTACAGATAAGCAAATTAAAGCAGTAAGTTAAAATACTTTTCTAAATAATTTTAAAGGTTATTGATTGCAGATGACTTAATAAAAATATCATATACTAAAAATTATCAGTGTTTACATTCGTAGGCAGCAAACCTTCCCCATAGATGACCACATAGTACAGACTTTAAGCCTGTTAGCCATAAAGACCTTTTCAATACCTCCCAGTTTGTGGTGTGCTAGAGTAGAAACAAGAATGAAAGGTGTGTACCTGTTTTTAGAAAGTTTCACTTATAAAATCATGCAGCAGGATGGATTTGGTACACAGCCTTGATTTACCAACCTCAATATTAATCAAATGTTAAACACTTAGAAATTCCCAACTTTGTGTCTTAAGTACTAAATAAAAAAATAGAAATCAATGACATCATTATGGACTCTAGAAGCTAGAAAAACACCAATAGCAAACTAGAAAAGGAAGACAAATGCAACTAGAAATATAACAAAATAGAAGAAACAATTGCATTAATAAATAAATCCTCTGTTGGAAAAGCCAATAAGAGAAACAAACCCAAAAGAGTAAATGAAAATATAAGAGGAAAACACAAATAAACACTACATATCTGAAATGAGTTGTAACCATAGCTACAGAGAATGTTTCTAAAAATCATTAGCTGTCCCACATAAAATGATTGATAGGTGTGGCATCCCACCTGCAGTTCTCAACACAGATCACAGAGTCTGGCAATCACCAGAACAAGCTGACTAGCCATTCTAGCTCTAAAAGTGAGCTCTGGACTTAATTTGAGACCAATCCATGATTCTTGGTATCTATTTCAAGCTTCCACATGCATATGTACACACACGTGCACCCACAAACACAAGTGCCCATACATTTAACAATAGTTAAAAAAGAATAAAATAGGAAAATGTATTAGTCCTTAATTTATGTCAGAGATTTTACACAGTTGTAAGGTCTTAGGAGTATAAAGACCTCTACATTCATAGGCTGTTGCAGCATAGTAAATTTTTCTCTTACAAGTATAAAGTAGGGAAGCTTTCATTATACCCCACTCATTGAGCACAAAAACTCAGATGAGAAACCCTAAGGATGGAAAGAATGTCAGAACACCTACAAGAATGTAATCTTTGTTTGGCATCAGTGATTGCATATGAATGAGACTGACAAAGGCAATGTATAAGAACTTTGTACTTTAAGGAAGACGTCATTCAACCTCAGAAAACATGGCTGTGAAGCACTGCAGCTCAGAAAACATGGCTGTGAAGCACTGCAGCTCAGAAAACATGGCTGTGAAGCACTGCAATGGTACAGAATGTGGGAAAGCTTTTTACTGGGAATGTGGGAAAGCCTTCTACCAGGAATGTGGGAAAGCCTTCTACCAGGAATGTGGGAAAGCCTTCTACCAGGAATGTGGGAAAGCCTTCTACCAGGAATGTGGGAAAGCCTTCTACTGCAAGTTTCTTCATCGGCAAATCTTATGAGAGTAATGTAAAGAATGTGGGAAAGCTTTGTATAAGTCAAACCTCATTTGACATCACAGTCTATTTGCAAAATAGATACCCTCTTAATATACTTAGAAAGTTTTCTAACATAGAACAATGTCAACTGATAACTGAATAACCAGGACAAATGATAGTCGTTCTTAATATGAAGAGCAAAGGAAAACTAAAAAGCATGACTGTACCTTAGGCTACATCCAAAAAGCCAGATGAAAAACAGATAATGTACAACAAGTAATTTCTCCGGATAGAGGTACATGCTTTTAATACCAACATAGTTGTTTACTTCTGTTTCCTATTCATAAAGATTTACAAGGTTGAAATGAGCTGGAGTAACAGAATAAGACACGATGATAAAACGATTCATGAAAATATATTGAAAATGCTCTTTACAGGACCACAAAAGGTACATTTGTATAAAACTATAAGAAAGTAAAGAACATTTTCTTGCATTTATGTTCTCATTATTATAATAAATACATGATCCGACAGCAAAATAATCATTAGCCATCAACAGATAATACCATGGACAACTATTGCACTAAGTGTTTCATTCTCAATGATATTGGATACCACGTTATTAGAAACATTGATTTTACTGAAGCATGTATATGAAATCCAAACAAACAGAAAGTAAATGGAGCTACTATGGATTCAACATTTGTCAACATGGAGTATTTTTCAGCCAAAATGCAGACACGTATACATAGAAAGATACAAAAGTGGCAGAAGGGGCTGGAGAAGTGGCTCAAGGAATAAAACCAAGAAAAGACCTGAGTAAAGATCTTAGATTCCAGGAAAAAAAAATCACCTGGCAGAAATGGCAGCAGCCTACAATTCCAGACATGGAAGGCAGAGCCTAGGAAACCTCAGAGCAAAGCAATAAGGAGGCAGAGCAATCCAAGATGATTCCCAATGTCATCTGTGGGACTTCACAGGGAAACACATTCAAGTGACCTCTTCTATGCATATCCACAAACATACATGTATATATCCACACATGCCAGAACAACAAAAGAGGGGGTAAAAAGCTGATTTTTCCCAGAAAGGAGTTTCTCCTGACTGCAATAATTCCAAAAAAATGCTACATTCACTTTCATATGTCTATTTTAAATTGTGCTCCATTAACTTCCTTATGTTTATTAAGTAGTCAGTAATGTCATCCTCATCTTCTCCATATTGCATTTGTATTTTACAGGGATGTGTACACATTTTCTGATGTGTTTTTTTCAATGCAAACATCATCTCCAGGGTATCCAATTTTATTTGGATCTAATTTGCTGATTCAAAGGTAGAAATTCATTTTGTTTGCAGCAGGCAAAGGAATATGAGGTATTATTTACCATTAAAATCTTCAATGTTAATAGATTGCCCTCACTCAAGTAAATACCCCCAAACCCCATTCATGCAAGTAACCTGAATTAAATACAGCAGGTCACCAAATAAAGAAAAGAAAAAGACATGAAAGTAGGAGGGGAACTTGGGAATGAGAAGTGTTCCCCAGGAATAGGAAGATAACAAGGCAGGATAATGGGGGCCATGAATAGGAACTTAATTTTATAAGTGTAACTGGGTGTTAAATACTTGCCCATGTTAAATAGTTACACACCAAGGAAGATAGAGAGGATATTAAATAAATAGTAGGAGTTAACGTCATACAGAAGTTACTAGAACAAAAGCAAGGCTGACAGGAAGAAAGAGAGCAAGGAAGTGCTTTATGCAACAGCCAAGAGATTCTCTGTGAGAATCCTGAGACTTGGGGGCGAGTGCTCTCAGGAAGAAAGAGCAAGGAATGTTCAAGCAGAGAGACAGAGGCAGAGAATAATGGAGGGTGAGCGAGATTCAGCTCCTGGCTGCATCCACTGCCTCTTCATTTTACATGAGCTCTGTCAGTTACATGTTCGTTACTCTTAGAGAGCATCCTTTAGCAGCTCCCCCACACAGGAAAGCAAATTGTGTTCTTCTGTGTCTGCAGTGTCCCTCAAAACTTATGGCCATGTTAGACAGTGCGTTCAGGTATAATTCTAGCATGAAATTGTTCTCCCCCTGGATTTTTAAGGTGTTGCTCGATTTGTCCTCATATCCTATGTTGAGCAGTTAGAAAGAAGCGGATCAATACGTACTAACACAGATAGCTCTCTGAGGCACTGTGCTGAATGAAAACTGCAAAGTTCGGGTAATTTATAAGGCATGGTGCTCTTCTGGTAAAGACTGGGAAGGGTTTCAACAGTGTTACATGGGAGCCTAGGTAGCAGCCTGGGATGTGGAATGCTCAGAGGGCAGTAGACCAGGTATTATCTATGTGTTTTCCAACTTACAGGAAAAATTTCTGGCACTGATTCTATTTTCTTATGGCTTGCTGGATTCATTATTTTCACAGTTTGCTTATTAATGCAACTGGGGTTTATTCAGTTGTAGGTCTTAGCATCTCACTAGCACTTAGTTTCCTATTTCCTTTCTAATTATTCCTTCATTCATTATTGAGTGATTCTTCCTTCTCTGTCAATTAAAGTGCCTCTTCGAGAGATGGGTCATTCTGAAAAACAAGTAATGTACCCAGATGTCCCAGTTCCAAACCTTGTGGTCATCTTGCCATAGCACAGAACAGCTTTTGAATTGCTTCAGTCTTAGACTTTATCCTTCACTCCGTCTCTAAAGTGTTTCTGCATTTCTAGCACTCTGGCTCATGGGTTTGGGCACATGACATTTTTCTCCTCTGTTGTGTTCTGTTTTCCTAAGGATTGGCAAAGGGTAGAGAGCAACAGTCGTTTGGTTGATTTATTCATTCAACAAATACCTCTTGGTCACTGAAGTGGTTTGACTATGACTTGTGCCCCACCCTGAAACTCATGAGTTGAAATTCCACCCCAAATGTCATACCACAAAAGGTGATGCTGGAACCTCTAAGAGGCGAGGTTTGGGATGGTACAGCTGGATGATGTGGGGTGTGCCTTTGAAAGAGATTTAGGCAGTTCTTGATACACCCCACTTAGTTCCCACAAACTGAGGTTTTCTAATATTATTTCTATTCTTTTGCAATGTCGTACATGTATACAATACATTTTGATCATAACTACCTGTTTCTGCTCCTCCTGCCCCCAGACATTTCCCTAGCAAGTCTACCTCCAAACTTTATGTCCGTTTTTTACTTGAACTATACTATAAAATAATACATGAAAAATAAAATACATTTAGATGATAAATAGTTGCTATGATTGAGCCTTCTGCTCCACATGTATAAGCATCCCTGATAAAGCTAAAGATCATCTCTTATAAGACTAAGTTTATGGTGTGAGCACACCATATTGTGCATATTGTGAGTGCACAGAGCTCAGCTCACAGGAGGCTGTGCATACTGTGAGTGCACAGAGCCCAGCCCACAGGAGGCTGTCCACATTGGGAGTGCACAGAGCCCAGCCCACAGGAGGCTGTCCACATTGGGAGTGCACAGAGCCCAGCCCACAGGAGGCTGTCCACATTGGGAGAGCACAGAGCCCAGCCCACAGGAGGCTGTCCACATTGGGAGAGCACAGAGCCCAGCCCACAGGAGGCTGTCCACATTGGGAGAGCACAGAGCCCAGCCCACAGGAGGCTGTCCACATTGGGAGTGCACAGAGCCCAGCCCACAGGAGGCTGTCCACATT
This sequence comes from Typhlomys cinereus, assembly GCA_023101885.1. Classification (NCBI taxonomy): domain Eukaryota; kingdom Metazoa; phylum Chordata; class Mammalia; order Rodentia; family Platacanthomyidae; genus Typhlomys; species Typhlomys cinereus. The sequence goes on from JALPQD010000258.1 coordinate 494,029, forward strand.
GGGAGTGCATAGAGCTTAGTCCACAGGAGGCTGTGCATACTGTGAGAGCACAGAGCCCAGCCCACAGGAGGCTGTCCACATTGGGAGTGCACAGAGCCCAGCCCACAGGAGGCTGTCCACATTGGGAGTGCACAGAGCCCAGCCCAGAGGCTGTCCATATCGTGAGTACATGAGACATGGGCCCACAAGAAGCCATCCACACTGGGAGCACACAGAGCCCAGCTCACAGGAAGTGCCCACACAGTGAGCACCTGCAGTGAGGGCCCAGGGAAGCCATTCACAATGCGAATCATGAAACCCTGATCCACAGGAGTCCATCCATGTTGTCAGCACACAGATCCCTGGTCTGGGGAGGCTGCCATCATATGAGCACATAGAACCCCGGCACATAGGAGGACATAGGAGGACATGCCATTCTTATTGTGGTCACATGGAGTCCCAGCCCAGGGAGACCCACAACAGTGAATTTTTATAAACATCCATTTCTAACTAGTCATATAATCACGTACCCGCACTGCTGCCACGAAGCCATCTCCATGAGAAACCAAATGAATGGAGTCCCTCGATCTTCATTTTTCAGCCTTCAAAACTGTAAGTTAAATAAACCTCTTTTGTATAAAGTATTCTCATCAAATATTTTACTATAGCAATGGAAAACAAAAATAAGTACTACCATTTCACATACTGTCCTCAACTCTGAAAAATTATTAAAGATAGGTGTATGCAAATGCCTCTTGCTTTTAATCTTATCTTGTATTTTATCTCAAACTAAGCAACCTTTTCCCTCCAAGCCTTTGTAGTTGAATTCTTTACACCATCTACCCATCTATGGATTTGATTCCCTTGACTAGCAACCATTGAACTTCTCTTCTTTGGTTTCAGACAATCAGAAGCGTTTGACGGCTACTAACTTCCCGCTGATCACTCTCCTTGTCCAGTTCAGCTTCTTTCCCCAGGACTTATAGGCACCACAGCCTGCTCTGCTCCCATCACGGGAATGTATTTCATTTTAGCGAAATAAGAGTGCAGAGTACTGGCATAACACCATGAATCCTTTTCTCCCTCTACTTCTGCTAAAAACAAGAGTCTATTGCACATTTACCAAGAAAAGATTCCTGTAGCATAGACCATGGCACAGGCAGCCCTTTGGAAGCTCCGCCAGTGAGCGCTGATTGATTAGACCAGCACGAGGCCTCTGCCATTACTTGGGTTCATAAGCTCTAGCGGTGGTAGATCTAGATCCATAAACCAATGAATAGATATTACTGCTAACCACAGCAAGTGCAGCATGAGCAATGCTCTTCATGTAACAAACCATTTAGATGCAGTAAATGACTGAAAGGGGTGGAGAGAAGAGGGAGAGAAGGGGGAAAAGGAGGGGGACTAGGGAGTGAAGAGAGGGAAAGAGGAGGAGGGAGAAAGGAGAGGGAGGGGGAGCCCTGTGGTAGCTTCACTCTTGCCTCAGTGAATTGAGCTCATCAAAATCAGAGCAAGATACTATTCTGTGTTTTTGAATCCATGACAATAAAAACTTCATAGAAAACTTATACGATGCGTGTCCTTATAAGTCTTTCAGCAGCAACTGATGAGTTTCTTTGCTGCTTTGACCACACACATCACTGACATATGAATTAATAACATCTGATATGATGGTAGCAGTTTTCTTCATAAGGATTTTGAACCTGAAACAGCTCTGAAGAAGAAACTTCCCATGCGGGGTCACAGCACAGTGGATTTGGCAAATGGGTTAGAAATGGCCATGGAGTTTGACTGCTCAAAAACATCAGAATCCAGACCCTGCATCTAAAGCCATGGGTGCTCTCCTGTCTGGGCAAAAGCTGTCGTTTCTGCAGATTTCGCAGTGTGAGGTGAGGTTAGGAAGCACTGCTGCAGTTATAACCTTGGCTGAGAAAATGACTGTGCTGATTTCACAGAAAACAGAAAACCCCACTAAACAAATTGTCAAAGCTGAAGACTCTCTCCATATGCAACTGGCTTGCCATTTTCTCCTTTGCAGTAGGTGCGCTGAACGGAAATATGTCCCAAGAGCAAATGGCTCCTTGCAAATACACCTGGTGGGTATATTTGGGAAATAGCTGGGCAGCACCTCAGAAAGTTAAGCCCCAAATTTCCACATGATCCAATAATCTCACACAGTTATATATCTCCAAAAAGCTGACACCTGGTACTAGAACAAATGTGTGAGCATGTATGTATATACCAACATACATATTCATGCCAATACTACTTACAGCAGTTAAAAGATTGGGACAGTACACATGCCCATCAGCAGACAAATGTATTCACTTGTCATGGTATATCCATGTGGAATATCAACTATAAAAAAGGAATGGAGTGTTGATTCACAGCCTTGTAGGTGAACTTTAAAAAAAATTCTGCTAAGTGAAAGAAGCCCAGCACAGAGGTTCCATTCCATTCATCTGAAATGTATAAACATTTATACAGAAAAAAAAAAGAGACAGATAGGCGGCTGCTGTGGGCTGGAGGGAGAGGGAGACTGTAGCAAACTTCTTTTGAAGGGTGGCGAAAATGTTTTAGAACTAATTAGACAGGGTACTTATATAGTATTGCAAATAAAATTGAAGCTATTTGCCTTTTAAAAAAATATGATCATTTAGGGCTGGTGAGATAGCTCAGCAAGTGGGGCTCCGACGTGAAAACCTGATGATCTGAGTTCAATTCTAGAAGCCCACCCGGCAGAAGAGAAAACCGACTTCCAAAAAATAATCATTTACGTTGGCGAGAAGGCTCACTGTGCAAACGTGAAGACCGAGTTCCGGTCGCCAGAACTCACAAAAAGCCACACACAGTAGCACAATCTTCGATCCATGGTGAGGTGGGCGGTGGGCACAGAAGAGCCCTCAGATGCTTGCTGACCAGACAGCCTGGCATATGCAGCAGTGAAAATCAAGAGATCCTGGCTCGGACAAGGTGAAAGGCGAGGGTCAGTGTCCGACGTCCTTCTTTGTCCCCACACAGGGACCATAGTGCGTGTGCTGCCCACACTCACACAGGAACATGGATGCTCTCGCTCTCTCTCTCTCTCGCTCTCTCTCTCTCTCTGTCTCTCTCTGTCTCTCTCTGTCTCTCTCTGGCTCTCTGTCTCTCTGTCTCTCTCTCTGTCTCTCTCTGTCTTCCTCTGTCCTCTCTCTCTTCTCTTCTTCTCTCTCTCTGTCCTCTTCTCTTCTCTCACTCTCTCTGTCTCTCTCTCTTCTCTCACTCTCTCTGTCTCTCTCTCTCTCTCTCACCTCTCTCTCTCTCACTCTCTCTCTCTCTCTCACTCTCCTCTCTCTCTCTCTCTCTCTCGTCTCTCTCTCTTCTCTCTCTCTCTCTCTCTCTCAGTATTTTAAGTCTTCAGACCGTGAGCATCAAGTCAGGCAAGCATCAACAGGTCTCCCCTGAGCCTTGCACTCTGTGCTGTGGGAGCTCTGTAGCATCTGGTTTCTGTGAACAGCACACCCCCTGGGCACACACCCCAGACACCCCAGACACCCCAGACACACACCCCCCAGGCACACACCCCCAGACACACACCCCCCACACACCCCCAGAGACCCCAGACACATACTTCCCACACACACACCACACACACACACCCCAGACACACACACCCCCCAACACACACCCCCAAACACCCCAGACACACACCCCCCAGCACACCCCCCACCCCCAGACACACACCTCCCAGACACACACCCCCAGAGACCCCAGACACATACTTCCCAGATACACACCCCCCAGACACACACCCCTCAGGCACACACACCCCAGACACACACACCCCAGGCACACACACCCCAGACACACACACCTCCCAGGCCCAACCTCCCAGGCACACACCTCCCAGGCACACACCCCCTGACACACACCTCCCAGACATACACCTCCCAGACACACACACCCTAGGCACACACACTCCAGACACACACTTCCCAAACACACACCTCCCAGGCACACACCTCCCAGGCACAACCTCCCAGGCACACACCCCCCAGACACACACTTCCCAGACACACACACCTCCCAAACACACACCCCCCAGACACACACCTCCCAGGCACACACACCCCCCCCAGACACACACCTCCCAGGCACACACCTCCCAAGCACACACCCCCAGGCACACACACCTCCCAGACACACACACCTCCCAGACACAACTTCCCAGGCACACACCCCTAGGCACATCCCCTCACTACACTTCTTGAAACGTCTCAGTGACTAATGGATATAGGAAATTTGTCCTCAAAGACAGAGGTGGAAAGGAAAGATAAAGCAGGGTCCTTACGTCCACAAAAAGCAGACTGAAGTGCCTTGGCTGTCAGCCCTTCCTGGGGAGACCAGCGGTAAGCAAGGAGGAAGAAAACGCAGACTGCGCCAGCCTGCTGCGCCACCGTGCCCAGCATTTGAAAGTGCGTGTGGCATGGGGTGTAGAGGTGGCAAGGCGCACCAGGTGGGAACCACAGAGCAGGAGAGGAAGTTGGCAGCGTCTCCCCTCTGTTGCTCCGGGGCTGGCTGTCTTATTGATGGTTTCTGAAGCCAGTGGTCTTGTCAAGGTACAGAACCTAGAAAAATAGCTGCCCGGACAGGTTTTCTCCTCTGCATGTGGTCTTCCCTATTTTCTGGCCCTTTCTGGAAACTGACACAAATGCCAGCACTTCTAACCACGCCCACGAGGACAGTCCAGCCCGCTTGCCCAGCCCACCACACCCGCCCCTTAACATCTACAATCTTATGGTCAGCTCATGGGAAATCCTTCCTCAGCCCCACCTGCCTTTGCTCCAGGTCCCTCCCTCATCTCTGAGCAAGACCCCCATCTTGAAGGCCACCAGCCCGCCGCAGGGATGTGTGCTCAGTGCCGGCGAGGACCCGGGGAAGCTGTGCCTGAGAAGGCAGTTGAGCCTCTGCTTGAGCAATAGACGAAATAAGAGCCCACCCCTCAAATACGCCAGCGGCCCAGAGCTTCAGGGGCCCTGCCCCATGTGATTTCACCAACACAGATCACCTTGGAAGCAGAAGATGGATCATGCCAAAACACCGGTAGGCCACAAAAAATAAAACCTTCTCTTTTCCCTGAAAAAGCTGCTCTCCCATCCAAAGACCATGAACTGAGTGACTCGAAACAACAGAAAATTTTTCTGACAGCAAGAAGTCCAAAATCCAGATACCAATCAGGTCATGGTCCTTCACGGTTCTGGAAAAAACAGGCCTCTGCCCCCTCCCAGCTTCAGCTCCTTCAGTTTGGAGCACCATCTCCCCCACATCACAGGCCTTCTTCACAGGATGCCCATCAGTGTGTCACGACCCACCTGCTGGATGGGGCATAGTTTAACACCATCTTGGACGTGGCTCCGCGTGTGACCTAAGGATGTATAGCAATCTAGAACATTCCGATCCTGGAGGAAGATTCAGAAAGCACCCAGCTCACTATCTCAGGAAGTTCCTGAAGTTAACAGGATTCAGGGGGTGGAGGCCCTCCCCAAAGTAGAGAAAAGTAGAGAACAGCTGCTGTGAAAGGAGATTTCTGGCTGGCCAGCAGCTGAAGGACACGCTGGATACAGCAGAAGTCTTGAGGACACTCCCCCATGAGGAAGTCATGCAAAGAACTCAGGGTTACAGTCTCACCCAGGCTGAGGGGGGAACTTAGTGAGAAGGCTGCCTTTGAGCCCCCCCTCCCCGCTCCTATAAGTGCTTATAAGCAGGCCTCATGCTCCTGAAAGTAACCCATTGGTTCCCAGGCTGGGCTTCGTTGTAATCATACTGCAGTCTGTTGTCCAACCCCTAACTGGGATGCACAGACACTTGTGAGGTCTTCTCTAAGGAAAGGTGTCACATAAAACCCACCTGATCCAGTAGGACCACATCTCAACGCGTTACATTCTGCAAATACCCAGTTCTAAGCACGGTCGCCTCTGAGGATGTACACGGCTGCTGCGGGGACACAGTAGTCATGGACATTTGGGGAGAGATGTGCATGAGTAGAGAACAGAAAGTAGAAGAGAAATAAAAGATCTGGAATGGGATTGACTCAGTTGATAAAGTGTTCACCTGGCTCACCCGAAGGCCTGGGCTCAATCTCCAGCACTGCCAAATGGGGCTTAATGGTGCATTAATGGTGCATTAAGGGTGCATTAAGAGTGCATTAATGGTGCATTAATGGTGCATTAAGGGTGCATTAAAGGTGCATTAAGGATGCATTAAAGGTGCATGCCCGTAACCTCTGCACTCAGGAGATGCAAGCAAGAGGACCAGAAGTTCAAGGTCATCCTTGGCTTCATAGCAAGTTATTAGAGGCCAGTTTGAGATACATGAGACCACACACATGTATGTGTGTGTGTGTGTGTGCATGTGTGCATGTGCGTGTGCATGTGTGTGTGTGCATTGTGTACATGTGTGCACGTGTGTGCTTGTGTGCATGTGTGCATGTGTGTGCATGTGTGTGTGCATGCGTGTGTGCATGTGTGCACATGTGTGTGTTCGTATGTACATGTCTCTGTGTCTGTGTAGTGCATATGTGTGTGCATGTGTGTGTTCGTATGTATGTGTCTGTGTGTATGTGTGTATGTGCATGTGTTATGTGTGTGTGCATGTCTGTGTCTGTGTGTATGTGTATGTGTGTGCGCACACACGTGTGCAGGTGCAGGTGCGTGTGTGCACGTGTGTGTGTGTGTGTGTGTGTGTGTGTGTGTGTGTGTGTGTGTGACTTGGAGCCAGCTTCTTTAGGCTCATCCTTCACACTCCCCGGGAAGGCCCTGGTGGTCTTAGTCTGGGCTGGTCCCCCTGCTCTCTCTCCCGTGATATTAAGGGTGTGGGTGTGGCCGCCGCCAGCTGCCTTCTCCAACTGAGAGAGTCCCTGGGCCCTTGTTGTCCACACCTATGGGTAGAAATTGCAGAGAAGAGACGAAATTAGATTTTTCACCTGCTTCATTATGTTCTGATGATTTTGAGCTACCGAGATTTTCAATTTGAAAGGAAATGTTTGGATACGTAATGCCCGCAGGACAGCCACATGAAAGGCCACTCAGAACATTCTGCAGGCAGTGGAGTGAGAATCTGTGAACACACACGCCACTTCGACCACTAGTCAATGCACGAGACAGCCCGCAAGGGAGATGTAGTTATGAACAAGAGTTGCAATCAGCATCTCAGTATAAAACGAAAGAAGGCCTTCTGCATTCGCACCACTTCAGACAGATCCCGCCTGGCTCCCTCAGGACAGTTCACGAGGGAAGAGGGACAATGGAGCAGACCACAGACTCTCCCTGCTGGTTTGGGTGTGAGCTTTGGCTGTGCTGGCCCATGCTGCTCCGGAGAAGCAAACTCCTTCCTTCCACTGTGCAGCTCCATGAAATGAGCTATGGCATCTTGCAGCTGTGCACTGTGCTAGCACACATGCTCACCTTGGTCCGTGTGGTGCTTGGGTTACAGTGACCTTGTTCCTGGCTTGTCGTAAGTCTATCTCACCCTGGTTCCTTTCGTTTCTCAAGCTCCTACACAGAGCTCTTTCCACTGCCACTACCCAAAGCCTTGCAGGGCTCAGTTAACTGGTGCAGTGACCAGAGGAAGATGACGTGTTTGTACATTGTGCAGCCACAAAAGAACGCTCAGCATTCGCTAGTTATCAAGAGTTGTCATGCCATGCCTGGGTTGCCAGGCAGAAGAGGCCAACACTGAGGAAAAGGAACTCAAGTTTCAACTCTGGATATGAGTAAACCAATGTGCCAGGAACTGCCAGCTGCTTCTTAGAGCGTTAGTTACTTCTCCTGTTGTTGTATTAAAAAAACAATGAAGGCAATTAGGGAGAGACGGTTTATTTTGGCTCACGGTTAAAGGATGATCTGTCATGGTGGGAAAGTTCTGCAATAGGAAGTTGAGGTGGCGGCCACATTACACCTGTAGAAAGCACAGTGGTGAGTGTGGGACTCAGCCTGCTTTCCTTGTTTATGCCCAGCAGCACAGACTGTGGCGCTTCCGGAGGAGACGGGTCATCCCGCCTCAATTTGTCTAATTCAGGAATCCCCCGCAGGCATGTGAGATAATCCCTACATCAACGCCCAGAGGCCTGCCTCCAAAGGAGCGCGAGACCCTGTCAAGGTGACCATCATAATTCACCCCCATGGGCAGTGAAGGAATGGATGCCTAATCCAGCTTCGGGGATCCTCTGGCCAGGTACACCATGGCGTCTTCCTCTTGCTCTACTCTTTCTACTGTAGAGACACCACTCTGACACAAGCTTAAGACAGAAAGGAGAGATATTTGGCTCACGGTTCCAGAGGGGAGATAATCCACTGCAGTCGGAATCACATAGCAGAAGCCATGGCTGGAGGCAGAAGCCCGAGGTTCAGGTCACTGCGACCCTCAGGAAGGCAGAAAGAGCGAGAGCAAACTGAGAGGAAGCAAGGCCGCCAAACCTCATGACCTGCCCTCTGTGACATACCTTCCTCCAGCAAGGCTCCACCTCCCAAAGTTGCCACAACCTTCCCAAATATTAGCAACAGCTAAGTACACAGGAGGGGGCGGGGAGAGACAACCACATTCAAACCATAACCACATCCGTGATGCTGGCTAGTTTCATCTTGAGATGCGGTACACCAAAAAGCTGCCTTGCAATATGGTGACACTGAGCAAATCACTTTAACACAGTAATCTTCCAATCAAGCAATTCCACGTAGAAGCAGGAAGAGAATCCCCTCCCCCCAAGAAACACAGTTACGCTAAGAGGAGCAGAAGGTTGTTTGCTGCAGTGCTTTTCCATTGCTCAATGAGGGTTTTTTTTTTAATTTTTATTAGGAAATAATTCAGACCTATAGAAAGTGCAAGAAGGAAAACTGTGTGTAGACCACTCAGCTTTTGCCTGGGGTCTGTGGTAACCATTCTGCTGTGCTCACTTGACCATCTGAGCTCTGTTTGAGCCAGTGAGCAAAGATTGCTCCCACCCGAGCCCTTTGACCCCAAGCACGACAGGGAGCACATCTAAAAATAAGGAGATGGACTTAAACAGCCACCACATCAGCAGACCTTGCCTGGAGATGGATTTCATTCAATATGCCTTTCCACATTCCATTTCATCAGCTGACCCAGAAATGTCCTTCAGGTTTTTTCCCTCATCTACAAAACACTCAGATACTGCATTTCAGTAGCATGGTTCTTGGGTCTCCTTTAGTCTCAATTTGTTTGCACAACCTTTCCTTCTCTCTTTTGACCTAACACTACTGAACAATAGAATTTCTTTCTAGCAAAGCGATCCTCATTTATTAATGCTCCATGCCTCCTGGTGGTTGGATTCAAGTTGTACCATTTTCAAACAGAAGTCCACGGTGACGCTCTGTCCTTCCCTGTGGCAGAAATCCCGTAAATGTACCTACCTCCTCTTTGTTGACATGCTAGCTTCTATTGTCTGACTGACATATCGTCTGATTTCTCCTTGTGTCGTGGTTATGTGACCACAAAGGAGATTATACAGTGGCCTGAGCCTAACACCTATCACACAGCACCCAGAAGTAGCTTCACAGATGATAGAATGATCAGTGATAGTTTCAGGAGGGAAGGGGAGAAAATAACCTATCAGATAACAGGATGGGTAGTACCTTACAGTTGAGAGGTCAAAGCCGGAACCTAAAGTTTAAATAGGTCGATAGTATCGTCCTTCCCAGTCAGGAGCACAGCCCAGGAAGTAAGAGCGGAGGAAAGGACCTTAGTTTAGAGCGCCAGGTCTCCTGTAAAAATACTGTATAGCTACAGCAGTTGCTTCTGTTGAGCCCTCCCTGGAAGCGGAGTCTAGGAAGAGTGCAAGCCAGGAAGAGGAAAGCGATAGGAGGCTGAGCAAGCCCTTCGACATCCTGGGGCCTCCAGAAGCAAACACACTCAAGTAACCTCTTGTGCACATACACACGATTAAATAAATAAACAAAAAACATAAAAGTTTAAAAAAAAAAGAAAAGAGCGGAGGAGAAGGTCCCTGCCGCAGTCACACCTAGTGCACGAGAGACGCTTCCCTGGCACGCTGAGTGGCTGGTGAGCAACAGAATTCACTGCCCATCATCTACGGCTGGGAAGACAGACAGATTCAGGGTCTGGCAAAAGTCTATTTTCTGGTTCAGGTGTCCTCACCTCTTTCATGAGGCATCAGCTCATTCCTGTGGCCTCTGCCCAGTGACCAAATCACGTCCCAAAATCCCTCCTCCTGATACCATCATATCGTAGGTCGTACTGACATATGACTTCATGCAAGACATAAGAGTCATGATCAGCCAGCTGGAACTGGTCCCTAAGCTTGTTCCTTACTGGACAGCTTTCATAGTACCAGACAGGACTGTGCAAGCAACGGAGGGAGAAAGGCAATCAACGGTCTCATCAATCTGCAACTTCAAGTTGCAATAAAATCAGTCCTGCAAGGAGTGATCACCAGTGTAATAGTGGTGTGACAGACGAGGGGGCAACAGACAGGGTTTTAGTACATTTAAGGTCCACTTTCAGCTAGAACCACATTCATGGAACTGTAAACTAGAACAAAAACCGACCAAAGAGGAGAACATATGTCCCACAGAGAGTGCAAGCTATAAAAATACTATGTCTAACTGCCTTTTAAACAACTTTGATACAGGCTGGAGAGATGGCTCAGGGGTTAAGACTCTACTTTGCAAGAAGAAGGACCTGAGTTCAGATCTCAGATTTCAGAATCTGATTAAAATTGCAGAAAAGGTGGTAGCCTGTGATCTGTACTTCTGACTCCGGAAGATGGAGCCTGGGAAATCACGGAGAGAAGGAAAAAGGAGGTTAAAACAATCCAGGATATTTCCCAAAGTCACCCATGCACGAAAAAATAATTAAAAAAACTATTATTATACCCACAGTTTGGAAGAACACTCAGTAGTCAATGCTCCCTTCATCCGGATATTATCTTAGTCAGCACTATTTGTCTGCACACAGGTCCCAGAGCTGGAAACTACCGTGAAATGCCTAGTCAAAGGAATACCTTCCGTGAGATCAATTACACACTACTCAGGCATACATGACTTGTTTGCCATAACTTATTGAAGCTACATCTGCAACGCTGTATTAATTCTTCACCCATAGAAGGGGGGGCAAAATATTTAGCGAGTAAATGGATAAATAAATGAGTGAATCAAATATAGACTATCAGCCAAGATGTGGAAATAACCTCATTACTCGGAACTGAGCATTTTAATGCTATTCATTAAAATAGATTCTATCTGCATTTGTGATATATGTACACTTAAAATTCATGGAGAAAATGAGCATTTTAATTACAAAATGCTGAAATCATTAATAATTTAAGGATCATCATTCAGCATCCCTTTCTAAGTCACCAAGTCGGCTCAGCGGTTTTAGACAAAGCCGACCAGCAGAGGACACGGTGAAAGGGACGGACAGTCCAGAGGGAAGGAGGAAGGCGCGAGGGTTAATGACTTCCTCGCTGGGATCACAGAATTTCAGGCCAAAGTGTGTGAGGGCCAAGGACGCTGCAGAAGGACCAGAAGGGGGGATATCCAGGGACCTCTGTGTGCTCTCAGCCTCTGTTTCGAGGTGCCTGCTCCTCCAGCCCCCCTCTCCCACCCAGAGCACGCCCACCAAGTATCCTTCCCCTGGTTGAAAAGAGTCTTGACTCCTCCACCAGGATTCCCTCCTGGGCTTTGCCTCCACCATGAGCAAGGCCATGTTCTGGGGGACCCTGCCCACCACCCCACCGGCCCACCACACCAGATTCACCCCGTTGGGACCCAGGACCAGTGAGGTCACATCCGCCAGAACCAGCCTTCGCCGGGGCAGCCCAGTCCTTCCAGCGCCCTCTCGGTGCACTGGACGGGACTTCCTACGTTCTCCTGTGTCTACACCGCGACGAAGGTCCAGCATGCGCGTGGCCTCACTGTCCCTCACTCCCCCCCCTCCAACACTCGGCAGCCCATCCAGACACCACAGCCTTCTGGCATCACACAGAAGCTGGAGCCAGTGGATGGGGGGCTTGCTGAGAACCCCACAGCCAATGTCTGAAATATGATTCTTCTCTGTCGTGCATGTTCCAGCTCGGGGGCCCCGGAGCGCTCGGAGGGTACCACCAGCAGGAAGATACCCTGGCATCTCCTTTGGGGCTGCATTTCAGATCTGGTGGCAAACTGTGAGCTTCATCTGCCCAGCTAGGAGAACAAGCAAATTATATTCTTTTAAATAACAGAGTGTGTAATGAAGTAAGAACCGCAAATACCTTCTGTTACCTCACAGAGACGTGCCTGCCAAGACAAACTACTTGAGACTGTTGCCAAACACCAACCAGTTAGTTATATTTTGTTTGCAGTAGAAACACAAATTTTCCAAATTAGTTTGACTCTTTAAAAAAAAAAGTATTCAACTATTGTAGAAATATTTTTAAAAAAAAAAGACACATTCCATCTGTCCTCTAAAAGAAGTAGCATCTTAATTACTCAAAACAGAAAAGCGATGCTTAGCTGAGTTCCCAGAACTCAGAAGGAGAAAGGTGTCTTTACTATGGAAACCTGGTGCCCAAATAAGACTCACAGCCTCAGACTCTTGCATCTGCATATTTAAAAACTGAATTTTCTAATCCACTTAAAAGACTTGCAAATGAACATTTCCAGGGGAACTTAGCTGCATATGCCCAGGATTGCATGACCGGGATTTTTAAAATGAATGCCATGCCTTGATAAGCATATCCACAGAGGGTTTTGCATGTTTGTGATCTGTAAGGGTTCACTCTCAACTAAGACAGTATTTAAACCCATGTCTAAATAACCTGAACTCAGAATCAAGCCTTCAGATCACTGGATTGAATATACAAACAAGATTTTAAGGCAGCAGCTTTGTACAGCTATTATTACAATTTCTTAGTATATTCTAGGGAGAGAAAAAAATAAATGGTACAGAAATTGTCTAGAAATAGACTATTCTTATTTTACATGTTTTATCTTTAGATCAATTTTAAACTCCACAGCCTACATTTCATTAGTGTCATGATTTGAAATGTGTCTCCGTAGGCTCCTATGTTTAGGAAGGTCATGGCACCTTTAAGAGGTGGAGCCTTGCTGGAGGAAGCTGGCCACAGGGGTGGGCCTTGAGGTGGATGAGTCTCACCCTACCTCTGGAGAAGTCTACTTTTGCAGCAAGCCGTCTTGCAGCTCTCAGCCTTGTGGATGGTTGTGGCTTAGCTGTCCCCAGCTTCTGCCAACAGTCATGCCATGAGAGACTGTATCCCCCCCACTGGAACCGTAAGCTGAATAAATTTCCCTTTCTCCCTTAAGTTGCTTGACTTCGGGTGCTCTCTCTCAGCAGCACAAAAGTAGCTAGTACAGTTAGCATCTTCTAGCCAAAGGTCACCAGAGAAAAGACCAGTTGTGGTCCTGGTCTTTTCAGCAGTGAAGTGAGGGAGCAGGAAACGCCAGGCTTTCTGGCTTCCATCTGACTGTGGGACACTGAGTTGCAGCTGGCCCTCACCTTCCACAGCCTCTACCTGCTCTTGCAAACCTGCTAAAGACACCGTTACAGGAAGCTTTCCCAGTACTGGGTAGGTCATCTTGGTAGTGGCCTCCGTTAGCATTACAAGGATCTGAGAACTCGAAAGGCTTCTAACTAAGACGGATGCTCTGTGTGCTGAGAATTATGCTTACCCAGTACCAAAGTCTCCACCCCACCCCACTGTCAACCCCAGTTCAATGAACAGGTCTCAAAAAGTTCCATGAAGACTGTGGACAGGAGAGGAGAAACAAGCTTGTGGGCCACTCTCCTCTTCACCAAGGGGGGCAGCCCAGCCCCCTTAGCTCTGCCTGAATCCACAGGCTGGTTGAGCAGCTGTCAGTTGCAACCCTGGGAGCTCTACCAGTGGCCTGCAGTCCAGCTCGGCGCAGACGCTCAGCACCTGACGCTTGGTCGAATAAAATGTATTTAGGCTTCCAGCCTCTGACTGTCTGACTTCCTATTAATGGGTCTACCAGGAACTGTCGCCTGGAACTTTTCCCAGCATGAAGGAGGACCAGACCGAGGAAGAATCTGAGCCCAGGGGGCTTTCCTGCCCCTCTCCATCTAAGGCTTCTCCACCACCAGGTCTTCTATGAGCATACACACACACACACACACACACACACACACACACACACACACACACATACACACACACCATCCACGATGCCGTACTTGGCTTTGAGTGATTTCAAGAAAACTTTTTAAATCCCAGTGTGGTAAAACAGCAATTTCCTTCAGAAGCAAAATCAATAGCATAGCATAAGCAGGTCACAGCAGTTCATAACCAACAGGAGTTTCAGGCTGGGGCGAGGGCTTGGCTGCTAAAGCGCTTGCTTTACAAGTAGATGATGGAGTTCAAGCCAGACGTGATACGTCCCGGTCATCCCAGGGCTGGAGCCGGACAGGCAGAGACAGGCGGGTCCCTGCGGCTCGCTAGCCAGACAGCCTAGCCTACTGGACAATGCCAGGGCAATAAAAGACCACGTCTCCAAAGCACAAGATGGTCTGGTGAGATAGCTCAGCAGGTAAGGTGCCTGCTAGCAAACCTGGCGACCTGAGTTCTAGCCCCAGAAGTCTGTATAGTGCATATGTGCACCTTTCTCTCTCAAATAAATAAAATATTAAAAGAACCAGATGAATTGTTCCTGAGGAGAACAGTCGAGGTTGTCCTCAGGTCACCGCATGTACGCACACACACGCACACACACACACGCACGTACACACACATGCACACACACATGCACACACGCATGCACACACACATTCACATGCACGTACGCACACGCATACGCGCACACACACTCACACGCACACACACTCACACGCACACACACTCACACGCACACACACTCACACGCACATACACACTCACACGCACACACGCACACACATTCACATGCACGTACACACACGCACACGCATATGCACGCACACTCACACACACACACGCACACGCATACACGTGCGCACACACACACTCACACACACACTCACATGCACACACACACGCACACACATTCACATGCACACACGCACACGCATACACACGTGCACACACACACTCACATGCACACACACTCACATGTACACACACACTCACATGCACACACACACTCACATGCACACACACTCACATGCACACACACACTCACATGCACACACACTCACATGCACACACACATGCACACACACACTCACATGCACACACACTCACGTGCACACACACTCACACGCACACTCACACGCACACACACTCACATGCACACACACTCACACGCACACACTCACGCACACACACTCACATGCACACACACTCACATGCACACACACGCGCACACACACGCACACACACTCACACGCGCACACACACACACACATACTCACACGCGCACACACACTCACATGCACATGCACACACACTCACATGCACACACACACTCACATGCACACACAAACTCACATGCACACACACACTCGCACACACACACACATGCACACGCACACACGCACGCACAAACTGAACATGCATCTGCACCACACAAAGCGGTAGGAATCTTTCAGCGTTTCCAAGATGAGCCCAGCCTTCCCTCACTGTGCTGTTAGAGAACCAAGCAGCAGCTAACGTGACTGCCTTCCAGGCCTCTTTGGAGCGATCCCTCGGGCCGATGGCAGCCACCCTCCCGGCCCGCAGCACACGCAGCCCCATTATTCACTGTAGAGAAGAGGCGTCCAGAGCACACAGGCAAGCAGGTCTCCAGCCAATGGGCTGCAGCTGCGGCCGCTAAGCACCATTAGGCGGCTGCGAGGCCTGCGCTGCTGCTACACGTAGTCAGAAAAGTCCTTTTCTACCTAAAACACATGATTTGCCATTGACTGCATTCATGCCACCCCCGCCTCCCCAAAAGAGCACATTCAACCCCAAATGCCCGCATATTACCAGTGAGACCTTACTTGGAAATAGCACCTTTGCATGTGGCCAGGTTCAGATAAAGTCATTTGCATGTGGTCTAACCCAGCATCAAAAGAGATCGCCTAGTACCCGGCATGGAGATGCATGCCCGTAAGCCCAGGACTCAAGTGCTGAGACTGTCTCAAGAATTAGACCATGTGATGATGATGATGATGGAGATGAAGGGAAGAAATATACAGATTTGAGCCAAGGAGCACTAAGACCTGCAGACTCCACCCAGAGAGGAGAGAGGTCTGCCATTCCTCTGCCAACACCTCAGGCTGAGACTTCATACCTCCTGACTGAAGAGCACGAATGTCCGTCGTGGATATTTTCTTGTGACGACCCTGGAAAGCGCAGCATCTACTTAGCAATCGCTGAGCACTTCCTGGACATGAGGGAGATTTTTGCAAATGTCATGAAATAGGCGGGAGATAGACAGGCTGCTAAAGAACAAAGAAATGTGTACATCATCCGTGCCTCAGCAAGTACGCAGACAAGGCTGCCAATGCAGCCCCACCCCCACCCCAGCACATACGAAAAGACATGAATGTAAGGAGACTGGTTGGAAGGGAGAAGGCATGACGTGGGACAGGACGGGGGAAGTAAAGGGTGAAAACACATAAATTCAATTGTGTTTACATGCCAAAGTGTCAGAGAATAAAAAATAATTATTAAAAAAAGAAATACGTGAAAAAAATACCACACAGAGACTTATCATGGTGAGTACCCAGAAGTGAGGGGACTAGGTGGCCAAGGACATCATCTCTGCAGAAGGGGGGGGAGAAGTGACCACTCGTGCCAGGGACAGTGGCCACGACAGAGCTCAAGGTGAGCAGTCTGAGGGACGCAGCACACAGCTGAGGTGAACGCAGGGGGACTGCGCAGGGAATCCTGACGCTGGAACCCCTGGGGGCCAGGGTGTGCCCACACAGCACCTCAGGAGTCCCCCGCGGCTGCCATCACGATGCGACCCTAGCAGAGGGACCTGACACAAGAGAGAAGCGTTTTGCACCGATCGGGAGGTCCGAGGTCCAAACCTGACTGTTAGCAAGACGTTCCGGTGAGTTTCTGCCAGGGAGTCTCTGGTCAAGGCCTCTGTCCTCGCCTCCCTGCTGTGGGTCTCCTCGGTGCTCCTTGGCTAACTCCAGCCCTCTCTCCACGTGGCGATACCCTTCTCTCTGTGATTCTCAATTTCAGCCTTCCTTCTGATATAACCATTACCACCACGCTAAGGCCCTCATGAACCCACCCATAGCCTCACTCGGTTACTCTGGCAAAGGTGCTGATCCTAAGCACCGTCATGTCCATGAGTACTGGGAGTCAGAGCGTCATGCAGTTTTCAAGCCTGCAGAAGCTTATCTTTTTCATGGGCCCACTTGTTCTAGCAGAGAACAGAGAATGACTGCAAGTCTCCCACATGGCTGAGGGTGACTTAGACATGTGACTTAGACCCAGAGGTCACATGATCCAGATGGCCACAGATACAAAAACACCTCATGGTTAGATAGGAGGATAGAACCAGGTAGGAATAAGGACACTGATGTGAGCCCTAGGGAAGAAAATGAGCGTGGCTAATTAATCCATCTCCCACCACCTTAGAGGCAGACGCAACTACAACACTGGACAGAAAGGAAGGCGAGCAGCTGGGCCACTGTCCACACCTCGAAGGACAGGCACCAGAGTACACGGTAGAGCAACAGGCCAAGAGAGAAGGTCTCTGCTCCTGACCTGGGCAGGTAGCATCTGGCCACCACAGCAGAGAACCGTTTGCGGCCACCAATCCCAAGTCACTATCTTGCTGACATGCACAGTGTCCAGCCCAGCAGTGGACTGAGTTCGGGGCTCATCCTCAGACAGTGACCAAATGCAGTGACTCCTTCTTTCCCAGTAGCCCCTGGACCCTAAGCCCCAAATTAATCCTGAGGAGACAAAATTGAAGAGCCTTCCCTCCCTCTCCCTGTGCTTCCCCTTGGCTCCTTACTGAATGAAGTTTTAGCCAGAAGGTAACACAGCCACATTTGCCTGGCTGAAAAATTCAACACTGATTATTAGTACATCGTCTCCTCCTTTTTTCAGAAATGCTTGAAGGAAATTGATATACAACCTTTCAGGCTCGTTATGTACTTTTGCATTCATATAAATACTCACCATAAAATATTCAATGTCTGCATGTGTATTTCCAGCACACAGAGGCTGAGACAGGAGAACTCAAGCTCAAGTTCAGCCTGGGATACATGGTGAATTCAAGGTTACCCTGTGCTTCAATAGCAAGACCCTGGCTGAAAAAAACTAAAATGATAATTATTGTATAAATTCTATCCAATTCAAGCAACATGCATTTTGCATGGAACAATGTTCTTGAATCTGTCAACTCCACCATAAGTTTTGTTGATACCTTTAGCTGGGGTGTGATACTGTGGTGTATGAATCCATCACATTCATGTGTTTGATGATTGATGAGCAGTTACCATGTCTACTTTTCCCACAAACATTGTTTATGTTTCTTTTGGCATGTGATGAAAGTTTTCTGAGAAACACACCATAGGGGACTTGCTTAGATATAGGGAGTGGGCATATTTCATCTGAACACATGCCCCCAGGTTAGGCATCCAAGTGGCTGAACAAAGGACATTTCCAGTTGCTTTTGCCTTGTCGCCACGGCTGATACGAGAAAGGATCTCCTGGTTTGCCAATTTGCAAATGAGACAACTGGACTGTCATTTGAAGTTGCATCTACCAAACTAAGAAAGAGACTGAGCATTTCCCATATGTGTAATAGTCATTCACAGTCACACTCATGAATTTATTGTCACGCACTCTTACCATTTTGCTACTGGGCAGCTTTCTGTCTTTCATTAATCTGTAGAACCTCATTGCATATTCTGAATCATGGCTCTGTCTGTATATTTTTTTTCTTCAGACTAACTTTGTGTGCAGTGTATTTCCCAATAGTTTGTGTATTAATTTGAGAGAGGAAAGAGAAAGAGGAGGCACACGTGCAGAGGTACCTGTGTGTGGAAGTCAAAGGACAACTGTCAGAAGCTGGCTCTCTTTCTCACCACGAGACCCAGGGATTGCCCTCAGATCACCATTTGTGTGCAAATGCCTCTCTCCCTGAGCCATCCCACTGGCCTCAAACAGGCATTTTTTAATTTAAAAAAATAGTTTGAATTTTTAATGTAACCAAGCTTACTAATCTTTTCCTTTATGTTTTCTGCTTTAAAAGCACACCTGCTTGTGGTAAGGAGACAACAGTTGCCAAACATATGACCATGTCCTCGTCTCCAATGCCTGTTTCTTTTTCTGGAAACAGGGTCTTTTTTACAAAGATCACAATGTTTGCTCTGATATACAGAATGTAGTTTTTTTTGGAGGGAGTAAACTATTTGAAAAGAGGAAAGGGGTAGGAGCAAAAGAAGCTAATGTGAGATTAAACACAATTAAGGTCCTTTATATACATGTAGGAAAATGTCACAACAATTTTGTACAGTTACCATACAAGAAATTTCAAAAAGAAGAAAACAGTCTTTGTGGCTGTGATGCAGTTCGGGATCTCAGCACAAGGAAATCGTTCTGAATTATCTGGGCGGCCGCTAGAATCGTCCCAATAAACATACAGAGTGTGATTCGGGGAATTAGCCCCACGCAGAAAAGGCCTTGTGAAGACAGACAAAGCTAAACCATGAGACTCCAGCCAAGAGACACCGCAGCCACACAGGAGCCAGACGCAAAGAGAGGCAAGGCCCATGTCATGGTCGAAATACGAGCTGACCTCACGGGCTCATGTGTTTGAATCTGTTGCAGTCGCCTGCATGGTTGCTGATAACTGACCATCAAATGGCTTAAGGGAACAAGGGATTTATTCTCTTACAATTACTGGTCACAGTTCATAGTCCAGCTTGACAGGAGAGCACGCACCAACACCAGGGCCGAGGGAACTGGCCACACCATCACCACATAACGGCTGAGAGACAGACAATCCTTACTTTCCAGACCAGCATGTCTGGCCAAGTATACAAAAGGATGCCAACTTTCTCAACTAGCTCTCCATGATTTATTTCAGGGCCTAATCCCACCCACCATAGGGTGGGTTTAACTCAACCACTAATTTTCCACTAATGTGCCCGGAGCTCAAACCCTCAACTGTCAAGTTGACACCTGTGCCCAACTGTGACAGAATCTTTAGCTGTTTGAGGTCATGGCGCCTTTAGGAGAGGGAGTCTTGCTGGAGGAAGGCAGTCACGGGGCAGGCATTGAGGCTGATTAGACCACTCCGCATCTGACAGATTTGCAGCTCTCAGACTCCATGAAGGATATGGCTTGGAGCGGCCTCCAGCTTCTGCCAGCCGCCGTGCCTTTGCCGCCATAATGGATTGTTTCTCCGCTTTGGAACCATAAGCTGATTAAATCTCCCTTTCTGCCCTTAAGTTGCTTGATGTCGAGTGTGTCTCACAGCAGCAGAGGCAAGTACCTGTTACAGCCCAGATTCCACAGTAGTTGCTTTTCTTGTTGCTGTAATGTAGGAGCTGACCAAGTCAGTGAAGTAAGGGAGGGTTTCTTCGCGCCGCAGTTAGGGAGTCCAGCAGCTGGCCATGCTGTGCCTACGGGAAGCAGAGAGAGATGAGTGCTGGTGCCCCTCCCTTCTCCTTTCCATTCAGTCCTGGATGCCAGCCCACGGGATGATGGTGCCCACACTTACCGTGATCCGTCCCCCTCAGCTAACCTAGACTATCCCTCACGAGATCCCAGAAACTAAATCTAGATGATCACTCACAGCTGTGCCCAGTTTGTTGCCTAGGTGATTGTAAATACTGTCAATCATCATACCCCTTACAGTCTCCTGTGTATATACCTGGTCTGTAGACACTATTGTCTTATACTTCTGGCAGCCACAACTCTAAGAGGCTGTGTATGCGCTATTTTAGGCCACCAAGTGTGTGTAGTGTGGTACATAATTTGTTTCGGTAGCAATGGGAAATATGCTGCCTAGGTGCAAAAAAATTGCTCCCCAATTTTTTCCAAATGATTTCAAAGTTTTACCCTGAAGTCTTTCATTCCCACAGGAATTAGCTTCTTTCCTCGGGAAATGGATTCAGCTTCTGTGTTCTCCAGGTCACTGGTGGTACCTACAGGAGTCGTCATCTAGGTCCTATGAAAAGCAGCCTCCCAGATGGGACGACTGTGCAGCCCTCCATCAGGAGAAACGCCTTTGCAAGAACCTAAGAACGAAGAAAACCAGAAGCTGGGAAACTAGCCAGTGTTCTGTCCAGGATAGATTCCAGGTGCAGGGGAGCCAAAGAGGGGAGGCGCTGACTGCAGAGACGCTGACTGTGCCTCCAGCCATAGTGCAGTGAGAGAAGGGCATGTCAGAGACAGGAAGTGTGACCTCCACAGTGAGGTGGATGCACATCCAGCAGAGGCCCTAGTCATTGCATGCTCTGCACATAGAGAGCGCCCAGCCATTGCATGCTCTGCACATAGAGAGCGCCCAGCCAGTGCATGCTGTGCACATAGAGAGCACCTAGCCAGTGCATGCTGTGCACATAGAGAGCGCCCAGCCAGTGTATGCTCTGCACATAGAGAGCACCTAGCCATTGCATGCTCTGCACATAGAGAGCGCCCAGCCATTGCATGCTCTGCACATAGAGAGCGCCCAGCCAGTGCATGCTCTGCACATAGAGAGCACCCAGCCATTGCATGCTCTGCACATAGAGAGCACCCAGCCAGTGCATGCTGTGCACATAGAGAGCGCCCAGCCAGTGCATGCTGTGCACATAGAGAGCTCCCAGCCAGTGCATGCTGTGCACATAGAGAGCGCCCAGCCAGTGCATGCTGTGCACATAGAGAGCGCCCAGCCATTGCATGCTCTGCACATAGAGAGCGCCCAGCCAGTGCATGCTCTGCACATAGAGAGCGCCCAGCCAGTGCGTGCTGTGCACATAGAGAGCTCCCAGCCAGTGCATGCTGTGCACATAGAGAGCGCCCAGCCAGTGCATGCTCTGCACATAGAGAGCGCCCAGCCATTGCATGCTCTGCACATAGAGAGCACCTAGCCAGTGCATGCTCTGCACATAGAGAGCGCCCAGCCAGTGCATGTTCTGCACATAGAGAGCGCCCAGCCAGTGCATGCTGTGCACATAGAGAGCTCCCAGCCAGTGCATGCTGTGCACATAGAGAGCGCCCAGCCAGTGCATGCTCTGCACATAGAGAGCGCCCAGCCAGTGCATGCTCTGCACATAGAGAGCGCCCAGCCATTGCATGCTCTGCACATAGAGAGCACCTAGCCAGTGCATGCTGTGCACAAAGAGAGCGCCCAACCAGTGCATACTCTGCACATAGAGAGCACCTAGCCATTGCATGCTCTGCACATAGAGAGCGCCCAGCCAGTGCATGCTGTGCACATAGAGAGCACCCAGCCAGTTCATGCTATGCACATAGAGAGCATCTAGCCAGTGCATGCTCTGCACTCACAGGGAGCATCCAGCCATTGCATGCTCTGCACTCGCAGGGGGCATCCGGCCAGTGCGTGCTCTGCACATAGAGAGCACCTAGCCAGTGCATGCTCTGCACATAGAGAGCACCTAGCCATTGCATGCTCTGCACATAGAGAGCGCCCAGCCAGTGCATGCTATGCACATAGAGAGCGCCCAGCCAGTGCATGCTCTGCACTCGCAGGGGGCATCCGGCCAGTGCATGCTCTGCACTCGCAGGGGGCATCCGGCCAGTGCATGCTCTGCACTCGCAGGGGGCATCCGGCCAGTGCATGCTCTGCTCACGAGTCTGCAAGGGCCATCCTGCAGCCCGCAAGCCATCCTTCCCTTACTTCCTGCCCCAGCATTCACCTGGGGTACACAATCGGGTCCCCTCTCCTGTCCCGCATGCTTCTGTTGCCCCCGCTTTGTTCTGTGTTCTGGAACTCGGTAAGGAAACTGCTTCCCTTCACTTTTCCCAGGTTCAGCCTGAGCTGGCTTTCCTTCCTTGTGACCCTTTCATATGAGTTTCACAAGGTGTCCAGACACTTGCTCCAGAAAATCACCAGAAGGGAACATCTTCCATCCTATGTTCCACCAGCTCCAGAAAAAATATTTTCACAGTGTAGGTACAAGAAGCCCCTCCAGATGTCTATATTCCAGAAGAGAAAGTAGAAGTAGCAAAGTCACTTTCTCGCTCACAGGTACCACCCTGTCATCTGGTGAGAAATGTTTCTTCGAGGAATGTACATGTCTATGCTTGAGAATCTATGTTGCAAAGGATGCTGGGAGAGCATGTGTTTTTAGGCGGGTGTGTTACCAAACTAACAGGATATGTTTTTAATAAAAATGAAAGGAGATAGGCAGGTCCTTCCCGGGATAGGCGCAGGTGTATTTCAGGTCCCCAATTGTCCTTACTACCATAAATGGAATTGCTGCTTCTACTGCACTTTCTACTTGACTATTTTAGCAGAAAAATTTGTGATCTTTACACATTCAGTTCTCTCAGTAATCCTGCTAAACTAGTGCATCGATTCCAACCGTTGCCAAGTGATTCTTTGGGGCTTTTCAACTGAATAATTGTGGTATTTGAAAATAGCAGAGGTTTTGTTTGTTCCTTTCCAATTATTTCTCTTATTGAATTTTGGCTATGACATAATATAGGAGAAATTGCCTGACTTTAAATTACACAGTTAGCTTTAATGGTTCCTACAGTACTTTTGATTTACATCCTTTATCAGCTCAAGGGGTCTCCATCTACTTAGCTTTCTAGGTGTCTATATCATGAGTATATCAAGAATCAAATGTTCAATGGGGAAGAAAGCAAAGGGAACGATCTACTGTGAAAATTATGGGCTTTCCCCCATTTATTCATTCAGGTAGTTAGCTATATACTTAGATACTCTTTGTTGAACCATCTACTGCTTCAATATAGATTACTCTATTGATAGTTCTAGGATTCAACATATTAACATTTTCCTTA
Source organism: Typhlomys cinereus (assembly GCA_023101885.1). Classification (NCBI taxonomy): domain Eukaryota; kingdom Metazoa; phylum Chordata; class Mammalia; order Rodentia; family Platacanthomyidae; genus Typhlomys; species Typhlomys cinereus. Next base: position 517,946 of record JALPQD010000258.1, read on the forward strand.
TAATGTTTTGCACAATCAATCTTGAGTTTATTTCTCATATTTCTTTGGTTTTGATCATGGGTATTTTAATTTACTTCATAAAATAATTTAACTTCGTTTTTCTCAGTCCAATGACAGTTCCACCAGATCTGAGCTATTAGTTCCTTGGATACTGTAGAACTTAATCTGTTGAGATCTTAAATTCAGTACCTTTCCTTGTCTTTGTCTCTAGCATGCATTTATGTCTACAGTTACCTCTCTATCCAGGCTCTTTACTTAGGTGACTGGTGATCATGTCTACTGTCTTAGGAAGTTCTCAATATCAGCTACTACTAGCATACTCGACTCTTAGCATTGGAGATGTACTTCAATGGCAAAGTATGAGGATAGCACACACAAGACCCTAGATTGAATCTCCAACATCAAAAAAAAGATATTCAATTATGTCACAATTTTTAATTAATTAATTTATTTTTTCCACTCATACAAACTTAATAGGTACCCCGGTCCCCTGCCTCCCTCCACATCTCCCCAGTCCCCATGCTCCCTCTCCTCTTTTCCCCTTTCTTTTACCCCTTCCCTCCCTTTCTCCCAGTGCCCACCCCCATCCCTGGAGCATCCTTTAGTGTAAATGTCAAACTTCCCGCTGGGTCCTCCTCTCTGATGAGGTGTAAGGACTCAGTAGCATTGCCTAGAGCCCTTTCTTGTATAGAACACTATTGTGGCTGTTAATCCCTTGCTTCTAAGATTCCTAGTTCCTGTGATCCATGCTAGACTTTGGGGGATCAATGCTATGCCGGTCATTGTGCAGGTCATGCAAAGTCCTATTATGATTACTTCGGCCCTAACTTGTGTGGAGTATCTTGCATATTGTTGCTCCTCCCCATCTTTAGGCTCTTACAATCTTAATGCTCCCTCTTCTGCAAATTTTCCTGAGCTTTAGGATGGGGAGAAATTAGGCTGGCCTGGTTCCAGGTGGTTAATGTAGGGTCTCTGATGTTCTGAATTATGGTTTGTTGTTGTTTTTTGTTTGTTTTTTTTTTCAGTTTTGCTACTCCTGAACTGCCCTTGGCTCCATCCTGATGGGTACTGGATGTCTCCTCCTAGCCAGAGATAAAAGCCTGTTAAAATAGACTCTTACTATAAGAGTAGATTCAAAGGTAGATGGAATAAGAGTAGGAGACCACAGTGAGGGGGATCAGTCTCCCATTTTCAGGATGGTGACCATCTATCTGCCAGTCTCTATGCCCTCCCTGACTGGTGAGATAAATCCCATCAGTTGCAAGTGACCAGGAAGGAAAGTCTGTGAGCTTAATCAGATGTCTCACTACTTACTTGCAGTACTTGATGGTGGCCTATTTTCTCTGCTTAGCATGATCCCCTCTCTCCTTGTTTCTGGTGGGGCCTTTCTTCCCCTTCCCTCATGTTTATAATCTTTGCAATTACTGTAGGTATTACAGAGATTTATCTTTGAGTGTGTCACTAAGTGGGTTTGGTACTAAGATCCACCTATTCGAGAGTACGTATGGCACTTAAATTTTCTGTGTCTGGTATACTTTACTCAAGTAAAACCTTTACTAATTTCATCCATTTCCTGGCAAATTTCATTAATTCATCTTTTTTGATGGCTGACTAGTATTCCATTGTATAAATGTACCACATTTTCCTTATCCACTCGTCAACTGTTGGACATTTGGGTTGATTCCATGACTTTGCTACTGTAAACAGTGCTGCTATGAACATGGTCGTGCTTGTGCCATTGAAGTGAATTTTTGCTGTATGAGGGATTATTCTCAGAAGTGGAATAACAGGGTCATATGGCATTTCAATCTTTAACTTTTTTAAGAATCGCCAGACTGCTCACCAGAGTGGTTGTATAAACCTGCATTCCCACCAGCAATGTAGGAGAGTTCCCCTCTCGCCACATCCTCTCCAGCATTTGGTGATGTTTGTATTGTGGATTTTGACATCCTGACTGGGGTGAGATGATACCTCAGGGAGGTTTTGATTTGCATTTTCTTGATGACTAAGGATGCAGAGCATTTTTTAAGATATTTATTAGACATTTCGATTTCGTCTTCTTTTGCGTTCCAAGGCCCATTTTTTAATTGGGTCATTTGTTTCCTTGGTGTTTAGTTTTCTAAGTTCTTTGTGCACTCTGGACAGTAGAGCTCTATCAGATATGTGGTTAGTGAAGATTTTCTCCCATTCTGTGGGTTGCCTTTGTGCTCAAGTTACAATCTCTTTATCTGAACAGAAGCTCTTTAATTTCATAAGATCCCATCTGTTGAATGTTGGTTGTAGAGACTGTGCTATTGGATTTCCATTTAGGAACTGTTGGCCTAGCCCAATCAGCTCGAGGGAGTTCCTTACCTTTTCAACTAAGGTTTTTATAGTCTCTGGCCTTATATTGAGGTCCTTGATCCATTTAGGAATTAAGTTTTGTACAAGGTGACAAGTACGGGTCCAGCTTTAATCTTCTGCATGTGGAGATCCAGTTTTGCCAGCACCATTTGTTGAAGATGCTGTTCTTTTTCCATTGGATTCTTTGGGCCCCTTTGTCAAAGATCAAATGGCTGCAATTGTGTGGGCTTATATCTGGGTCTTCAATCCTTATCCATTGATCTGTGTGTCTATTTTGGAGCCAGTACCAGGCTGTTTTTATAACTATGGATTTGTAGTATAGATTAAGGTTTGGTATGGTGATACCTCCAGCAGTGTTTTTGTTACTCAGAATTGTTTTTGCTATCCTGGGTCTTTTGTGCCTCCATATGAATTTTGAGATTGTTTGATCAACTTCTTTAAAGAATTGCTTTGGGATTCTGATTGGTGTAACATTGAATCTATATATTGCCTTTGGTAGGATGGTCATTTTTATGATATTGATTCTGCCAATCCAGGAACATGGGAGGTCTTTCTACCTTCTGGTGTCTTCTGTAATTTCTTTCTTTAGGGTTTTAAAGTTTTCATTGTAAAGGTCTCTTAGTTCCTTGGTTAGGTTTATACCAAGGTATTTCATTTTTTTAGGGGTTATAGTAAATAGGATTGTTTCTCTCAGAGCTTTTTCACTTCTTTCATTCTGGGCATATAGGAAGGCCACTGATTTTGTACATTTATTTTATGCTGCCACCCTGCTGAACTTCTCAATTAGTTCCAGGAGTTTCCTGGTGGAGCTTTTGGGATCCCTCAGGTACATAAAAATGTCATCTGCAAATAGGGATAGCTTGACTTCTTCCTTGCCGATTTGAATCCCTCTTATGTCCCTTTCTTGTCATATGGCTTCAGCTAAGACTTCAAGTACAATATTGAATAGAAGTGGTGAGAGTGGACAGCCTTGTCTAGTTCCTGATCGAAGTGGGAATGCTTCAAGTTTTCCCCATTGAGTATAGTACTTGCTGTGGGCTTGTTGTATACAGCTTTTATTATATTGATAAAGGTTCCTTCCATTCCTACTGTCTCTAGCGTTTTGATCATAAAAGGCTGTTGGATCTTGTCAAAAGCTTTTTCTGCATCTATCGAGAGTATCATGTGGTCTTGGACTTTGGACTGGTTTACATGATGAATTACATTTATTGATTTGCCTATGGGGTTGGGGATTTAGCTCAGTGGTAGAGCGCTTGCCTAGCAAGCATGAGGATCTGGGTTCGGTCCCCAGCATCGGAAAAAAAAAAAAAAACATAAAAAGATTTGCGTATGTTGAACCAACCTTGGATGCCTGGGATGAAGCCTACTTGATCCCCGTGAATGATCTTTTTGATATGTTTTTGAATCCGATTTGCTAAGACTTTGTTGAGAATCTTTGCATCTGTGTTCATCAGAGAGATCGGCCTATAGTTTTCTTTTTTAAGTGTATCTTTATTAGGTTTTGGGATTAAGACGATAATGGCTTCATAGAAAGAATTTGGTAGTGTTCCTTCCTTTTCTATTTGACGGAACAGTTTTTTTTTTAGAGGATTAAGGTAGAGTTTATTAGAGAAGAGAAAGGTTGGAACTCATGGACTCCAGACGTGGAGTGCCATGAGGAGCTAGGGCGCCAAAGATCTTGATGGAACAGTTGAAGGAGTATTAGTGTTATTTGTTCCTTAAATGTCTGGTAGAACTCTGTGCTGAATCCATCTGGTCCAGGACATTTTTTGGTGGGAATATTCAAAATTATTTCATCGATTTCCTCATTGTTATAGGACTATTTAAATAATTCAAAACTTCCTGATTCAATTTAGGTAAGTTGTGCTTATTTAGGAATTCATCCATTTTTTGTGTTATCAAATTTCAGAGTATAAGTTTTTGAAATATGACATTATAATTCTCTGAATTTCTTGGGCATCAGTAGTGATAACTCCATTTTCATTTCTAATTTTGTTAATTTGGGTTTTCTTTCTCTTGTTTTTGGTTAATTTAGCTAGGGGTGTATCAATCTTACTGATTTTTTTAAAGAACCAGCTTTTTGCCTAGTTGATTCTTGGTATCGTTTTCCTTATCTCAATTTTGGATATTTCTCCCCTTATTTTGCTAATCTCCTCCCTTCTACTGCTTTTGGGATCAGATTGCTCTTATGTCTCTAAAGCTTTAAGCTGTTTTGTTAAGTTATTTACTTGTGATGTTTCTATTTTTTTTGTTGTTGTTGTAGGCTTAAGAGTTATGAACTTACCTCTTAGGACAGCTTTCATTGGGTCCCAAAGATTTTGATAAGCTGTATTTTCATTATCATTTGCTTCCAGGAAATCTTGAATTTCCTTTTTAATTTCTCCCTGAATCCAGTTCTCACTCAACATCATAGTTTAGTTTCCAGGAGTTAGTGTATTTTCTGTTGTTTGTTGCGTTGTAGCTGTCAAGCTTTAGATCACGGTGGTCTGATAGGGTACAAGCTAGAATTTCAACTTTCCTATTGTCATGGTTTGAAATGTGTCCCACAGTCTCATGTGTTTGGCAAGGTCATGGCACCTTGAGAGGTGGAGCCTTGCTGGAGGAAGGCAGTCACAAGGGGTGGGTCTTGAGGTGGATTAGTCCCACCCTACCTCCAGGAGAAGTCTGGCCTTTGAATCAAGCAGTCTGCAGCTCTCAGCTTCCAAGATGTCTGCTGTGACTTAGCCTCCTCCAGCTTTGGCCAGCCAGCCATGCCACCTCTGCTTTGAGAGATTGTACCTTCCCTCTGGAACCGTAAGCTGAATAAACTTCCCTTTCTCCCTTAAGTTGCTTGACTTTAAGTGTTCTCTCACAGCAATAGTTAAGAGTAACCGTTACAGAAATTGGTACAGGGTAGTGGGGTATTGCTGTGAGATTAAAACAGCTGGTACCACAACGTGAAGTTGTTTGTGAAGCTGAGAGAAGTTGGTACCCAGCAGTATGGCCAATGTTGTGATTTGGCTAGTGTGCCTTTGGAACTGTTTGTTGGGAGCAATATGGAGAACTTTGGGACTTTGTGCTGGGAAAGTCTTTGTCTCTTGGCGAGGGGGCCAAAAGGGCCTTTCTCGTGAGAGCTCAGAGGAAAACAATGCTGTGAGAGACGCAGGCAGTGGAAGCCCAGCTTGCGATGGTCCAGAGGGGAACAGAGACTGTGTTTGCAACTGGACGAGTAACACATGAAGCCATGTGTTGGCCAAGAGTTTAGTGAAGTTTTGCCCTCATCCTGAAAGCTTGCCTGAAGTTAAATTGGAGTGCTTGGTGGAGGAAATTTCAAAGCAGTGTAGTCTTAATAATATGCTATGGCTATTTTTTTAGTTGTCTTCAAAATTATGAAAAAGAGCAAAGAATCAGGCTGGAAGATGCAAAAACTGTAAGATCTAATGATGAAAAATACAATGACAAACTTAAAGAGCTGAACCAAGAAGAAGCAGAGAACAAAATGGCTGCTAAAGAGATAAGCTCCATTTGTGAATCAAAGCCTGCTCTCAATTTGGATAATAGGAGAGGCCCTAGCTTGAAGGCAAGATCCTCAGAGAAGGCTCCCACCCATAAGAATGCAAATCCTTTCAGAAGACAGGAGCTAAAGGGTGGAGTTCCAAAGCAAGGGTCCATTTCTACAAAACAACTGTCCAGATGTGAAAGAGCTTTTCTCCAGGGTCAGCATAAAGAAGCTGAATTAGCTGTGATTCAAGGGGGCCAGTCTTGGCAAAGCAGTTCACGTGGTTCTGGTTTTAGAGGCATCGGTGATGCAAGAGGGAGGAGATCATGGAGTCTTCCTCCAAGATTTCAAAAAATGATGGGAGCCAGGCCACACATGGCAGAAAGTCTGCAGTTTAGAGGCCTAAGAAGGGCAGTTTGTGCAGTAGAGTTAAAGCCTGGTTTGCCATTGAGAAGTAAAGATGTTAGAGATTCCAGAGACAACGTGGGACACCTGCCAAGGAGAGCTGTATACCCTGGGAAGAGTCAGCTCAAGAGAGCAATGTATTCAATGGGCAGCTGCATTGGAGGGGTGGAACCAAAGCCCTTTGGAACTGAGATGACTTCAATGAGAGGCTCACCTGTTGAACTTGGAGATACAAGATTTGGAGTTTGTCCTGCTGGTTTTCGGTCTTGTTATGGATCGATCTTTCCTGGATATGCCCCCATTCCTTCCTTGTGGAATGGGAATGTTTATTCTGTGCCATTGTATGTTGGAAGTATGTAACTTGTATTTTGATTTTACAGGAGGCTTTGGACTCTGGACTTTTGGATTGTTGGGACTACTGATGTAGTCTATGAAGACTTTTAAAGTTGGACTGAGAATGGTTTGCATAATGAGATGGCAATGAGCCTGTGGGGGCCAGGGGTGGAGTGTCATGGTTTGAAATGTGTTCCACAGTCTCATGTTTTTGGCAAGGTCATGGCACCTTGAGAGGTGGAGCCTTGCTGGAGGAAGGCAGTCACAAGGGGTGGGTCTTGAGGTGGATTAGTCCCACCCTACCTCCAGGAGAAGTCTGGCCTTTGAATCAAGCAGTCTGCAGCTCTCAGCTTCCAAGATGTCTGCCGTGACTTAGCCTCCTCCAGCTTTAGCCAGCCAGCCATGCCACCTCTGCTTTGAGAGATTGTACCTTCCCTCTGGAACCGTAAGCTGAATAAACCTCCCTTTCTCCCTTAAGTTGCTTGACTTTAAGTGTTCTCTCACAGCAATAGTTAAGAGTAACCGTTACACCTATATATGTGGAGATTCGTTTTGTGGCCCATGTGTGGTTTATTTTGGAGAAAGTTCCGTGTGCTGCTGAGAAAAATGTGAATTCTTTGGTGCACAGATAAAAAATTCGATAGAGATCAGTAAGGTCGATTTCAGTAAGAGTTTGATTAAGTTCCAATGTGTCTCTGTTAAGTTTTTGACCCGTTGATCTGTCCCATGTTGAGAAGGCAGTATTGAAATCCTCAAGAATTATCATTTGGTGGTTGATTTCTTGCTTTAGGCGCCGTAGGGTTTTCTTAATGAATGTGGAGGGGCCCGTATTGGGTGCATATATGTTCAGTATTGTAAAGTCTTCCTGGTGAATTGTACCTGTGACTAAAATGTCGTATCCATCTGTGTCTCTTATGATTTTCTTTGGTTTGAAGTCCACTTTGTCCAATAACATAATAGCTACCCCTGCCTGTTTCCTGGTTCCATTAGCTTGCAGAATTTTGGACCAGCCTTTTTTTTTAGGATGTGCCTATCTTTTGTGATGAGATGAGTTTTCTAAAGGCAGCAGATTGATGGATTGTGATTTTTAATCCAAGTTTGTAATCTGTATCTCTTGATTGGTGAGTTAATTCCATTGACATCTAATGTTATAATGGAGAAATTACTTTTAATTCCGGACACTTTTTATGTTTAGTGGCTTTCAGATTTTGGTGGTATTATACTTCCCTTCTGTCCTCCTGGATATGCTTGTTCTTTTCTTCAAGCTTGATTGTCTTTTCTAGCATTTTTTGAAGGCCTGGTTTGGTGGACATGTAAGCCTTCAAACTGTCTTTGTGCTGGAAAACTTTTCTTTCCCCCTCGATCATGACTGATAGTTTTGCCGGGTATATCAGCCTGGGTTGAAATTTTTGCTCATTCAATATTTGAAGTATGTCTCTCCAAGCTTTTCTTGCTTTTACTGCTTCCATTGACAAGTCACTTGTTATTTTAAAAGGTTTACCTTTAAAAGTGACTTTTTTCCCCCTTGAAGCTCTCAGAACCATTTCTTTGTCTTGAATGTGGAGGTTTTGACTATTATTTGCTGTGGCGAGTTTCTATTTTGATCATATCTGTTTAGGGTGTAGAATGCCTCTTATATTTGTATGGACCTCTCTTCCTTTAGATGAGGAAAGTTTTCCTTCATGATAATTTGAAATTTTTCCTCAGGTGTGGTATTTTGGGATTCTTGCTCTGGTATTCCATGAATACACATATTAAGCTTCTTCAGGGTGTTCCATAACTCTTGAATATTCCTCTTAAGTATCTTTTTGGCTTTAACAACCTCTTTCATTGAGCTGGTTAATTCTTCCACTTTGTCTTCAAGATCTGAAATTCTATTTTCTGCTTCGTTAGTTCTGCTAATAAGACTCTCTGTTGAGTTCTGGATTGAAGATAACTTGTCTTTTAGTTCAATTTTAAACTCTGCTTGAGTCCGTTTTAACTGCTCTATGCCTGTTTTTGTTTCTTGAATTGTTTTTCTCAACTTCTCTAAGTGTCTGTTGTGTTCCTATTCAAATCCTCCTGGATTTCCTCTTTCATAGTATTGATCACGGTAATGATCATGCTTTGAAAGTCATTATCTTGGGTCTGGCTTTCTTGGCTATTTTCTGTGAATTTGTTCTGGTTGAAGTCTATCATTATGGGGTTAATTCTTTCGGTGAGAGATTTATTTTCTTGGATTTTGTTTCTCATGGATTTGCACTTTGACTTGGGCATTGTTGTTTTATCTCTTAAGATTTTCTTTTGGTTTCTGCATGTTTTTACTGAACTGAATTAGTTGGTATCACTACTCTCGAGCAGTTATTACTAGTGTTTGCCTTGGAGTTGGGTACACTTGTCTGTTGTTATTGTTATTTCCTAGATGAGGCTATTAGACTGTTAGTACATCAATTAAGTCATGTTTAGTAGACAGGGTGAATATTAGTATGGTAGTGCACTTTTACGATTTAGTACCTTGGTGATATGTGAGGGTGAGTGGTATAGTCCCTGAAGTCATATATGCTTTGGGGGTGGCTATATGGAAAAGTTACTCTATAGTAACTAATAATTGAAAGGACCTGGGGTGTGGCCTAGAGTCCCTCCCCAGCCTGGAGCAGGCTGGGTGCTGCTCTGACTGGCTGGTGGAAGGAGTTGGGATGAGCGGGTGACTTGGGACCTGGGGGTGAGCTGGGGGGTCAGTTTACCTGGGGAGCAGTGTATCCTCCCTGGACTGCGAGCATCCCGGGTGGGCGGAAAGGTTATGTCACAATTTTTTGAAGGCTGATTAAACTCATGGATAGAGACCTTTTTGTTGCTGTTTCCTTATAATGTTCATTTTTATCTTCTTTTTTATTAATTATAACTGTCAAAACCTTCTATTTTGTTAATGAATTCATAGAATTTGCCATGAATTTTAATTAACTCTCTGCTTTCATGCTATTTTATTAATTTTTGCTTTTATATTTATTTTTCCTTTATTCTGCTTCCTTTGAATTTATTTTGTTCTCTGTAATAGTTGCTTAAGATCAAAGGTTAGTTAATTTCTCTATATTTTTCCTTTTCTCTGTAATAATAAGTGTATCTGTGTCTCTCAAATTCTGAATACCTTACTCCATACTTTTTAAAGATTTACATCATAAAGATTTTAATTTAATGGGGGTATTTTGACTAAAATAAAAGTTTTTTAAAGGAATCAAATAAATTTATGCAGAACTAGAACTTGATCAATTAACTAAAGTGGCTTAATGATATTCGTCTAGATTTTGCTTTCCTGACAAAGCTCAATAGTGGCTTGATTCCCATTATTGTTAAAAACATCAGCAAATACCAAGTTAAGAAGTATCCATAAATGCTCAGTGCGAAGCAGGACATCAAAATCAACTGGGCTTCATCCCAAGACTCAGGAAACCTTGCAGAAGAGGGGGTCATGAGATTGTAGGAGACCACAAGGGGCAAGTGGGGCTGTCAGCCAGTATCCTCTGGTCGGGCAGGGTTGCTGGGCCCAGAGACACTGCAGTGCGGGCTACCTCCACTAGACCTGCGCAATCGCTGACCTATCAGCACTTGCCATGATGAGCCAGAACCTCAGGAGACAGAGCCCCATCCACAGAGACTGTTTGGAGTTGGTACTCAAGGGGAAGACCAGCTTCTCCACCTGGTCCTTTGCCCACTGTGGGGCTGTCCATGCCACAGAAGGTTGCCTGGGTGTGTGCTTGCCCGTGAAGGCAGCCCAAGCAGGCCCAATGGATCACACACGCAGGGGGCCAAGGGAACAGGAGGGAGACGGCCGATGGAGGCCGAGGAGGGTGGAATGGGAGGGAAGTGGAGGAGGGATGGAGACACATAAATTCATTGTATTTCTATGGAAGTATCAAAGAATAATAATAGCGAAAGTATCTGTGCCATCAACTCTTTTAACTTTGTGTGTGTGTGTGTGTGTGTGTAGTGTGTGTGTGTGTGTGTATCAGAGGGCACTGTGTGTCCCAGGGGCCAAGGGCGACTCTGGGAATCATCCTGGATTGCTTCTACCTCGTTTTTGTTTCACTGTGGGATTTCCTAGGCTCCCCCTACCAGGGCTGGAAGTGCAAGCTGCTGCCATTTCTATCTGGCGTTTTTTTACCTGGGACCTGGGATCCAAACTCAGGGTTTTCTGCTTGGGAAATAGAGTCTTAGCCCCTGAGCCATCTCTCCAGCTCTAATAATCCTGTAACTTTTTATATGACATCTTTTTATAGCAACTTGGTTTTAGGTACTATAAGTTCTCTCTGATTTTTCTCTTTAAGACATAAATTACTCAGATGGGTGTTTTAAAATCTCTCCCTGCAGCAGGTAGGAACGCTGGTGTCTGCCACTGGTTTTTTGCTTTGTTTCCCTTAGGATGAGGCCTTGAGAATTTCACCCAGTGCAGATGTAGGCAATTTTTTTAGAAATTTTCTTATGTATTTAAAAAGAATGAGAACACCCTGCTGAAAATAAAGTTACATTTTTCAAATTCTTTCTATCCTTCTACTTCGTAACTGCTATTTCCTGTAGTAGACACAGCAAACAACCACAAACTTGCTGACTTTGATCACCAAAATTCTATTCTTTCTCAGATCTAGAGGCAGCAATCCAAAACCAGGGTGTCGGGTGTGTGCACCCTTTGGACGTTGTGACATGACATTGTCACCTGTAGCATTCTCCATCACCCCCCAACACACACACACACACACACATACACACACACACACACACACACACACACTCACAGTCACACTCACACAGCCCTATGCACGTAGCTGATGGTCTCCAAAAGTTGGAGAAAGCAGAAAGAGGCTGCTCTAGCATTTTGTCTTCTTTCTTTTCTCCACACTTTCTTCATTTTCTTCTTTACTGCACTTTTAGGAGTATCTTCGTTTGGCATATTTAAATGAGATACCAAGTCAAAAAGTATCCATAAGGGCTCAGTCCTAAACAGGACCTTTTTCATTCCCCTCCTATATTCATCTAGATTTTGTTCATGCTTTTTTTTTTTTTCATTATGGATTTGATGGCTGTCCTCAGTTGTCGCCTTGATAAAATCTAGAACCATTCAGGAGAAAGGCAAGCCTATGGGGGCTTCATTGATGGTTTGAGGCAGGAAGTCCCGCCCTAACATGGGTGGCTCTGCTTCCTGGGCTGGGATCCTGGACTGTATAAATGGAGGAAGTGAACTGAGTACCAGCGTTCATTCATCTTGCTCCGCAGTGTGGCCCAGCTGCCTCCAGCCCGGGTGCAGTGACTAACCTGTTGTAATGAGCAATACTGTCAATCAATGAGCCTTTCTCCCTTAAAAAAAAAAAATCTACAATTCAGTTATAAAACAGATCACAGAAAAAAATGTTTTGGTGAGTTTGCAGTTCTAGTGTGGTGGGCCGCCTTCACAGTAGGTTGGACGCGCCTTCTAGAGGCTCTGGGAAAGAATCTTCCTGGGCCCCCTCTGGCTCTGGGCGTCTGCCCACCTCCTTAGCACTCCTTGGTTTGTGGCCACGAGCCCTCTCGTCTCCATCCTTGCCCAACCGTGTCTCTCGCTCTGCATGAACTCCCTTTCCCTCTCCTTCAAGGATCGTGGTGGCAGCATTAAGAGCCCACTGAGTAATCTCATCTCAGGAATCTTAAATTCCTCGTATCTACAATGACATCCTACCAAATAAAGAAGTATTTGGAGGGTTAAGAGAGTAAGATATAGAAATATATTTGGGGTCACTATTCATCCTGCTGAATGAGGGTGGCCAATGTCCCCCTGTAATTCAAAGACAGAGGTTTCTCAAAGCTATGTTAGGTGGTAGGCGGTGCATGCAATGTCCAAGTCACTACACCCCTTTGCACACTTTCACTCACAGCATGAACTGTCTCAGCCCTTGATGCTGTTCACCTTGAGTTATGATTCAAGCGGATGCGTGGATACTGCTATGTTCTCTTAATGTCGCAGGTTTCTGAACATGTTCGTCAACCTGATCTTCATTTTTCTGCTTTTGTCACTGTTTGCTCTTAGTTCTGCCATCATGACCTGAGTTTCTCCCTCCACCTTGCTTTCCCATCCCCTTCCCCTCTGTCTTCCCCAGTTGGTTTCTATTTGCTCCTCTGCACAGCTGAAGCCACAGCTTCATGTGTCTGCCGCTCAGTGACAACTTCCAGAGTCACTTTCGATGCGAAGGAGACAGTCGTGTACTGAGAGCACATGTGTTTCCTTTAAGCGAGAGAGCTGAGCTGGTGAGGGCCCACTTGCTGTCCTACTGTGAGGGCTGAGCCTGGTGAGAGACCAGTCACTGTCCTACTGTGAGATCTGAGGCTAGCAAGTAACCAGTCACTGTCCTACTGTGAGATCTGAGGCTAGCAAGTAACCAGTCACTGTCCTACTGTGAGATCTGAGGCTAGCAAGTAACCAGTCACTGTCCTACTGTGAGATCTGAGGCTAGCAAGTAACCAGTCACTGTCCTACTGTGAGATCTGAGTTGCTGAGGGTCTGTCTTATTGTGAGATCTGAGGCCACCGAGTGACGGTCACCGTCCTCCTGTAGATCTGCGGCGCTGAGGGACTGTCCTTGAGATCTGAAGCTGCTGTGACCAGTCACTGTCCTACTCTGCCAGGAGCATCCTTCCTCCCATGGCCCCACGAGACAAACTCTTTGCTCGAGAAGGTATTTCAGTGACCTCGCTGTTCTAAAACATCTGGTCACTCTTCCTTTGTTTAAAACATCACTGACACATCTTGAAGTATTCTGCGGATGCAGCCAAAGGACACGTGAGCGCGACAACCACGAAAGATGCAGCGTTTTCAGTGTAGCACAGGAGAGCCCCTCAAGTGCTGTCGTCGGAGACAGTCCCCCACCACCCACTGCCCACCACCAGTTCCTGAAACCAGGCTGTGTCAAGCTGCCTCTTCCAGGGCCAGAGTTACACAAGGGGACCAGTGTGCTGGGGGGGGGGCAGACTCTGGAGTGTAAAGCGAGGCAGCCCCAGCCCACGGCGTTTCTTGGCCACCCGAAGCCTGTATTCTCGGCTCGCTTCGGCTGCAGCTGCTGAGCCAGTAAAATGAGAGAAAGAGGAACTCAGTGAATAAGGAAGACAGAAATGAAAGAAGAGAGTGCAGCCAAGAGAGTCTCCAGATAAGGCCGGGACATCGGGGAGAAAAGGAATTTATAACCCAGAGAATACACTTAGCTGGGCCTTTCTCACATTTCTACGATCTTGGTGAAAATTATCTGGGTTCGAATAAAAGAATGCTCTGTCCCAGTCATTATTCATGTTTCCTTTAAAGGCACAAACTCCGGCACAGGCAATTTCAGTGGGAGCCGAACTATTTATTTGCTGGAATCTTGCTTACGACCACTGCATCGGGCCTGCAGGATCCCTCTAGCACAGGCAGAAACCAGAGCCGACTTCCTCCGGTCTACGGCTCCGAGGGGGCTCTGCCTGACCCAGAATGAACGCTGTTATAAAACCTCAGCAAGACCTCGGGCAGAGGCAGCTCGGCTCGGAAGGGAGGCTGTAAACCAGAAGCAGAAACACCTCCTGGGAGTTACCCAGCTCAGGGTTATGTCCCAGCGTCTACGCCCAATCTCCAGACCCGCGCAGGTGACCCCACCCCGTGAATTCAGGGCTGCTGGGAGGCGGCACATGAGGACACAACTTGCCCCCACCTGGATCCTCTGAGGCAGAGGGAGGCGGCCGAGGGCAAGAGGATGGTCCACGGAGACCAGGAGGGCACGACTCGGGCCCCGGTGTCACCCCAGCTTGTGTTTTCACAGCCAGCACCTCCACAGTTTGGGGTAGAGAGAGAGTCCACTGGTACCTTCTGAGGACAGGCAAATGCCTCTCACATCATCCACTGTCCACTGTCATCGGGCCCCAGCAACTCCCAGCGAGGGACGGAAGAGCCGGACAACGGCTCACAGGTCCGTCCGTCACTGCGCTCCACAGCCCTCCAAGCTCCTCCCACGCTGCTGGGAACATGAGCCCTGATCCGGCGTCTGTTCTTCCCGCTGCCATGGCTTCCTCCTCCCTCCCCTCCTCCTCCCTCCCCTCCTCCTCCCTCCTCCCTCCCCTCCTCCTCCCTCCTCCCTCCCCTCGTCCTCCCCCCTCCTCCTCCCTCCCCTCCTCCTCCCTCCCCCTCCTCCTCCCTCCCCTCCTCCTCCTCCCTCCCCTCCCTCCTCCCTCCCCTCCTCCTCCCTCCCTCCTCTCTCCTCCCCCCTCCTCTCTCCCCTCTCCTCCCTCCCCTCCTCCCCTCCCGTCCTCCTCCCTCCCTCCTCCTCCCTCCCCTCCTCCTCCCTCCCTCCTCCTCCCTCCCTCCCCTCCTCCTCCCCCCCCTCCTCCTCCCTCCCTCCCCTCCCCCTCCTCCCTCCCCTCCTCCTCCCTCCCCTCCTCCTCCCCCCCCTCCTCCTCCTCCCCCCTCCTCCTCCTCCCCCCTCCCTCGTCCTCCTCCCCTCGCCTCCCTCCCCTCCTCCTCCCTCCCCTCCTCCTCCCTCCCTCCTCCCCTCTCCCCCCCTCCTCTCCCCCCCTCCTCCTCCCTCCCCTCCTCCTCCTCCCTCCTCTCTCCTCCTCCTCCCTCCTCCCCTCCTCCTCCTCCCTCCTCCTCCTTTCTTCCCTCCCTCCCTCTCCTCCCTCCTCCCCTCCCTCCCTCCTCCCTCCCCCCTCCTCCTCCTCCTCCCCTCCTCTCCCTCCCTCCTCCCTCCCCTCGTCCTCCCTCCGTCTCCTCCCTCCCTCCTTTTCCCTCCCTCCCCTCATTCTCCCTCCCTCCTCCTCCCTCCCCTCCTCCTACTCCCCTCCTTTTCCCTCCCTCCCCTCCTCCTCCCTCCCCTCCTCCTCCCTCCCTCCTCCTCCCTCCCCTCCTCCTCCCTCCCCTCCTCCTCCCTCTCCTCTCCCCACAGGAAGTCAGGCAATGGGGTTGCTCCTGGTGGCTCAAGTCCCTGGTGGCTACTCCCTGTCTCCAGCACCCTGGGAGGGGGAGAGCATCAGAACTTAACCTCTCTCCAGGTGTGTGAGTACACCGTCAGTCCCAGGCCCCGTGGTGAACATTTGTCTTTCAGAGCCAGCTTAGCATCCTTCTAAAGGAACCCCCACTCTTTCTAAGGGACCAAGCCTGCTCCCCCTCATCCCAGGCGGACCTCAGTGATGTGTCCCTGTGTCCTTCCTCAGCAGCTCTAGGGAAACAGGACAAAGGGCTTGACTCTCACCAGCCACGTGAGAACAGAATTGACCCGACTCTCATAAGCCACGTGGGAACAGAAACAACCTGGGTCTCACTGCCACGTAGGAACAGAATCAGCCTGGGTCTCTCCCAGCGTGTGGCAACCAAGAGGACCACCTTCATCCCTCCCACCCCGGCCCACCCCAGCTCAACGCAGAGCTGTCCCTGTCATGAGCTTCGTGAGGAAGGACCCTACACTTCTGGGTCGCCACCTTGTCTACCAACCAACAACATCCTCCTCAGGCTTTCACCCGCAGCCAAGGTCTACTGGGTCAGGTTGATGAAACAGAGGGTTTTATTTGGGATGAATGAAAGTTTCCTCGAGTCACTAGAAATTGCACATAAAGGCTTCTGGCTTGAATCGAAAGGATTTGTCTGACTTCGTGTTCTGTTTTGCCATCCTTCCAGGGCTCGTTTCCCTGCCCTAGAAGGAACTCTGGGCACACACACCCCTTGGTTCCTAATTACCATGCTGGTGGCATTTGAAGTTACAAATTCAAGATTGCTCCATATATACACATCCTTTCCTCAGGTCCTGTCGAGTATGCACCCATCCCAGGTAATGTCACACGCACGCCCGTCCCAGGCCCTACACTGTGGCCTCTGGGATCCAGCTGATGCATCTACAGAGGAGGACATCTTCCCAGTGGCTTCTGGAGGTGCATGCTTGAATCTGTTTCCTAAAACAACAACAACATACCACAGACTTGGAGAGGGGGCAGCCTCTCTGTCCTCTGAGAACTGCGGCTGCCTGTCCTCTCACCTCCCGTCCCCCCAGCACCGGCACGAATTACATCAGTAATGGTGAGAGATGGAATTTACCACCACGAGCCATGGTAAATATGGCTTCAAAAACAGACATGTTCTCCTTCAGTTCCCCAAGAGTGCAGACGGTGACCTGGGAGGGCTGCGCTCCCTCGAGCGCTCGGGGGAGAGGTCCTTTCTGTCTCTCTCAGCACCTGGCGGCTTCCAGAAATCCTCGGTCTCTGCGTCCATCTTCACACGACCTTCTTTCTGTGCCTGTCTGTCCTGCTACAACAACGCCTGTTACTGGACCGAGGGCCCAGCTGGATAATCCAAGATGGCCTCTGTCAAATGCCTGACCCAGCAACTCAGGGAAGAAGAGATCTAACTGGGTCATAATTCTGGTCTACGGTCCCTCGTGGTGCGGAGTCAGAGAGGCCAGAGCTGGAAGCATCGGATCACACCACATCCGTCGAAGAGCAGAGCGCTGTGAAGCAGCGCACGCGTGCCTGCTCCTCCGTCTTTGCACAATCTCAGCCTCCAAACCAGGGAATGGCGCCTCGCGCTGGGGGCTGGGTCTCTGCACATTAACATGCCATGGAGACCCCCTCTCGTGGGCATGCCTTGTGACCACCTCAGTCAGAGCCTCTCCCTCACTCGTGTGCTCCTGGAGGGCTGCCCCCAAGAGTCAGAGGGAAATGTTCACCATCACGGCCCCATCGCAAGGCCTTCAGCTAGGTGCGTCTGCAGACTCTGATCCACATAAGGTCTCCCCTCCATTTCACACTGGCAATACAGACGTGTCGTTCTGGAGGCCATCACTTGATCCCCCCCCCCACTGAGGGTTTGTTCTGCGCTCCTCACCCCTTACTCTCATCCTCATGACCCCCTTAAATGAGCAAGGCGGGCCCTAGAAAGGAAGCTCGCATGATGTGCTGGGTCGCGCAGCACATGGGCTTCAGCCCAGGCAGTCGGCTCGGGCATCGCGCTGTACTCTGCACACCACAGCCGCGGTCTCTCCCGGCACCTGGCGGCCTCATATCCTCATCTTCTAGCTACATCGCTCCAGTCTCTGCGTCCACCTTCACGCTGTGCATGTCCAGTTCTGCCGCTCGCTCTGCATTGCCACGTGCTCTGTCCTGTGCCGACCGTGGCTGTGGTCACGTGCTCTGTCCTGTGCCGACCGTGGCTGTGGCCATGTGCTCTGTCCTCTGCTGACCATGCCGTGGGGCCATCACAAGCCGTTAGAGCTTCCGGGTTGAAGACCAAGGTCACCCAACTCACAAGAGACCACATTAGGGCTTGAACCCAGGTCCTGTGAACACAGGACTATGTTTACATCTTCCACTCTGAGAGAGGCTGCAGAATGGCAGGCAGCTCCGTAAGCCACCAGGGAAGGCGCGTCAGCTGCACAGCATCAGCCACGAGGTCCCCCTGGGCCTGAGAGAGCACCCCTCATCTGTGCTGGCCGAGCCTCCACAGGCTCCCGAGAAAATCAGGGGGTCCCGCGGTCCCAGGCTCCCTCCACGGTGTGCCTCAGCCCTGAGTCTCGTGGGAATGGCTGCTTACCTTGTTTTGTATGTCTTCACATTGTGTTGACTGAAACCAGACAGACACGAAGGGTGCTGGGATACCCTACACAATACAGAAAGGCCCCAAAACTAAGAAGACAGGCTCTTCACATGCAGTCATGCCGTTTTATGAAGTTCTCAGGGCCTTGGCCTATAGCGAACATTCAACACATTTTCCAACTAGGAAAAACCAAGAGTGTCTTTCCAGCCGGACAGCAGAGGTGGTAGGACAGCAAGCCGCAGCCGCCCGAGGGTCCACATAGTCTTCCCTGCAGATTATTAAAGGGTGCCCCTTCTTCAAGGCATCCCCTCTCATAAGCTCATCATGAGCTGACCTGAGAACAAGTCTGTCTACTGCCATCTACTGGAAATGAAAAATATACAGCTCCGCAGTCCACGCCAGAGCTCCCTACCGGCTTCCTACCACCCTGTGGGAATAGGCACCCACCACAGAGCAGCTGTGAGAGCCGACGGCAGGACCACTCAGCAAAGCAGGTTCCAATGCGCATGAGCCCCTCAGCGTGTACCTAACGGGACAGGTATCGTCTCCTGCCACTTACACACTGGCAGAAAAAATTATTGCAGACCAAGGCAGAAACACGGGCTTCCTCCAATATCAAGGGCCTTGTTTACAGGCTCAAAAAGCTTTGCCCTGGGAGACAGCATAAGAAAGCAATGTGTCAGCCCCCTGTGTGACCCTTTAGCCACCCCCTGGACCAGGGTTACATCAGAGCACAAGTGTGGCCCCCCCGGATGCGCTGCCCCCCCCTGGATGCATTCCTCCCCCCCCCCCATACGCTGCCTCCCCCCGGATGCGCTGGCCCCACCAGACCCAGGGCCTGGGGAACCCACTGTTGGGAGCATCTTTCTCACGATGGTTAAGTTTTCCTCCCGCGACAGAGACATCTGATGGGAGCCAGAGCCAAGACCCCCAGTGTCTGACTAGCAGTTCCTCTTGGTCCCCATTTTTCTCTTTCTTTTTCTTCTGTGTGTGTGTGTGTGTCTATGAATCAGAGGGCACTGTGTGTGCCTGTGGAGGTCCAAGAGTGACTTCAGAAATCACCCTGGATTGCTTCTACCTCCTAATTTGCTTTGCTCTGGAGTTTCCCAGGCTTCACCCTCCAGGACCAGAAGTTCAGGCCACCGCTATTTCCACCTGATGTTTGTATGCGGGACCCAGGATCCCAACTCAGAACCTTCCGCTTGCGAGGCAGAGGCTTAACCCTGAGCCGTCTTTGCAGCTCGGGCCCCATTTTTCTGCAGATTCCCCATCTGCTTGTCCTGGGCTCTGTCAGATGCTCTAGAAGCGCTGGGCTCATGTCCACGGTCTGACCTGGGACGTGGACAGGCTCCACTTCCAGCAGGGCAGCGTGGCTGCAGGACCCATTCCAAGGCTGTCTCATTCCCCCAAGGGTTGCAGGTTACCTGACTGTCATGACACTAACACGTCCACTTAGGAGTCACAGGGGCCACATTACAAACTGCGGCTCTGACTCACCCGCCACGATGGACTGAAAGCATAAGCCAAAATAAGCCTTTCTTCTCGGACACGTGGGTCACCCCACACTTCCTCGTGCACTGATCAGAGAATGAATAAATACAGATGTAGCCCTTGTCTCCTCTGTCTTAAGTCCTCATTGATAGCCCACGCTTCCCAAGGGCTCCTGTCCAAGTAACTCGTTTTGTAACTGAATTGTTCACACAGAACATCTGCTGGAATGCCACACGACCTAGCGGAAGTCCTGGGCAGTGCAATAAATCTCGCCAGATGAACTATGGAAAGGACGTTCACAGACACGAAAGCCAGAAGAGCCCAAGAATGCACGGTGGAGGGAAGGGAAGGGAGAGATGAGGTAGTGAAAATAAAAGACTGGGGCTGGAGGGATGTCTCAGGGGCTCAGCCTTTGCCTCGCAAAAGAACTGAGTTTGGATCCCAGAACCACAGAGAAACAAGGTAGAAATAGCAAGAGCCTGTACTCAGGTCCTGGAAAGCAGAGCCAGGAAACCCCAGAGGGAGGTACTAGGGAGGTAAAGCAATCCAGAATGATTCCTGACATCACCATTGGGCCTCCACAGACACACACAGTGCCCTCTCCTACACCCACACACACCTACACATGCCTACACACATACACACCCACCTCTGCACACAAAAAAATAAAATAAGATTTGATGGCAAGTTTCATATTGAAGGTTCATGACAGTTAGCTTTGTGTCTTACGTTTGGATAGAAGACAAGAAATCCAGCTCAATACCTTGTCAGAAAGTAAATACAGAGCTGGAAAGGTGGCTCAGGGGTTAAGCCTCTGCCTTGCAGGCGGGAGGTCCTGAGTTCGGATCCCAGATCCCACGTATAGACGCCAGGCGGAAGCGGGGGCGGTCTGCGCTTCTGGTCCTGGTAGGGCGGAGCCTGTGAATCCCGGGACAGAGTAAACAAGGAGGAGGTGGAGGCGTCCATGGTGGTTCCTGAATTCGTCTGTGGTTCTACACACACAGACCCACACACACACACACACGCACAATTGAATAAATAATAATAAAAAATGTTTTTAAAATGTTTAAAAAAAAAAAAAGAAAGTAAATACATCGAGACTTGGACAGTATTCAAGTTACTGGGACATTTTTTTTTCCAGTAATATTCCATTCACACATCTAACATAACCCATAGAGACATTAATACAGGTTTAAACAAGTGTATCTCCTAGGCGGATCCTTAAATTCCTGTAATTTTACATTAGGATATAAAATCACTCATTCTAATGGGTCAGTAAATGCTCAGCCCTTCAGAAGCCCATTGATGAAAGTGCACCAGAGGCAGAGGGAAATACACGGCTCTTCCTGCTCCGGCTCTAAGGCCATTCCCTAATAACAGTAATGAACTCGAAGCATCGTATTTGCATACAGATAGGCCTGGTTCCTGTTTTGCCGGGGCTGTACAGTTAAGCATGTCACTGCTGTGCACTTCCCAGCCTCCAAACACAATTTAAAGATCGCTTTATGGAGAGTGGAATTACAGCGATGTGTTTAAGCGCGAGGGCCGTGACTTTTCTCTACACTGTTGGCCACGGGGCCAAGTTTTGGGGCACATCAACGTCGATTCCATGCCCCACGCTGCTACAGCTTGCTGGACAGAGTTGCACTTTCAATCTCTTAATGTCCCCATGAAGTGTAGCGTCACCCATTCTCCAGGCTTGACCCTGATGTTTCCTCCGGCACTCCTCGCTCACGCGTTCACTAACTGCTCTCCGCCACTCACCCAAGCCTAGGGAAGTAAAGTCACGTAGGCGTCCCAGCCTCCAGCAGCCCGGCTGGCAGGGGCAACCAGACGCAAAGTACCATGGGACATTGAAGAAGGGTCATCAGCTGCTGTCACTTGAATGGAGGCCTCTCACACAAGAGCTCAGTGAGCAAGTGCTAGGAATAAGGGAGAGGTGTCACCCCCAAAGGGTATCGCTGCGGAAAGGCACACTTGAAAACTTCTCAGAGAACAGGGGAGCATTGTATGGTTGAGCTGTGAGACAGAGAAGGGGCGGTAAGGGGAAGGCTTGAATCCTAAGCCTGTAGGCGATAGGCGACACCTGGCACGGGGTTTAGAGGCCCAGCTGAAGGGCCGTTGACATTGAAGTGAGTTTGCTTTGACTTAAAGGAAGGAAAGATGCGCCGGGCATTTCAGCGCAGCAGTGGTCGGCAGAGTAAAGGGAGAGAAGGGGGCAAGAAGACCCCAAAGGCACAAGTCGAACGTTCTGCATGTGGGTGAGGGCAGGGACACCGGAGGGGGGCAGCTGGCTGTGCGCGGTGGGTAGGAAGCAGATTTGGCACTGGTTTGGCATGTGGATGTAGGTAAAGAGCAAGCAAACCGTGAAAACAGCCAACAAACTCCCAGTGAGGAAAGAGATGAGAGCTAACACCATCGGTAAAAAAAAAAAAAAAAAATCAGGAGAGCGGGGCACATAGCTCAGTGGTGCGGGGCTCAGAAACCTGGTGGTCTGAGTTCCACCTTGGGAATCCAGGTGACAGAACGATTACAGGCGGCCAAAAGCTGTCTCCGACCTTCACCCACGCGTGTGACACGCGTGTGCTCGCTCTCTCTGTCTTTCTCTGTCTCTCTCTCTCTGTCTCTCTGTCTCTCTCTGTCTCTCTCTCTCTCTCTGTCTCTCTCTCTCTCTCTGTCTCTCTGTCTCTCTCTCTCTCTGTCTCTCTCTCTCTGTCTCTCTCTCTTTCTCGCTTGCTCACTCTCGCCATATCGCCCTTTCTCTTTCTCTCTCTGCATATCTCTCCTTTTCTCCTCTTTTCCTCTCCTCTCTTCTCCTTCTCATAAAGAAATGGTAAAAATTCAAGAATGTCAAATGTAAACCATAGATGAGAATAATTCAGAGTTCGGACGTGATGCTTGGGCATCCATGTGGGTAAGTTCAAAGGTCACAGTCGACAGGCCATCTAGGCTGTCAGTGGACAATCTGTCCGTGCCCAGGGAAGGAGGTAGGGAGAAGACAACATCAGGGCACTGGTCTTGCCAAAAAAGCCAAAGCAGGGACTCTCCCAGGGGGCCTTCTTGTCACCAGTCTCCGCGTCCCGCCCTGACACTTCCATCCTCAAGAAATCAAATCGCTGGAAGAATGCCCACCTTCCCAGGCTCCCCAGCCCCAGCAGCCCCCTTTCTTCCCACTCCAGAAGCCTGGAGTCCTCGTTTCCGTGCCCTCGTAACGCTGGCTCGAGTCACCCCAAGGCCTTCCCGCGCCGCCCAGCGCATCCAGCTCTGCAAACTCGCTGGCGCCTCTGAGCTCTGTCCAGAGCTCCTGTCTCAGTCCCAGGAAGGCGGCGGCTCGGTGAAGCCACATGATGGGTGGAGAAACAGCGGGGCTTTACAAGGCCAGCAGAGGCCAGGCTGGAGTGTCAGACAAGGGTGGCACTGCCCACTACCGGTTCCCCAGGGCCCTCGCTCGTGTCTGTTTAATGACTGTCAATCAAGCACAGAATCATTTACCTTTGTACTATGAAAAAAGATTGGAATAATGTAGATAACGTGTGTGTGCGCATGTGTGAGTGTGCGCGTGTGTCTGTGTGTGCGTGTATGTGTGCGTGCATGTGTGTGTGCGTGTGTGTGAGTGTGCGCCTGTAATCCCAGAGCTGGGGGGGCAAAGACAGGAGACTCTGGGGACTTCTTCATCAGCCATTTTAGACTAAGGCAAATCCATATTCAGTGAGACTATCTTTAAAAAAAAAAAAAAAGCGTTGCTACCCCATGTCAGTCTAAGTTCTTACGGATGTTCGTTCACTCACACACATGAACAGATGCGCCGCCCACAGAGACGCACAAATAATAAAGTATTTTTTCCTGCACTATTTCCCTTTGTTATTTTAAAGAACAAACATTTAGGCTGGGCAGTGTCGAGAACTTGCCTGCCACCTGTAAGACCTTAGGTTTACTCCCTAGAAGCACAACAAATTGAGCAAACATTAAATAGTACCGTCAGAACCCTTGTGTTGTCGAAAACCTCTGTTTACTTCGCCCACGTCTCCTTGGAGGGACAGGACTGCATTTCCTTTGGGACATTCTGTCGCTCCGGCTGCCCCTCCCCAGGTCCTTGAATCAGTCAGAGCTAAGATGGCTTTTCCTGGCTTGTTTTCTTGTGTAGACATCTACAGCTGACCCTCAGCACAGTGCGGGAGTACAAGACCTGCTCCACCACAGATCTGCTGCGTGACCTTGGTCAAGTTCATTAGCCACTCTGACCCACATCTCTTCATCTATGGGGTGTCGCTGGTCATCGCGGTCCTCCCTTCTTTCATGGGAGATGCACACAAACAACCTGGGTACAGAACTAACATGTGGGAGACAGTTGATCATTAGCAGCTTTTGAAAATTTATTTATTTACTTATGTGTGTGTGTGTGTGTGTGTGTGTGTGTGTGTGTGTATCAGAGGGTACTATGTGTCCCTGTGGAGGATCAAGGACGACTTCGGGAATCATCCTGGATGGCTTCTATCTCCTTTTTGCTTCCCTCTGGGACTTCCCAGACCCCACCCACCAGGGCCGGAAGCGCAGGACACCACCGTTTCCACCTGGTGTTTTTACATGGACCTGGGATCCAATCTCAGGACCTTCTGCTTTCGAGACAGAGTCTTAACCCCTGAACCATCTCTCCAGCCCACAAACTATTATTACCCTATGCTATGTCCTAAAGATATTGTACGGATCGTCTATTGAATGTTCACGTAGGATATACCGCCGTCTTGGCTCAATTCTATTCAAGAAACTCTTGCGGAGATTGTAAAGTAAAGTGAAATCCTGTGCTGGCTTTAGCTGCTTTCTCCTCTGCGACAGGAGGAAGTCGCCACGTACATCTGTCCCTGGCTGGCAGCATTGACTGACGCATGACTAAAAGACAGGAAACCTAGGGGTTCTTCATTCTGCATCCTTCAAACCATCCTGCTGGTTTCCAAACAGCGCACCAGCATCATGAAACACTTCAAATCGATAACAATACGTTTGGCAGCAGAATGCAATTATTCATACATTATCTGAAAACAATAAAGAAATATCCCTGCCTTCGCTTCCAGGGATTGTACGCACCACAGGTGAACATTTATTCTTAGCCGTCTTCCCCCACCTCACCCTCTTTTTTCCTCCAGTTGTTAGTTTCCAGGGGTCAGAGAGAGTTCAGTTGTATAGAGAAAGTATTCGCTGCTGAATGGCTCTGTCAGGCTCCTGTATTTAAGGAGACAGAATTGCATATTACAAGAAAAAGATTGTACCGCTACCTTTTCATTAACAATCTGTCTGAAAGGAGACAGACCGAACTGCTTCTATTGAAGTTAGGAAGCAACAAATTGAATGTGCTCCAGAAGGATTATGTCATACTTCAAGCATATGGTGATCTACAAACACCAGGACGGCGCACTTCGAAAGAGCGGTAGGCTCTCTGCTGCTTGGTAGCTGTTTAATTGAACAGCCACGAATACTACTTTAAAAAGAAACAGTATTTTGTTATTATCAGCAGAGTCTCAAGTGAAATGTTATCATCTTTTTTTTTTTTTTACCTGCAGCTTTTGATCTCTAACACGCCCACGTGAAATGTATTTGAGGGCACAGAACCTGAAGGTGACAGGAACACGGGAAAACTCCTCCCTGGACAGCTCTTCCTGGTGGCTTCCTGTTGCTTTGTTTTGTTTGCTGTTGTAGCATGTGTGCATGTAGCATGTAGCATGTTGTAGCATGTCGGGGCGGGGGGCATGGCGTGTCATGAGGAATGTGAGTCGTCCCCCACAGGGGCTGTTTGGGAGTTGTTTGGGAGGTGCAGCCTTGCTGGAGAAGGCAGTCACAGGGGGTGGGACTTGAGATGGATGAGTCCCACTCTACTTCCGGGAAAGGTCTACGCTTACAGCGGGCAGTCTTGCATCTCTCAGCATACATGAAGCTTGCATGACTCAGCCCACCTCCAGCTTCTGCCACCAGCCATGCAGCTTCTGCCATGAGAGACTGTCTCCCCTCTGGAACCATAAGCTGAATAAATCTCCCTTTCTCTCTTTAAGCTGTTTGACTTTGGGTGTTCTCTCACGGCAACAGAAAAGAGTAACTGGTATAGCATATGAGAGGGCACTTGAGTGTGCGTCCCTATGAACGCCCACGGGTCATATCAGGAATCATCCTGGATTGCTCCACCTCCTCATGGCTTCGTTCTGGGGTTTCCCAGGCTCTGCCTTCCAGGGCTGGAATTAGAAGTTGCTACCATATCTACCCAGCCATTTGTACATGAGTTATGGGGATCTGAACTCAAGTCCTTTTGCTTAAGAGGCAAAGGCTTTAACTCCTGAGCCATCTCCCCAGCCCTGTTGTGGTGTTGTTTTGTTTTGTTTTGTTTTGTTTTGTTTTGTTTTTTGTTTTGGTTTGGTTTGGTTTGGTTTAGATAGGGGCTCCTGGAGCCTAGACTGACCTTGAACTTGATACGTCAGCTACGAGGATGACATAGAACTGTTGATCTCTGAGAGGGCTGGAATCAGCGGTATGTGCTCAGTGTCTGTAGCACTAGGGATCAAACCCAGGCCTCACACATGCTGGGCAAGGGCTCTACCAACTAGTTCCAGCCAGTTCTCTGGCCGGTGTCCATGAGCTTCCGTACTGGACTCAGAGGAGACGAGCAAGGGCGAAGCAGGGAAAATCCTAGTGCATCCCAAGCTGATGCAGATGGTTCCAGAGGACAGATCGGTCGGGCTTGCTTCTGTGTCACCTCCACCGTAAGCCCCGAGGGCTCACATCTCCTCCAAGAATATTCTAAATGGAATGTTCTAGCTTTTTTTTAGCACATTATGTAGTGACCTTGTCCTGGACACTTACAGAAAGCACAGATAGACAGTGGACGGTCAGTTGTCTAAGGCGAAGTCTATTGCAGGTAAAGGAAAACCAAACATGGTCAAAAGGTCTAACTTCATCCCGTTGTGTCTTCAAGACAAATGTGCACTAGGAAACAAATCCTGCTTAGTCATGAAATACCATCCATTAATGCTTAATGCGTATAAAGTTCATGTTGCTAATGCCAAAACACGTGTCCTGCCCTGTTACTTGCTAGAAGAAATCACTCATTACTTGTGCAGAGGGGAAATCAACCAATGACATTCAGGGAGGCCACTCTGAGCAAGGCTGGCCTCCAGCATCTGCTACGGATGTGCCTTCCTCACTGGGGAAGAAGAAGAGGAGAGATGGCTTCCCTGTAGCTATGAAAACCAATACTTTGATAAGACTTGCTAAAGCTATGAACCAGGATGTGGAGTGATTGTTTCAGTTCCTTGAAGTTCAAGGCTCCTTTTGTAACAGAAGTTCTGTAGCTGTGCTTTGACTGTATCTCAAGATGCAAGTCAGGAAAAACAGAATCAAAAGCAACATGACTCTGGGTGGCTAATGTCCAAAAAATCATACATGGAATGCCTTCACTGTGCAGGGCACAGAAGCAAGGAGAGAAATGTGTGTAGTTCAACACCGTTGCTCAAGAACCTAACTGGAGGGTCTAATGCAGTGGTCAGATACTGTCACTGGCTTTGGACTCTTTAAGGACACAGAAGCCACAAAGGCAAAACAGAGATGCTGTGTTCCTAAGCCAGGCTCACTGAAAGTCACCATCACAACCTAACCCCCACCTCAACATGCCCCTCACACAGCATCCAAGGAGAAGCACCCCTATAGGATGTGGGGAGATTGGTGTGACTCAACCCTGAGGCAGGGGAGAGCATCAAAGGATGGAGGCTTTCTCCTGGGATGCTGCTCCTGTCAATCAAACAACTCAGGCCCCGCTGCCCAGCCGAGATTTGTCAGGACAAAATTTAGACTGGGATTTTCATTTTTTACTTTTACATACACTCACATTCACATCTCCTGCTAAAAACTCACAACCATGGAGGGTTGTGCTTCAGAAGGGAATTTTTTGCTTTGTTTTGCTTTAGGGCTCTTAAAAGTTTCAGCCTCAAAAGAGTGAAGTATTGGTAGATCTCTGGGACACGTCTGACCTTTGACTCCCGAATAATCCCACATCTAAGCCTCCCATTGGACCACTCCCAAGGCCGCTCCTGAACTGAGCTCTGGTGCCCACGTTAACTCTGTGCCTGGCATCTCCCTGCCGTCTTGCTGGTTCGGCTCTGTGCTTGGCATCTCCCTGCTATCTTGCCGGATGCCACAGCTGCACTGGCCCAGCGGCCTCCCAGGTGCCCTCGGGCCACAGTTTCCACCAGCCGTTAGTGGAAATGGGACAAGCTGTCTAATGAAGAATTATGTCATGGGGAAAGCAGCATTCAAGTGCCAATCAGACACTAATTAGCACATTAACCACATGCCCTACCCATCAGGGCCGGGGCACTGGGCTCCCTGCCAGTCCTCAGGCCGTGCCACAAGCATGCTTTAGAGATTCTAGTACTAGCCAGTTCTTTATGCGCCTGTGTACTCAGCATGTTCTTACTGAGGACCTATTGTGTGCAGGTTAACACTGAACATTTACTATAAGAGACTTTGTGCCTTAGCCCCAGCGGCTCATTGCAGAAGGCTGACCGCTGCAACAGGTAAACAGTGCTTTCGAGGGCCCTGCGGGTGGGATGGGAAAAGAAAAAGACGGCCGTGAACTATTCCTCAAATAACATGCCCACGATCCTGAGACGAGGGTACGAAAGGGTTCCGTGTGGCTGAATAACAAAAACACATTGCAAACTGTAAGCAAGTTTTGTGTCTAGACAGAACTGAGTCTAAGGACCCTTATTTGATATGCAATTTTCTACTTAGCAGAGCAAGTGCATGGAATTCAATTTGGGAGCGATCTGTATTCTATTCAGTTTCCACAATAGCATTCAAATGTAGGCAGGGAACAGGGAATTTATCTTCCTGCAAATTCACTCCCTAGGGGTACATGCCAGCTCACCAGCGGGTTTCAGCACTAGCTAGGTGGGCGGTAGAACAGACAACAGCAAGAAATTACAGCCACAAATCGCCCCGCAGGAGTCTGGCGCTGCAGCCACCAGCCCCTGCCCACTCCCGTAATTGCAGACCCCAAAGCCACTGCCAGGAAAGAGATAACTAACCTGCAGAAGAAAAAATGCCTTTCAGCTGCGCAAGAAGCTGGCCTGGCCCTAATTCAGGGCGGTAAATCTCTCTAATGCATTCTGCCACGTTCTATCATTTCTAATATTTCAAAGAAGCTTTGCCGTCAAATTGCGTGTTTTAAGTATCTCTTTCTGTTTCTGCACCACGCCCCTCCCCACGTCATTAAATGGGTAATGTGCTTTATAATCAGTAACATCTTGGAATGAAGGGAACTCAGTAATTGCCCTGATTTACAATGTATTTCCATACGAGGGAGGGGGCACAACTGAGAGGCTAAGTGTAAATTTACACATGCACGCATGCATGCACACATATGCACAGACACGCAAGCACATACATAGCATACACACACACGGATGCATGTCCTGTTCTTGTCAAGCCAGCAAGCCAGCAGTTCACCTTACAGTCCCAGAAGAGATGGTCCTTCCCTCCAGACCTCCTCACAACCCTTGCAGGACGCGTCTCCCAGAAGGCTGTCCTCAGGCAAAAAGGCTGAACCTGGAGGTGTCAAGCTCCTAAGCTGAACCCCAGATTTTTGTTCCCCGTTTTAAGAAAGGACCCCAGACCCCCGATTTCTGTTTCTGATAGAGTTGGTCTGATCTCAAGTTGGAACTGTACAAGTCAGTGATTAACCTAGTACTGTTACCAGGGCTGCAGAAAACACAGAAACAGCACGGTCTCGAGAGTGCCCAATAAAATGCCATGCATGTTGGAGTCAAGTGGCTGAAAATTCTGCTCCTGGAGGCAGCATCCCTGAAATCAGTATGACAGCAAGCCAGGTCTTGAATGCAGCTAGCGCACTACAAATCCCTCAGCACATAGGAGGGTTATGGTTAATCTTACCTTCTCCTCTCTTAACACATCCTTTGGACTCTTGAATCTGAACTCCTTCCTCTTGTCTACCTAAGCAGCTCACTAAAAAAGAATCAGTAATGGATGGGGAGATGCTCAGAAGTTAAAGTCTGTGTCTCACCAGCAAAAGACTGAGTTCCTTTTCCAGATCCCATGTACAAATGCCAGGTGGATTTGCAATGGCTTGTAACTCCAGCTCTGGAAGGTGGAGCCTGGGAAACCCCACTGCAAAGCAATAAGGTGGAAGAACAATCGGATGATTCCCAGAATCATTTTGGGCCTCCACAGGCACACATACTTAAGTGCTATCTTGTCCACACACACACACACACACACACACACACACACACACACACACACACACACAAAGTCAGTAATGATAAACTATATAATGTCCATTATCTTATTCTTACATTAGGTAGATTCTTTTGTTCCCAGCTAGTCTAAGGTTTTCAGGACACACGACAAAGCATGAAGCACAGTTCTGTGAGCTTGAGAAAGAAACTGTGCCACCCAGGCAGACAAAGTGGACAAGACCGAGTATTGCTGAGCCCGTTTAAGGAGCTGCTAGGAGTCTGGGCAGACAGACACTGAGCTGGGAGAAGCAGCTCTCCGTGGGGGCCACCAGGAGCCAGGCACCTGTCAGAACCCCTGCGGACACTGTCTCAGTGGGCAGGAGCATGGACGCTCACAAAGGAGGGAAGCATGCGTCCTCAGGAAACATGGTTTTTCTGAAATCAAAAAGGCTACAGGAAAACAAAAGGATAATTCTTACTGAAGAGTCTTAAAATACATTTTCTCTGTTATTGCTTTGAGGTAGAAAATCAGAAACCAAAGAGTACTTTATCATTATTTTTCACATATTTATGGGGCCTACAGCCTGGCTCAGTGGGTAAAAGCACTTGTGGCACAAGTCTAATAACCTGAGTTCGATCCCTCAAATCCATGTGAAGGTGGAAGGCAAGAACGGAATCCACGAAGTTGCCCCCTGACTTGGGTACACCCACACTCCCATGCACACACTAATAAATAAATTTGAAAGATTTAAAAAATAAAACACAGTAAACGGCACAGGGTACCAAGGTGACATCAAGAGTGAAGCATCGCCCCAGGGAAGCACATGCTACTCAAAGAACGGAGGGGGTTGTGGATGGAGAAAGCAGTGCTGAGTGAGACGCCAACACTGGCGAGGTCCCACGGTCTTCCAGCTGGAGAGGATGGAGCGACAAAAGCCACCAGCAACCAGGGAAATGCAAAGCGGCCTGTCACAAGTGAGAAGCACGAGGTGCAGAAGCACGAGGTGCGTCCTGAGCTCTGACGCCCACGGGCCTGCTTGTCACGGCATCTGATATGACTGCACGCCAGCCTCCTTAGAGCCTCCAGCGTCCAGTCACTGCGCGGCGTCTGGTCACCTTGCAGCACACACGCGCCTTCTCGCTGTTCTAGAATCCCATCTTTCCTGCAACTATGCTGTCCTCCGATTGCATATGGAGATTTCAAAATGTGTGTCCTTCCTCGCTAGGGCTGAGGTCAGCTCCCTTTGATGCGCATGTACTCATTAAACACGGTGTGGCGTTTCAGGAAGGCGTTTCCATTCATGTCCTTTGACCACATTCACCCCCAAATAGCATTTCTTATTCTCCCACTAAGCTTCTTCTTGACCCCTTGACTTTCACATCATTCAGATATAATCTAGGATCCATGTGTGAGAGATGACATGAAATTTATATTTCTAAGTCTGGCTTATTTTGCTTAATAGGATGAGCATCTACTTTCCTGCAAACGACATACACCATTCTTTCTTCTGGCTTAAAAGATTTCATTGATGCCTCGCAAGCAGAAGGTCCTGAGTTCAGATCCCAGATCCCACATAAAAAAAAAAAAATGCCAGGCTGAAATGAAGGAGGCCTACACTTCTTGCTCTGGTGGGTGGAGCCTGGGAAATCCCAGAGGGAAGCAAGAAGCAATCCAGGATGATTCCCGAAGTCATCCTTGATCCTGCACAGGGACATACAGTGCCCTCCCTCCCTCTCTTTCTCTCTCTCTCTCTCTCTTTCTCTCTCTCTCTCTCTCTCTCTCTCTCTCACACACACACACACAGAGTAAATAAATAAATAAAATATTAAAAGAAAAGACTCTATTGCACACAGATCACATGTCCACCCATCCATCTGGCTGGTGAGCACTGAGATTGTTTCCACAATTTGACCACTACTATGACCGATGGGCAATTTAATAAGGTGCCCTAAGTTTCATGAGTTTTAATGAACTCACCTATGAGATTAAAAAATGATACCACTTTATATATTTTGTGATAATTAAATCAGAAGGGCAATAGAAATAGAAATCTGGAACATTACGATTCTTCAAAATTCCTTTGGATTTATTTGTCTTCTTCCAAGAAATGCAAGAACCATGAAAGTAAATACAGTACAGAATCACGAATAGGAAAGTGCTGAAATCTACAAGGACTATTGCAGCCATCCACAGGCTACATACTGAATCACTGGGTGGTACAGAAGTGGCAGGGGATTGGATCTGTTCTGTTTCCTCCCCACCCCGAGGTCACGATTCCATGATTCACAGGACGTGGTACGTGGGTAAGGAGACATGCTGTTTCCTTAAATGGCATGCTGCTTCTCCAGCATTATTCACCTTTCTTTTTTATTTTATTTATTTATTCATTGTACATGTATGTGTGTGCGTGTGTGTGTGTGTGTGTGTGTGTGTGTGTGTGTGTGTGTGTAGAACCACGGACGAATTCGGGAACCACCATGGATGCCTCCACCTCTCCTTGTTTACTCTGCCCCGGGATTCACAGGCTCCGCCCTACCAGGACCAGAAACTCAAGCCGCCCGCTTTCCCTCCCCTCTCCCTCCCCCCCCCCCGGCATCTATACATGGGGTCTAGGATCCGAAGTCAGGACCTTCCACCTGTAAGACAGAAGCTAAACCCCTGAGCCACCTCTCCAGCCCCTATTCACCTTTCTCGAAGGTACAAACTTCTAAAAGTCTTTAGAAACCTCCTGTTTTTCCTCCTCCTCTTCCACTCACTTGAGACTGAGACCAAATGCACCTGCCCCACTCCTCGGGGTCTGCATGAAATGCACCATTGCTAGTGCAGCTCCCGAGCCTCGAACATTGATCTGAAGATGGTCTGCAGAGCTGTGCCCGACCACAAGGTCTAGCCAGGCATTAATACTGAGTAGAACCAAACACGTGGATTCCGTCCAAGGCGGTTGTCATTCAAAATACTACTAAGACAGCAAACAATACCAAAGACATTCCTGAGATAAAATTACATTATACAAATACAACCCATGGATTTCCTATTTGCTCAGAGAGACTGATCCAAAATGAATGGTCAGTATAGATTCATGGAGTGAGCAATCCAGCAGTTAGGGAGGCCAGAATTCATCATTTCATACTACGAGGTCAAGCAGACGAGGGATAAACACTGCCATTTAAGGAAACAGCATGTCTCCTTACCCACGTACCACGTCCTGTGAATCATGGAATCATGACCTGGGATGGGGAGGATACAGGACAGATCCAATCCCCTGCCACTTCTGTACCACCCAGCGATACAAGCAATTGTTAACTAAGGTGCAGGACAGCATCACAGGCACAAAATGCAGTGATCTCAACCTAAATGATGATACTACAGTAGCGCAAACTCCTGTGGGGAGCAGGTAAAGTATGCATCTCCACTGGGGATTATGTCCTTCCTGAGCCGTGGGCGGGGCATCTCCACTGGGCAGTATGCCGTCCTGAGCAGACATCTCATCTGTGAGGTTGCAGATACATCTTATCTGGAAGGCCCATCTGCCAAATTTCCTAGGGAGAAGCACCCACATTCCTGCATTCATGGGACCTCCTACCAGCTGCAGGCTTGCAGGGACATGCCTTTACATCCGCACTGCTTGACAGGACCCCTGGCACTGTAAGATTCTGCATTAGCTGGTGGGAAAGACAGAAGATATAGCTACTGCGATATCAACTTTGATAACACTATGTCTCCCTCTCTCTCTCTCTCTCTGCCATCCAGTTCACAGAAGATTGAAGAGTGAAATAAAGGAAAAGTCATTTCTACTTCAAAATCCATAGTATTTTTTTGTTGGTAGAATTTTTTTTATTCAGGGAAAAAAAGGGCTTTTCAAACACACACAGGAAGGGATACTGGCAGGGGGAGGTATCTGTCCATCCAGCCTGGGCCTCCATCCTATGTGGTTTTGTCTGCAATAAGAAATATAGGGTAACGGCCAAAAAATAAAAACGGTATGTGTATTGAGGGGGGGAGAAGGGGTGCAAGGCAGAAGAGGAAAGGTGGGGGAGGGACAAACGAGGCCAGCACTGGGAACCCCGCAGGTGGAAGGCCATTTGATAACATGTCCTGTTGATCGAACCTTCTTTGCCCATCAGCAGGACTACATCCGTGTAGTCACAGTCATGGTGACGTTGAAGGTGAGCTCCTCCAGTGCTCTGGGTACGAAGATCCACAGTCAGTTCCCCATCCTGCAGCAGTGATCCCCCGATCACAGACCGCTTCTGGCCCCAAGCGTCAGCCCATCCACGGAAAAGCTTGCCGGGTCTTTGCCCACCAGGACACCAACCTCAGCTGGATGTAAAGCTAACGAAGCTCTCCCCTGGACCGCGGCCATTCAGAGGGCGAGTCGCTGTGGCAGCGTGTGACAGGGCCGCCCCAGGCTCTCCATGTAGGGGCCTACATGGCCCTGCTACTTGGGCTGTGCTCAGGGCTGCTGCGGGGCGGTGGACTAGGCTCTGGCTGGGGGAGGGGGATGGAGAGCTCAGCCCGATCTGCCGTCAGGATGGAGGCTCTGCTAGCTCAGATCTTACATCTGAGGCACAGCTGCCAGCACCTCTCACTGGCTCTTCCCTGACCTGCAGCGCTGTGACCGTTCTTTCTCAAAGAAGATTTGGATGTCCTGAGATTGGAAACCTCTAAGGAGGGCTGTGAGTAGATTCAGGGGTCAGCCCGACCGTGGAAGGCTGTTTGGCAGCTGTGAAGAATCAATGGGTGGGTAGCCCTTGAACCTGCAGGAGATTGTCCAGTGGAAGGGGAAGACCCAACCCACGGTGGGTGGGACTCCACCCTGCACAGGTGAATAGAATGGAGGGCTGCATTGGTGAAGGGAGAGGAAGAGGAGAGCACAGGGGATAGAAAGGGAGGGGGCAGGATAATAATATACTCATTTTGTTTGTATGTGAAAAATTCTTATAAACAATATTTATTTAAAAAAAGATAGGGTCTTATTTCAAGTTGCTTTCACTCTGGTTTCCCATCAGAATGGCCAACAAAGAGGCCCAAGGGCGCCTGAGATAGACATAGTCTTGCAGCTCCCTGAGCTCCCAGCTGGTCACAAGGGATCCTTCACGTCAGAGCAGACACCTCCAGCAGACAGCACCCATCACCGGGGCACGGGGCGCAGATCCTCGCTCACTTCTTTCATACCATGAGGCCAAGAGCGAGGCCGTGATTCGTGCCACTCTGACGCAGCTGTGGCTGGTCCTCGCTTGCTCTAGGAGGCTGGTCCGCAGCTCGCCTCCCAGCACGCTAACAAATGTACTACGGCCTGAGATTTATTTATTTATTTTTATTTTATTTTATTTTTTATCATTATTTCAGCTCATACAAACTTATTAGGTACACCAGATCCCTCCCTCCCTCCCTCCTCCTCCCCCCGTACCCCCTGCTCCCCCTCCCCCACGCCCCTCCCTTCCCTCCCCCAGTGCCTCCCGCCCCAATTCCCAGAAAGTCCTTTCTTGTGCATGCCTGATTTTCCTCTGGGTCCTCCTCTCCGATGATGTACAAGGACCCAGTGGCCTTTCCCTGAACCCTTTCCCGTGTTCCCCTTAGGTATAGGAACACTGCTGTGGCTGCCAATCCTTTGCCTCCAAGGATCTTGGTGCCTTTAGCAGATGCTAGACTTTGTGAGGTCAACAGTGTGTTGGACTATGCGCAGGGCATGCAAAGTCCAATTATGATTGCTTCAGCCCTAACTAGTATGGAGTATCTTACATATCATTGCTCCTCCCATCCTTTTGCTCTTACACTCTTACCGCCCCCTCTTCCGCGAATTTCCCTGAGCTTCAAGATGGGGAGATACTAAGCTGGCCTAGTTCTAGGTGGTTGATATAGAGTCTCTGAAGTTCTGGATTGTGGTTTGTTGATTTTCTTTTGCAGTTTTGCTGCTCCTGCAATGCCCTTCACTCCATCCTGGTGGGCATTGTATGTTACCCCCTGGGCAGAGACAAAAAGCTGTTAAACTAGAGTCTTGTGATAAAAGCACATTCAAAGGTAGATGTAATAAAAGTGGGAAACCACAGTGAGGGAGGGGTCTAGCCTGAGATTTATTAACTGCAGTGTGCACACAAATATCAATCCATTGGATCATTACAATAATGATTATCATTAAAGAGATAAGAGAGAAAGATTAAGATTGCCTGCTCCACTTTTCCTGGGGATTGAAAATAGGGACGGGTGAATGCTTCGGCTTCTCCTGTTGGTTTGCGGCACCGAGGCCTGCTGGGCCCCTTTCTACTCTGTCAGCAGTGCCCCCCAACTTTAGGAAGCTCCATCTACCACCCTGCCCTCATGGGAGTGAAGAGGTCAGTAACAGTCTTGTGATGACTATACTGGTTACTCTTAACTCTTGCTGTGAGACAACACTCAAAGTCAAGCAATTTAAGGGAGAAAGGGAGATTTATTCAGCTTATGGTTCCAGAGGGGAGACACAGTCTTTCATGGCTGACGTGGCATGACTGGCTGGCAGAAGCTGGAGACAGCTAAGTCACACCCATCCACACGGCTGAGAGCTGCAAGACGGCTTGCTGCAAGAGCAGACTTCTCCAGAAGATAGAGTGGGACTCATCCACCTCAAGGCCCACCCTTGTGGCCAGCTTCCTCCAGCAAAGTTGCCATGACCTTCCCAAACAATGGAGACTGTGGGGACACATTCCAAACCATGACAGATGGCCCTCTCTCTAGGGAACATACCATCCTGGGTCTTGGATTTTGCTTCAATGTCTGCCATGTTTGAATGTGAGCTGTGTCCCCCGCGGGCTCACGTGTTTGAATTCTCAGCTGGTGCTAATGTTTGGGAAGGTCATGGCACCTTTAAGAGGAAGAGTCTTCCTGGAGGAAGGCAGGTCACAGGGGGTGGGCCTTCGGGAAGCCTGGCCCTGCTCCCTCTGTTTGCTCTTGCTCTCTCAGCTCCTGCTTCTGCCTCCAGCCGTGTCTTCCGCTGTACAATTCCTGCAAAAGTGACACTATCCTGCCTGGGACCATAAGCCAAATAAATAAAGCCTGTTCCCTTTCTGCCTGGACCTGAGTATCGTCTCGTGACAGATGAAGAGTGGCCACCACCATGTCCCCTCCACAAAGAAAGGAGGGTGTAACGGTTACTCTTCACTGTTGCTGTGAGAGAGCGCCCAAAGTCAATCAACTTGAGAGAGGACGGGAGATTTATTCAACCTACAGTTCCAGAGGGGAGATACAGTCTTTCACAGTGGAGACGGCATGGCTGGCTGAAACTGGAGACAGGCTACGTCATACCCATCCAAGAGGTTCGTAGGCTTCCTGGAAAGTCTTTAGTGACGTTGAAGACTTGGAGGTTTGGAAGGCTGGAGGGTTGAAAAAGGAAGAAATGGGGCTGCAGGAGGGAAGAGTGTTTCCTAGCACTTCAGAGTCTCTCCTCTTCCCAGTCTCCTACCTGTGGTTCCTTTTATCTGGTCCGCTACTGGGAGGTTCCCATTGGATCTGGGGCTGAGCTTTGTATTATCCAGATAATGTCTTCAGGTGGTCTCAGCTGATCTTAGTTAATGCCAGGTGTGTCAACGCCAAGATTAACTATCACAGAGGACAGAGGGGTCTTTCTGCTTCCTTTGGTTTTCTTCATTCTGATCACCATCAGCATGGAGCCTGCCCAACCTAGATGGGCGAGGGAGGACTACTTGGTCAGTAGTAAGCGTCAAGGCATTGCCAGAGCTAACTGATACCCTTGGGTCCTGCACGGGTAGGCGGAGCACCCCTCCCAAGTACTGACACACCCCACCCAGGTGCCCACAGTGGCTCAAGCAATGTCTGAGTAGACCCAGAACTTGGGCTCCTACTGCCTTGGCCTTCCGAGCTGGAATGACCGACCTATGCCGTGGACCTGGCTTTCTGGATGTGTGACTCACTCCTGCCATCCCTCCAAAGGCAGGCCACGAGATTGCAGCCACCATGCAGAAGACCGAAGACCGGCGGCCCGTGTCCTCTGCTCATGCTTGCAAATCCCTGCTCTCCTCCCCTCTCTTCTCCTCTCCTCCCTCCCAGTGACACACGGGGCGCCAAGGGAGTGTGCAGTGAAACTTCCCAAGAGAACTTGACATCAACTCCCCCGAGTGCCCTCCAGCAATCAAATATTGAAATCTCACATCTCAAAGTTATTCTTCACATTTTTTCCAAATTATGGAAAACCATTCATGCTCATTATGAATGCCTTTTGTATGTTATGAATTTTTAAAATTAAAAAGTGATTAAAACAGAAAGCAGGAAGCTTCCGCAATCCCTAAGTAATGAATGGAGTATATCCTTCGAGCTTTGTAATCAATCACTTAGCTAAGTTATCGCTGTGCCTTACCGTTTTAGAAGTAGCGTAGCTTATATCACATTGAAGATGCAGTAGTTCTTACCGTGCATCTGCGGAGACGGATTCTCTCACAGTCATGTCTGGCTCGTGCTATTTTTCCCTGCAATTTTGTTCTTTTGCCTCCATGTTGTGTAAAATCCTCTCTGTCCCCACCTCTCCAAGATGAGTCAGAAGATTCAGACTGGGCAGGACCAACTTGGTACCTGCCTTATCACAATGACAGCTGTAATGCCTCTTGGTTCAGACAGGGGGCAGTGTTCAGAGCTCCAGAGAACCCGTCTAATCACCTGCGGCTAAGGGAGAGTCAGTCCTACACTCCAGGGGTCTCCTACCCATTAGAAATTACTGGGGGTGATCTAGGGGAATAACTCACTGCATAAGGCGCTTGTCATACAAGTGTAAAGAGCTCAGAACCTACTTGGAGCCAGACGGTAACATGCACCTGTAATTCCAGGGTTTCTGCAATGAGATAAAACCAAAAGCAGGTAAATTTGTGAAAGCTTGTAGGTCGCGTACACACATACACACACACACACACACACACGCACAACATGCACATACATACACACCACAGAGACTTGAGATGAGAATGTGATGGTCTCGGGGTGGGCTTGAGAGAAGTCTCACTGGATAATGAGAATCTGATGGGGCAGCTAAGAAGGCAGCCTAACCCAGCCGCCCTACACGCTGCATCTGCCGCGGCCTCCATCTTAGACTGCCCACCCTAAAACTGAGAGAAATCCATGTCTGATACTGACAGGCTGCCTAATCCATCTCCGTCCCCAGGAGCAAAGCTTCTACGGTCCTCAGGGGTCCCTGCCATGCAGAGGAAGGCAGCTCTGTGGTCCCTTGGTAACCGTCTACAGAGGAAGATCGCCAAAGGAGGAGGAAGTGCGTGAGGAAGTGTTCGCTCTAAAACACCCAGCCTAACACCGACAAGCAAGACGCACTTCACCTACCGGTTGGCATACACCTCTCTCTGTCACAGGTAATTTATCCAAACGTATTTTCCTTTTCATTCCCGGCAAGACTCTAAACGACGTTTTAGCTTCATCATTTTAGGTGTTTGAGAATTTGGCATAACTGTGTTAGACATCACATTCTTGGATGGAATCTTCTCCAGAGTGATAGATTTCAGGAAAAAAAAAAAAAAGAAAGCAATGCACCGCGTCGTTTCTGACTCCAGGTCTCCAGGTTTATCACGTGACTTTTACGTCTTTGTTAATATTTTTTAACCTGGATTTGTGCAGATAGATGGAAAGATAGCTAATGTGGAACAAAAATATAACTGTAAAATAAAAGCTCTAGGCAAAAGTCATAAGTAGAAATAATCAGCTGCAAAAATGCCTCTCAAGTTGAATAAAATAGGTAAAGTTTCAGCTAAATATCAATCTTGAGACAATTGTGGCCCAGTAGTTAGCAGATCGTTCAGCGTGGATATTTTAGTGCCCACTCTGCAGAGCACAGTGTGGAATTTTCAGCAATAAAGGGCAGTGTGAAGAGTGAAAAGCCGTAAAACCTAACCGAAGCACATCTGGCAAGAGCAGGGAGAGGGGGACACGCGCCAAGCATGACGGGGGCTGGAATCCTACAGCTTTGCAGCAGCAAAGCTCTGATCCGAAGGCCCCAGGAGGGAGGAGAGGCAAGGAAAACTGGGAGAGAAAGGAGAAAAAGGAGGGCGCTCCAGAATGAATACAGGTGAGCAGAAAACCGCATCGCAGTCTGCTGACAGTGAGACTAGTCTAGGGAGCGCTGAGGGGTGAAACTCGGATCACCCTGTCCCTAGCTGGAAAGAGAGTCCCCGCTGCACACACACACACGCATACACACACACCTGGTAACAGGCCCTGTAATCCAAGGGAGCCCTGAGTTCAATCCCCAGCATCACCACCTCCCAAAACAGAAAGGAAAGACGAAAGCAGCTGTGTGTAAATGAGAATTATCAATAGAAACGTTGTCATGACAACACCTGCACCTTCAGGATGATTTATGCCACTGCATAGAAATGATTAAATATTCAAGAAAAGCTCATTAAGATCGTTACTTATTTAACTTTGGTGCATTTTATTTACTGTAATGACCCTCTTGCTCCAAGACAACAAAATTAAAACAAAAAAAAAATTGGGTTCAAAAATACCTCCAACTGCAGACAGAGGGGAAAGCACTGGTGTGTTCAGGTGCTAAGAGCTTAAGACCCAACCACACAGACATCATCTCTTCTTAACTTTCAAGCCTCTAGGAACTACAAACTACCACCTGCTCTGGAAGAAGCAGCGCCTCTCTTCCACGGCTGTTGGCTGCGCACATTTCCTGAACAGAGGTTGCCCTTGTCTTTTCTAAGCTGTTCAGACACAAATGGTCATCCCAGGGACAGATGTATGACATCAAGAGAACAGTCTAGAAATCTAGGTCCTGGAGGGTGGGTAACCCTGGACCACCAGATCAACTGTCCTGGTTACATACAGGTGTCACCTGGACAGCCGAAGGCTCGGAGCTCTGGGCGCATTTGTAAAGACCTGGTAGTTTAGTTACTCCCCAAGCAAGTCTGTGGGAGATTTTCTGATAGAGGGGGCGGCCTAGCCCATGATGGGGGGGAGGGTTGGTCCATGGGCAGGAGGAAGAGGGAGGGGCCGACTGGAGAGAGCTGGCCTCCTTCGGTACACGTGGCCGGACGTGCTGGTCCCTCTCTCAGCAGTCCTGGGATGAAGTGTGGCCAGTTCCCTCGCCCCTGGTGATGGTGGGGCCTCTCCTGCCAAGCTGGAGCAAGAACTGCAACTGGACAGTCATGAAAGAAAATGAAACCCCTTGTCCCCCTCAGCCGTTTCATCACGAATTCAGCAGCAGCGTGCAGCAGAGTCCACACCACCAACAAACCCTCCGTGCCATGAGACGTTTGTGGACCACGCCCAAGGCCTTGGTCTCAAAAGGAACGTCTCGCGCAGTCTC
The DNA here is from genome assembly GCA_023101885.1 of Typhlomys cinereus. Classification (NCBI taxonomy): domain Eukaryota; kingdom Metazoa; phylum Chordata; class Mammalia; order Rodentia; family Platacanthomyidae; genus Typhlomys; species Typhlomys cinereus. Next base: position 559,075 of record JALPQD010000258.1, read on the forward strand.
CACCCCGTGCAGTGGTCGGAGCCCTGGGCGCCGAGCGCTCCCGGGGCGCAGGGTGCTGCTCTGCCGCGGTTCCACCGTCCAGCGGCTAGAAGCGCAGCAGCTCTTGGCAGCAGGAAGGGCTTCCCGGGGACGCGGCGTCCCGTGCAGGCCGACAGCACAAGGCGTGCAGGACCACCGGCTCAGGCTGTCTCTCTGACAGAGGCCAACAGTGGCCCTCGTAGTGGCCGTGGGGCCGCTGTGCGGGGCTTCACCTGGGGACGCTGCCACGGCACTCGGTGCCCGGGGTCGCGGGGCAGACCCTCCCCTAGGAATGCGAGCAGGCCGTGTTGACCCGGCCCAGTACTGGTGCTGCGCCAGCCGCCAGGATGATGCAGGGGGCCATTCCGCTCATCGGCCACCTGCTCGAGGACCTGGGCGGTCAGGATCTACTGCAGATGTTTACGCCCTTTGGGAATGTCCAGCCTGCCAAGGTTTATAGGTAGCAGGCAAACCTGAGCAAGTGCTCTGGCTTTGTGAGTTGCAGCAATTCTGCCTCAAGTTGCTATTCCATGAACAGTCTTCCACTTAGCATGAAGGGGCTTAATATGCAGCTCAGATGTGGAAGGAACGTGAGGATGGCCGACTGAACACACTCCCTTCTGAGAGGTACTGACCCCCTTTAAAACAGGGCTGCAGAGGGGCCAGTGAGGTGACTTGGCACGCAAGCTTGAGTTCCACACCACACCAGGAGCCCATATTGTAGGAGAAAACTGACTTTGGAGTGTATTTCTCCTTCGCCTGGGCAATTTAGTGAGAGCCTGTCTTCAAGATAAAAATACAATAAAGGTTCTGTGGTGGAATTCTCACTTAGTGGAATTCTCACTTAGCATGCATGAGGCCCTGTATTCAATACGAAGGAGGGGAGGGGAAGAGAGGGGAGGGAAGGAGAGGGGGAGGGAGGGGAGGGGAGGAGAAGGGAGGGGAGGCTACTTGGGAATCTGGGACAGGATTATAAATTTCAAGCCTGCATAGGCTACTTGTTGAGATTGTGGCTCAAAAGAAAGCAAGATGCAAAAGCAACAGAAACTACACTTGTGATTTTGAGTTCAGGTCCTTTCCCAGGCTGGCAGCATCCAGCATGCTCAGCAGCACGGAGAGCTCCCGCCAGCGCACACGGGGATGGAGAAGCAGCCACGCCCTGAAGCCTGCCTGCAGCTCAGCATAGAATTCAATTGGTCAGAAGCAGCAAACGCATTACGATTGCATAATATTTAGAACTTACAATAGATTTATTGGAATGTAGCCCCTTATAAATCTGGATACATCTTTTAGTAATCTTATAAATATATAACAGCCTTGTAAAAGTTATATAAAGGGAATTATGTGTGTGAGAGAGAGGTGTGTAATAGTTTAATAAAACTAAGTCCTCATCTTTCATAGTATAAAATCAACAGTATTAAGACTTTCATCTAAAACTGAGAAGTCAAGAAATAGCTGCATATGCATCATATTTAGAATTGAGGGAAACACAAAAAAGTGCTTGTTGATGGGAGTAGATAAAGATGAAAAGAATGACCTGACAACAGCATCTACTTCCCCAGCTATGCCATATCTGTTATAAAAAATAAGTAAATTGAAAACAGGTAGAAGTCAAACCTGATGACATCAAAGGCCCGCAAGGAATCGAGAGGAAACAATGTCCCCTCCTGCTGGGGCTGGAACACAATTCTAGTTTCTATTGGAAAAAATGTACAGCCAAGCATATGTAACAATAACTAAAAGAAAGCAAATTCAATCGATGGACTTCAAGCAACAAAAAAGATTTAAACAAAAACTAAAGTTAGATTTATTGATTCAATAAAAAGAAAATATGGGCCAGAGAGATGGCTCAGAGGTTAAGCTTCTTTCTGCCTTACAAACAGAAGGTCCTGAGTTTGGATTCCAGATCCCACATAAAAATGTCAGGCAGGAATGATGGCAGTGGTCCACATTTCGGTCCTGGAAAGCAGAGCCTGGGAAACTCCAGAGGAGAGGAGGTAGAAGCAATCTGAGGTCACCCTTGGGCCTCCACAGGCACACACAGTGCCCTCTGATACACATAGACATGAACACAGAGTTGTGCACACACAGACAGACATACAAAAAAAGCGATAGTAAAAACAACACAAAGCAATACAGCAATAACGAATGCAAATATTTCAGTAATAGATAACATGAATAATTTACGGTCACATTTCTTGTTTTCATTTTCATGTATACATGTGTATTAGAGAACATGCATGTGTGCTATCTTGCATGTGGGTAGAGCACACGTGTGAATGCATGTATACACAACTAGGCCAGCCTGGGATACAGCAACACCACCCCCCAATAAAAAGAGACTGATACTTCAGATTCCTAATGCTTCAGATTTCCAAAATTTAACTTTTTCTAGCAGGATAGCATTAAACAAGAGTGTTTATCATAGTTTTTATGGTGTCTTGAGTTTATATTCTTCCTTTTCCTTAAACTGCACTTCCTCAGTACATTCGAGAAATCGGCATGCTTCTACCTCAAAAACAAGAGCCTAAATGCAAAATAACAATTGCCGTAGACAGCTGCTGATGTCAACATGGCAATGAAGGCTTCAGCTGTGGGCACATTTGTAAAGAATTAGTAGTTAAGCCCTAAAACCTGCAGGTAGACAAAAATGGAGGAAACGGGCTAAGAAAGGCATTCTTCGGCATACCAAGCTGGCATGCTGCCTGCAAAGGAAAGGCGTCCTCCCTCCACGCTTCCGTGGGTAAGTGTGGCCAGTTCCCTTGACCCCCGGTATGGCGTGGACTCTCCTGCCAAGCCGAAGTAAGAACCGTAGCCAGACAATGGTAAGCCAAGAATAAAACCTCTTGTTCCCTTAACCTGCCGACGTGAATTTATTGGCAACCATGCAGCTACCTGCACAACAGCAATGACAGTGATCATAATAACAACCCTAACCAAACCCTTGCTTTGCAAAAGAAAAGCCAGACAATAAAGCATATTTGTCTGAAGCAAATATGATAAGTTAAAACAGACATAAGTATGCATGAAAGAAACGTGCCCCAAGAACAAAGACATCACCAAAGTGCGTTCAGAGACAAGGAGTACACAAGGTCACCGATATAAACGTGTGCTGGGACATGTGGCAGCGTCTTCTGCAGTGTGACAACGGGACAGCAGAGGATCAGGTCAGAGCACCTAGAACCCGGTCCACACTCTGTTGGGAGCTTTATAAGCAACAGATGCCCAACAAATGGCGGCGTGAAGGTTCTGTCCGTAGGAAAAGACACAGAGCAGTCTGCCCCCGCCTACTGCTGCATACGATGATAAACTTCAGGGGGACTAAATGTCTAGCGTCCAAAAGCAACTCTCTAAAGTTACTAGAAGCAAAGACAGATGAATATTACCCTGGGGTAGAAAAATTCTTAGATTTGATATGAAATTGACAAATGAAAATAATCGATTCCATAAAGTTCTGAATGACAAAATATGCCACTTGAAAGTGATAGGAAAACATCACAGACGAAAGAGGCTGTGGGCATCAGATCACATGACCAGTTGCAATGCGTGAAGAATCCATAGGTCAATGTGGAAGACGCAACACAAAGCTATTCATTTTATGGGAAACCCACACTCATGTTTGGAAAAATTAAATTTTTCCATTACAGAAAAAATTCTATAAATTTTCCAAGGAATTAAAATTTTCCATTAATTCCACTAAAATTAAGTTAAAAAACTCAATGAAATAAGTTTAAAAACTCAAGAGATTGACACCAACAAACATACTTCCATAACTCTGGACAGAAATGTGAATTGTCAGAGGAACGATTCTGGCAAAGCTGTTAAAGACATTGCAGATTGTATTCCCACAACCCCTCTGAAATCCACATTGCGACACACCTACAAATTGCTCGTGTGTGGGAATCACGAGCAAAGTGTTCCTGACAGCTTTGTCGGAAGCAGGAAGGGATAAGAGCAGCCTGAGTTTTCACCTGCAGGAGCAGGCTGTTCAACGCGGCTTTCCTCCACTACAGTGTGGCACCGTGGACATCATGAATGACGTAGGAGTGTCACCATCCTGTCGCAAGCATCATGCTGAGGGGGACGAGCAAGTACAGGATGACCCCAGGACATGAGCTGATGAAAAGTTTTAGGTTTTTATAGGCATTTCAACAATGCCATCTATTATTTATGGGTATTTAAACCCACATTAAAAGTATTAGATTGTAGGAAGGAAACATTCTTGCTGATGAAGGTGGCAAATGAAAGAAAGGACACGATCAGGGCAAACCCCACTTGCTCTCTGAATGTGGAGTACTGCACAGCACTCTTGCTAACAAGAAAAGGATAGGAAGACTCGTGGGGCCATTCTGTAACGATTCTGCTCCCAGGAGGTATTTATTTCTTCAGTAGTTTGTGTATCTGAGAGAGTGAAAGAAAGAGAAGACAGGCACATATGTGGCTGCCATATGGGTAGAGGTCACAGGACCACAGCAGTCAGTTCTCTCCTCCCACCATGTGGGTTTCTAGGTATTGAACTCAGGTCACCAGGTTTGCAGTCAAGCATCTCACCACTAAGCTACCTCGATGGTCCACCGGAGGTATTAATAATGTAGTTGAATCCACAGATGCCTGGGGACAGATGGTGGTTGCCAGAAGCTATGGGCGCATGCGGATGGGAGCTTGGATTTACCAGTTCACAGTTTTGGTCTCGCCAGAGGCACACGGGTCTGGAGGTGGGTGGTGGTGATGGTACACAGCCGAATGTCACAATGACATTGATTTGAACTCTCAGAAGTGATGACCGTGGTACCCTTTAGCCCGTGGGTGTTTTACCAAGCCGTGTGACTGCTCCAGGAGAGCTGTGTCACCTAGAAAACACAACGACGCACCAAGGAACAAGTCCACCCAAGCTTGGCCAGATGAGTCGACGAATCCACTGGGGTCCCTCACGGGAGCACCGGGCACTCGGGGCAGCTGTGTCTCTGAAAAGCCCACCCCAGCAGAAGCTGAATCTTAGAGTCCCCTCCCAAGTTTCAGGCGGTTCCATGCAAAAGTTTCCTCTCACCCTCTACTATTTACCGCTGATCTAACTGTACAAATCTTGTCACTCTCCAATAGCTTCCCAGATCCTAGGAGTCACTCTCTTCTCTCCCTCCAGGAGGGGGTGTTTGAATTCAGAGGAAGCAGGACCACAAACCCCACAATTAAAAATTAATCCCAAGATATTACAGAATTGTAAAATAAGAAAGAAGGAAGATGCTGCACCAAGGAGAAAGTCATAAGAACAGGGGCCGTTGCGTGACCCCTCCCAGGTCAGAGAACAGGTACTCTACATGGCAAGTCACTAGGAACTCCAAGGAGACGGGCAGAGAGGCTCAGAGGACAAGCGGCAGGTAATTCGGCCCTTCTGCAAGCGTGTCTCCCATTTCTCTCAGCAACAGCCTGCTGCTTGCAGTATGATGTGTGGGTAGTTACAGCCAGGAAGAGCACAAAGGCTAGAGACGGGCTTGGAGAAAAGATGGGGCGTGCACAGCTGTGGAGAACTTATGCAAACCCACTCCTTGGAGCAGGGCTGCAGCCATTTTTGTCACCTCTGCCTAAGATGCAGCCGTGGAGCTAGAAGTCCATGGGGAATTTCATTTCCAAGTCTCTGCAAAATGTGGGTCCACATTGTCTTAGGTGGGACCAGCTAATTATTTGTGGGATCCAATGAAACATTGAAAAGACGGTTCCTCGTGCAGAAGTTTTTATGAATCGTAGACAGCAACAGCGGCACATTCGATCAAGCAGGGGCAGGCGGCACATCTCCATGGACAGCCTGATGCCAGGTGCCGGGAAGGAGGGGGTGGTGAGGGCTGGCATGCTGGAAGGCACGCAGAGACTTGCTTCACTCGCTCTTCCTGAAGAAGCACGGCCAACCCTAGTCTTGGTTCATTTTTGTCAAATAATAGCATTAAAATCGCAATGAATATGAGTAAAACATGACTAAAAGAAGCACCTTTTCTCCTTCCACAGTGCAGGAAAACACTTAACTAAATGAAGACGTCTCACCAGGGGCTCTGCTGTGAGCACACAGGGAAGAGCCATGAACAGCAACCGCCACGTTTGATTTTCATTCAGCAAAAGCTGTATTTATTTATTTATTTATTTATTTTTCTGCTCATACAAATGTAATAGGTACCCCTGTCCCCTCCCTCCCTTCACCCCTCCCTGGACTTCCCTGCTCCCTCCCCCCTTTTCCTCTACCTTTCCCCCCTCCCTCCCTTTCTCTCAGTGCTCCCTCCCCCCATCCCTGAAGCATCTAATGTGTACATCAGACTTTCCTCTGGGTCCTCCTCTCTGATGAGGTGTAAGGACTCAGTGGCATTTCCTAGAACCCTTTCTTGTGTTCCCTTAAGTATAGGAACACTATTGTGACTGTTAATCCCTTGCTTTTAAGGATCCTAGTGCCTTTAGTCCATGCTAGACTTTGAGGGGTCAATGATAAGTTGGTTATTGCGCAAATCATGCAGAGTCCTATTACAATTGCTTCGGCCCTAACTTGTGTGGAGTATCTTGCATATCTTGACTCCTCCCATCTTTGTGTTCTTACAATCTACCTCCCCCTCTTCCGCAAATTTCCCTGAGCTTCAGGATCGGGAGAGATTAGACAGTCCTGATTCCAGGTGGTTGATATAGAGTCTCTGATGTTCTGAATTATGGTTTGTTGATTTTTTTTTTCAGTTTTGCTGTTCCTACAATGCTCTTGACTCCATCCTGATGGGTATTGGATGTCACCCCTTGCAGTCCTTGATGGTAGTCTATTATCTCTGCTATAGCATGATCCCCTCTCTCCTTGTTTCTGGCAGGGCCCTCCTTCCCCTTCTCTCCTGTTTATAATCTTTGTAATTACTGTAGGTATTACAGAGATTTATCTTTGAGTGTGTCTCTAAGTGGGTTTGATACTAGGATCCACCTATAGAGAGTACATACGGCGCTTAATTTTCTGTGTCTGGAATACTTCACTCAATATAATTGTTTCTAATTCCATCCATTTCCTGGCAAATTGCATTAATTCCTCATTTTTGGTGGCTGAGTAGTACTCCATTGTATAAATGTACCACATTTTCCTTATCCACTCATCAACTGTTGGACATTTGGGTTGATTCCATGACTTTCAGCAAAAGCTTTTATCTTTATTGACAGAACTGCTAAGCACCAATGAGAGTGGGGAGGAAGTGTGGGGGGCCGTGGGTGTTTTCCCCAAGGAACTTGCTAAAATCCTTCTGTAGGGGTGGAAGGATGGCTCAGTTGTTAAGCTCTACCCCATAAGCCTGAGTTCAGATCCCAGATCTCATGTAACAATGCTGGGTGGAGATGGCAGAGGCCGATAATCCAGCCCTGGAAGGCAGCACCTGGGAAATCCCAGAGCAAAGCAAAAGGAGGTAGAGAAATCTAGGATGATTCCCAAAGCCTCCCTTGGGCCTCCACAGGTATACATAGTACCCTCTTCTACACACACGTAAATAGATAGATAGATAGATAGATAGATAAATCACAATCCTTCTTTATAAGCAGCTACCTATCTGGACCATGATGTGCACAACAGCCAGGAATGACTGGGAGATCCCACCACCTCGGCACATCTCTCCCCGTAAGGAAACGGTTCACGCGTGGACACATTAAGTGCTGTCCACAGCCCGTAACACATAGCAGAGAAACGTCTGTGATGACTCAGGACATAGAGCAGCTTCAGAGCTGAGAGACCACAGAGGTTAGTCGAGTTCAACAGACTTCTGGATCCCTGTTCCGCCACTTGGCAGATGTGATCTAATCAACAGAAGAGAGATACTATCAATTGTGGAGTTCTTAACATAAGACCCAGAAATCTCATCTACAGCTAGGACATCACAGACTCAACACGTATTAAAAATATCACAATGGGAAAAAAAGTATTTGTAAATAACTCTGAAAAGACAAAGTACAAACAGCCAATAAACACACCAAAAAAATGTTCACCATCTGTAAGCACCAGGGAAATGCAAATTACAACAAAGAACATTGAGATTCCACTTCCCCCAGAGAGAATGGTTATCATTAAGAGAACAAACAGCGAGTGCTGAGGAGGACAGGGGTGGGTGGGGTTATACACCGCTAGTGGGAATGTAAACTAGTCCAGATGCTTTGGCAACAAGCATGAAGTTTTCTCAAAACCCTAAAAATAGAACTACCACATGACCCTGTATGACAGTTACCATGGACAACCTGACTCCAGCCTGCTTGGGAAGTATTACTATCAGCCACCATAATTGCTGATAAAAATCATTACAAAACACTTAAAGAAACGAGGGATTTATCTCTCTTACCATGGTCTGGTTACAGTTCCTTATCTAACTTGGCAGGAGAGCCCACACCAACACCAAGGATGAAGTCCACACTATATCCACAAATGGCTGAGAAAGGGACAATCCTTACTTGCCAGACCAGCACGTCTGTCTGGCCAAGTATGCAGAAGGATGCCAACTTCCTCAACTGGCTCCCTCCACTTTATTCACCTGCCCACGAACTAGTTCTGCCCTCCATGGGCTGGGCCTTCCCCATCAACTAGACAATCTCCTGCAGGCTCACTCTGGGCTTAACTCAACTACTAACTCTCTACAAATGTGCCCAGAGCTCAAAATATCAGCCACCAAGTTGTCAGCTTGACACAAAAACATACCACTTTTAAATTGTTACCTTCAATCCTTGTCCCTACAGGTATTCAATTTATTTTATAATATACATACATTTAATTTAATTAATTCTAAAAATCCAAAATTAAACGTTCTCATAATCTAGTTTTTAAATGACAATCATTAAAAGGTTAGTTATTAAAATGTTGGAATTGAAAGTCTCTTATTAAAAAATGTCCAAAATCTCTTGACCATAATAAGGTCCTGTCAAACTGAATCAAGTTAAATACTTCATACAGAATAAACATTAAGATGGAAGCATCAGGGTTGAGAGGTGACTCAGGGGTTAAGCCTCTGCCTTGCAGGCGGAAGGTCCTGAGTTCGGATCCCAGATCCCATGTATAGATGCCAGGCGGAAGTGGGGGTGGCCTGCGTTTCTGGTCCTGGTAGGGCGGAGCCTGTGAATCCCAGGGCAGAGTAAACAAGGAGGTGGAGGTGTCCATGGTGATTCCCGAATTCGCCCGTGGTTCTACACACACACACACACACACACACACACACACACATGCACAATTGAATAAATAATAAAAATAAAATAAAATGGAAGCATTAGATCAGAACAAGAAAACATCAAATTAAATCAGACACCACATCCTGTATTTCAATGTCCATCTTCTGTGGTCATAGTAACTCAGACATTCTGGGTAATCCCAGTCTCTCTTCGAGGCTCAGAGTTGCACAAGCTCAGTTTCTCTGAACCAGGTTAATCTCTACTTGCAGCCATGTTCAGCACACATCCCATGGTTCTGGCATCTCCAAAGCGATCTGGGCTCACCTCTGCAGCTGTTAAGTTTTACTTTCCTTCGCTGGAATTCCAAACCTGTCACTACAGGACAAGCTTCAGCTGCTCTTCATGAACCCCTCAATTCTGAAGCAAAATTTGGATGATGCTGACAAATTCTGCAGCAAGGCTAAAGCGTGGTTTGGTCCACTCGAGCCACAGCTGTTCCAGCTTTTGCGTGCTTATCCTGCAAAAGTCCTTTTCTAGGCAGCCAAAATGTTTGAAGGGCAAGAAATGGCTTCAACTTAGGCTTTTGGGCCCTGAAGGAATCTGGGTTTTCAAACATGAAATCTCAATAGGGTGGTATTCATTTCTTCAACCATCCCAGTGGTTCAAAGTCCACAAAATTCACATAGATTTATCAGCAACACCCCACTTCTCTGGTACCAAATTATGTTACAATTAGCCTCCCTGACAAAACTATGGCAAACAGCTAAAGGAAACAAGGGATTAATTCTTTCTCTCCATAGTCTGGTTACAGGTCTTTGTCTGTCTTGGCAGGATAGCCCACAGCAACATCAAGGACAGAGGAAATGGCCACACCATATTCACATAATGGCTGAGAGACAGACAATCCTTACTTGCCAGACCAGCACCATCCGTTAAATATGCAGAGGATGCCAACTTTCTCAACCAGTTCCCTCCATCTTATCAACCTGCTCACCATGGGCTGGGCCTTCCCCATCAATCTCTTCAATGTTCACGTTAGTCTTAACTCAACTATTAATTCTCTACAAATATGCTCAGAGCTCAAACCCTCAACCATCAAATTGACACCTATATCTAACTATGACAGAAGGGATTCTCTAGTTAAGACTGACCTCTGAGCATGCCTGTGAGGGACTGTCTTGATTACATAACTGATGTATCATGAGCAGGACCATTCCTATGCAAGAGACCTGGGTGAGAGAGTCGACACTGGCAGGCAAGCCAGCAAGCTGCATCCATTGACTGTGGCCCTCTGCTCTTGCCAAGCCTGTAATGTGACCAGCTACCTCAGGCTCCTGCCTCTGCAACTTTCCAGAGGTACCTGGAATTGTGAACTGAGTTACACTCTTTCTCTCTTTACCCAGATTGCTTGGTTCAGATGTTCTGTAACACCATGCAATGAAACTAAAAAGCCCTGCCAAACCGTTCCTGGGTTGTCATGGTTCGAATGTGAATTGTCCTCCACAGATTCATGCATTTGAATACTTAGCCGATGTTGATACTTGATCATGGCATCTTCAGGAGGTGGAGCCTTGCTGAGGAAGGCAGGTAACGGGGGGCAGGCTTTGAGGTTGGGTAGCCCCACCCTGCTTACACTAGCTCACTGCTCTTGCTGCTGTATCTCTCTGTCTCCGTGATGTTAAGTCACCTAAACCACCTCCAGCTCCTGCCATAAGGGACCATCCGCCTCTGAAACAATCGACTAAACCTCCCTCTCTCCTTCGGGTTGTGGGTTAGTATTGTCTCACAGCAGCAGACAGAAAGGTAACTGTAACACAGCAGTATATAATAAAATAAAATACCTGTCACACTATCCTGAGCATATGCCCAAAGGACTCTATGCCAACATGCACAGAGACACCTGCACCTCCCTGTTTATGACCATACTTTTCACAATAACCAAGTTATGCCTATTAGCCTAGGAGTCCATCAACAGATGATGGACGAAGAAATGTGGTGTCTATCCAATGGAGTTTTGTTGAGCCGTGGAAAGGATGAAACCATGTCATATGCAAAAAGGGATATAAATGGAGATCATCAATATTAAGCTAAATAGGTCAAATATCACATTTTCTCTCATTTGTGCACCACAGATTTTATATAGATACATAAAATCACATATGTATATAACAGATGAAAGTAAAGTGAGACTTGGAGAATGAATGAGACTAATGGGAGAGGAAGGATTTAGGCACAGCCCAAGTACATGATGTGCTTGTATAAAACACCCTTATGAAACTCATTACTGTGCAAAATGAATGTACACCAAACAAGAGAAGACTGGAGGGGCAGTGGAGAATAGAAGAACAGTTACCAAAGTCTGGGGAGGGTAGGAAAGAAAAAGAAAAAGTGGAGTGGGGGAGGGTAGGAAAGAAAAAGAAGTGTGGAGTGGAGATCAATAATTATTAAGTTGTCGTTAAGAGAAATGCACCGTGTGTACAAACATACAGTAAGATGTCCATAGATCATGATAACACGCAACATATTTCAGAAAAGCTAGAAGAAGGTAATTGAATATTTTTACCACAAAGGAATGTTCAGTATTTGAAGAGAAAGATTCAACTACACTTATTTAAACATGGTGCCATGTGTACAGATACTGAAACACAACAGGGTACTTGTGTTATACAAGATTCTTTCGAGAAACAGAGCTGATAGAGCGAATGCGTATTTCAGAGAGATTTGGTAGAGCGGCTTTCATGGGAAGGACTGAGTCGTCCACGGACGTGTGGCTGCTCAGCAGACAGTCTCAGTACTGCTCAGTCCACTTGGCTGGATGCCTCAGGTGTCCCAGTTGAACGCCAAAGGCCTGAAGGACTCTAGGGTCTTCAGTACCAGTTGAAAGGCCGAAGAAGCTGTGTTCCAAAGTCCACTAAGGATGGCAGCACCACAAGAGGTGATACCAGCAGGAACAAAGGCAGCCGACCTTCCCTCAGATCGTCCCTTTCTGGACCAGCACTGCAAGCTGCTGCCCGCCCCAGTGCAGTGCCTCCCCCCTCCTCAGTTAATCTTTCCAGGAGATACCTTCATGTGCCTGCCCAGACCTGTGTCTTTAGATTCCCAATCCAATCAAGTTTGACAAGCAGTGCAGCAGCTCAAACATAGGTATAATTTTATGAGATAATTAAAAATAAATGTAAAAGAAATCACTGATAAGCTAATAAGTTTACACAGTCATTATGAAATGCCAGCCAGTCATTCACAGATTGGACGGACACTTGCTTTCTTCCTCTTGTCTGTTTTTAATCTCTTCGTGCATTGTAAAATAAATTAGAAACAGGGAACTTGACCTTCCAGTTAAAGTATTTGGTAATAATGTCGTTTAGCTCCTTTGAAGATTAATTCCCTACATCCATTAAAGCTTAAAGCTTCTGCCTCAAAGGATGAGACAGAAGCTGGATTGAGAGCTAACTGCTTCTTCGTCTTACTCTAATACGATATTACTTAATTTTCAGAACCTTGTGTTTTATCTTAACTCAGCTGAAGTGCCTACTGTCTTAGTTGATAAATTCTCACAATTGGTTTGGCTGTTCTCCTGTCTTCTCATTAACTGAAAAAAAAATTAACTGAAGATAGTGTCTTAGCTTCCTGCTGCTATCACAAAATACTTGGGACTGACACTTTAAAAGAGGCTTGCTTGCCTGTGATTCCATGCCTGGAAGGTCCAAACACATATGCAGATGCATGTGGAGGCACAGAGAGAACATCTTGATGGAACAGAGGCTGAGGTGGGGTCACCATGCCAGCTCACGGACCACCAAGGACCCCCAGGACTGTGCAGGACTGACTTTGGCTCCAGAGTGAGGCGAGGGGGGCACAGAGGAGCATCTCTCTCTGAGCCTTCAGGAGGACTCCGTCCATCAATGCCCTCACTGTGGACTTCCAGCCTATGAGAGTGTGGACTCTCTTGTATACTATACATGTATACTATATACTATAGATCGGAGAAGCACTCAGACTAGACGCTTCCTTCTGCAGTGGGAGGTGTTTTTCACAGAAAAGCAAAACTGGCCAAAGTGCAGAAGTGACTAGACTACTTGATCCTAAACAGGACGTGTAAGCCACACCCACCCTAAAACTCAGGGAGCATCAAGGAAGAGGGAGCAGCAAGATTGTAAAAGCTTGAAGCGGGGCAGGGCTGTCGCCAGACACTGTCTTCCGGACATGACAGAACCATTATACCCATGATTTCACGGCGGCTATGTGTTTCCGCACACCTGTGTGAAAGTTTTCCTATCAATATTTCATCATGGAAGGGGAGAGGTTTCAAGAGGCACCACACCTCCTGAGGGGCTAGTGAAGGCTAATACTGGAGATGATGGGGGAACACTTTCCACAACGGTAAACCCACTGGTACTTGATCCATGCCAGCAAGGACTCAGGCGCACGCCATCAGCGGGCCACATACATATAAAGACTTGAAATAGGAGGAGACTGGTAGGGAAGGAGAGGGGGAGGGGAGGAGAAGGAGAAGGGGAAAGGAAGAAAAAGGGAAGGGAAAGGGAAGAGAAATGGAAGGGAAAGGGAAAGGAAAGAAAGGGAAACGTCTATCACTTCTCCTCACATTGCGCGGGCCAAGTGAACCATGTGTCCCTGTTTGTATTTCAGGGGGCAGCAGGAACAATCCTAGCAGGCAGAAATGCTGACAAAGACTCCTAAGGACAACTCGAATCCATTCACCTGGTCACCCAGGGCACCATATGGATGCAGCTGTCGATTGACAACTGAAGGCTAAGGCTTTAGATCCATCCGTGGAGAAATGGTAGTTAAGGTGAGCCCTGAACAAGCTTGTGGGTGGTTGATTGATGTGAGAAGGCACAGTCCGTAGTGGGCCGGATCATTCCCGGGCAGGGGGTCAGATGGATAGAACTAGTTCAGTGGTACGGCGAACTCTGGCATGTTTCCATACAGACATTCTGGGAAATGAGAAAGCACTCCTCTCTCTCTCTTGTGGATATGAATGTAGCCAGTTCCTTCGGCTCCTGAGCTTGGTATGAACCTTCCTCACAAGCTGGACTATGGGCAAGGATAAAACCTTCTTGCTCCATTAAGTCGTTAGGTCATGAATTTATCAGCAACGTGAAGAGAAACTGCAACAGCCAATATTGAGTTTAGTCTTCTGTCCTTAAAGTTCATTTATTCTCTTGCATGACAAACACTTTGAAAGTCCCATCCAGACATAGACCAAGTTCCTTTGAGCAATGCGCTGCACGTGTTTGTCAGCAGCGTGTCCCCGGGGTAGCAGCACAGCATTATAAACCGAGTGGCTCAAACAACAGAAATGCACTTCTGTTGGAGGCTGCAAGGCCGAGGCCAAAGCACTCTGCTCGGCCTGCAGACGCCGTCTTCTCTTGGCGCCCTTCCTCTGCAAGACACATCCCTGGTGCTTCCTCTTACCAAACCCTATCAGATGAGGGCCCACTCACGCCCTCCTTAGCCCTAACCGCCCTTCTAAAGTCCCATCTCCGAATACAATCGCACTGGGGGCATCCGCATACAGACTTCAAGGGGTACAACTCAGTCTATAGCCGGAGGACCAAACTGAACCTGGATGGGAGTAGTTTTGTTCTGGAAACCACAAACTACAAAGACGAGTGGTGAAGCCCTACACACCTGTGGACCAGGGTGAAACAGCAAGCCGACAGCTCCGGTAAGGACTCCGACTTGAGAAGATGGGGAGGGCAGACAGCAACACTGGTAATTCACTTTTCTGAAAGACTCTGCATCCGCAATGTGAGGCTCACCTGGGGAAGGACATCAGCCCTGGAATGCGCTCTGTGCGGGAAGCCTCATTATCCAGAATCTTCCATGGCCTCCGGCTTCCTTTTCCATTATACTCCATGGCACAGTTAAAGTGAGAGTCTAAGAACACTCTTTGCTGCGGGGCTGCATAGCTCTCTCGTTCCACTTCTGCCCCAAATTGTCGGTGAGCAGAGGTCATTTTTAAGTCTTTAATACTTGGTCTTATTTTTTTTTATTCGACCTGGTGATTCTGTTGGAAGTATAACTTTTGTGATAACTTAGTCTGCTTTGTATCAATTTGGAAACTATATGTGGTAACAACCATACTCACAATTTTCTTCAAAGACTTATTAAAGATCTTTACTCTGATACACACTACTCCTTTCAGAGGTTTTAATGATGGTGTGATGGCAAATGAGATGTAATCAGTGGAATGGTTCATAACAGTGGATATATAGGTCATGCCCTTTGCTGAAGGTTCAGCGTTAATATATTTCATTGCTATGAGGCTCTGCCAATTTTATCTCCTAGTGTTTGGAATCTAAAATCAGTCAGCCCTTCAAACAGCGTGAAGCTTCCCATTTCCCATTAGCTTGGCTCCAGCTAAATTCTTTTCTGACCTTGTTTCTTGTAAACACCTTGTCACATTCAGCCAATAGAAATGCGTGGACCTCACCATTCTTCTGCTTCCTCCCTCTTCCCCTAGAGCTATTGGCTCATATATAATCCACCTCCCAAGTCACTGTGGGAAACAGCTTATCTGATTTCGGGGGGCTACGTAACTTGTCATCTTATGAGGCTTTAAGATGGTTCCTTTGCTGCCTGCAATTTGTCCTTTACACCAATGACAACCTGCACCATTCTAATTAGGCTAACACCCCACTCCTGCTAGCAATTTCTATGTTGGTTAAAATCAAACTAAATTACAAAAAAATAGATGGAACAATAAATATTTCTTTCTCATGGGTGGGAGCAGATTCCATTGCATGCAGCTTCACAGAGGGGTGCGGGCAAAGACCCTCTGGAATGGTTACACCAAGAAGATGTGGATAGAGCTAACACGTTAAATCATCAAGACTTCTGCCCACCCTATATTGTCCAAGACGTGCCACGTGGCCATATCTACTTTGGGGTAGGGAAGCCTCATAGCACGTCCCTGAAAGGTGCAATACCACAAAATGACAGGAGCGCTCGTGTCTACCGCTCTTGCTCTTGATGGCTTTGTGCTGCGGCTTATCTTCAAGCTGCGGATAAATGTATGACCAGGTAACTGAGGGGAGTAGGGGGGCTTGTTGTGCTTATGATCTGGGCTACAGTTCGCAGTCCAGCTTGGCGGGAGAGTTCATACTACGCCTACCTCCTATGCCTTCCATGGATACAACCCAAACTCTCCCACGTAGCCCTTCTCTGCTGGTGCTATTCCTGCACTACA
This sequence comes from Typhlomys cinereus, assembly GCA_023101885.1. Taxonomy (NCBI): domain Eukaryota; kingdom Metazoa; phylum Chordata; class Mammalia; order Rodentia; family Platacanthomyidae; genus Typhlomys; species Typhlomys cinereus. The sequence continues at coordinate 575,450 of JALPQD010000258.1, forward strand.
TAATGGCTGGCTTCGAGCAACCGTGTAACTACTGTATACACCCTGCTTTCCACTCTTGTACCTACCTTGGTTTATGTTCACGACTTTGGAAATGCAGAGCCCACTCGCCCCCTGTTGCTAAACTCCACTACGAACAACTGAATGTTTGTTGCCTTCTCGGGACAGGTTTCCATTGTGTTCTTTTGCCTTATTTACCTCAATACGACGGCGCACACTCAAGGACGGCGCACACTCAAGGAGGACACTGCTCCGTGGGTGTGTGGGCTCCGGGAGGTGCACACGAGGCCGAGGCAGTCTGCCAGCGAGCAGAGAGAGACATGAGGGCATCCAACGCGAGGCCGCGCCTCCTGCTCAGCGAACAGAATGAGCCCCAGCTGCTCGTTAGCTCTGGCTGGAGTCAGCCGTGACTGGTTAGGCTCTGATTCATGCATGAACCACTCGGCCATATGGGGCAGGCACCAGCGAGGGCTGGAACTTTCTATTCAGTTTGCATCAAGTCCAGGAAAGCTGTGCTTCTATACAACACACGGCCTGTCCTGAGGGTCGGTTAGCAGCGTCCTTTAGCTGTTTACATTTCATCTCGGACGCGCCGCCCGGGAGCTAGGAAGAGAGCTACGTCAGCGGAGTGCGTGCTGTGCAAGCGTGAAGACCTCAGCTCAGATCCCTGGCGTGCACATAAGGTGCCCAGCATGATGATGCAACTGTGTGATCCCAGGCTAGACCTGCAAAGCCAGAGAGATTCTCACAGCTGGCTGCCAGCCAACCACACCTAGCCAGTGAGCCTCAGCTACCTGTCTCAAAAATAAGCTAGGCTGTACCTGAAAAACAGCTAAAACTGACCTCTGACCTTCACATGCACAGAGAGACAGAGAGAGAGACAGAGAGAGAGTCAGAGACAGAGACAGAGACAGAAAGAAATTATCCTTCCAACCAAGTCCCTCCTCTCTTTCACCAAAAGCATTAGTCTCTAGCACTCTCTGCTTTGCTTCCTATGCCCTAGGATCGACCCACTGTTCTGTTTTCCCTTTGTGATGCCCCTCACGGAAGGCAGAGGTGGCGCTCGAAGGGGTGCAGAGGGCATCGCCAAATGACTCTGGCTTCTTCAAGACTCTCGGCTCTGTAGATACTGACAACTGTTTCAGTAAGATTGAAAATACTAATTGGAGTATTCCTATCACTCAGGCTCTGATTAGGAAACAAACTACACCCGTTATGTTAACAAGGAACATTCTACAGAAAGTTGATGATCAAATATTGATTAACTTTAAAATGCAGAAAGCAGTTAACACATCAAAGCTGGGCAGCCGAGGGAAGAGATGAACTTACAAAATCACAAAAACCAAGAGGCCTCCAAGGACTTGCAGAAGGCTCTGGAAGGTGCGTGGGGGCCTGGGATGTTTCTGAGGGGTCAGGAGTCAGGAAGCTGGTTCTGGACGTGGGGGGGAAACTGCACGTGAGAGCATTCCTACGGGACAGCTGCTGCTCCCTACACGGCCACAGCGGTCCCTGGAACGCAAGGTCCGTGGTAGGAAACAGGAAGTGGATCTCTTCCTGCCCCAGCCTTGCAGTTCCCATTTAGCACCCTCTCTTGGCAGAACCGAATGGGGAGCAGCTGGGGGTGCAGACGTGGATTCGCGGTCGTCTACAGCAGAGAAGCACTGGCATGGGCGTGGGGGGGCAGGGGGGCTGTGCTTTCTAACAGCAGTACCAGTGACGCCGCCGCTTCGGGAAGAAGCGCCACATGTTTCATCCTCTGGCTGGGTAGGCTGCTGCCGAGGCCTGGCAAAGCCTTGACCAGCCTCCCGTGCAGTGACTCGGGGTGGCGCAGGCCCCCCCACGACCACCATGCCACTTTCCAGCGGCCTCGGAAAGAAACAAAAATGAGATCCTGGAAGGAGGAAGCACAAAACCCACTTGAGGAATATTGGGGTGTTGAGGTGAGGGGTGTTCAGGCAGGTCTGTCATCTCTGTCTGTGGTCCTGCTCCTTCACACAGCTCTCCCGGGTCCCCAGCAGCCGTGACACAGCAGTTCTGTGTGTCTATAACTACAGTGTCTATAACTCGACAGAAAGGCACCAGCCCACTCCAAGGAAAGCCAGAGAGGTTCTGTAGAAACGAATCCACGTCCCAGTGTTGAACATCCAATCCCTCTTCCCCTTGGGCTATAAAGATGGGCGACAGAGGCCCCGTGCATATAGCCATCTGCACAAAGCATTTCTTGGCACCCGACTCCCTTCACACAGATGAAATTACTCCGTGATTCTTGGCAGTCGGTGTTATTTCCATGCATGTGTGTAACCCACTCCCTTCATGGAGGACAAATTGCTTCCAAGTGAATCCAGGTCAGGTGAATGCTCACTACAGGCAAAGCGCGGCTGGACTTTATGCTCAGCTCTAGTGCAAAGTACTATCCCACCAATAACTCTCCCTTGAAGGCGGTTACAAATCACTTGATAATTAAATATCCTCTTCAAGACAGCCTGGCTGATTTAATGACAGCCAAACCCGTCATAACAGATTGTTAATCTGAGCTGGTGGGGTTTTTTTCTTTGTTTCATTTTCAAAGATTTTTATTGCTATAAGATATTCAGTTATATTCTTTATTAGGCTGATAAGTTTTGAATTGCTTTTCATTTTATTATCACATTAGTTCCTTCTTAATGGTTTTACTAGAACTCAGAAGTCTCCCAAGTTTTAATAACCTCTCTTTTTTCAGTACTTATAGTCACGGAATTAATTGTATAAAATCATGATCCTTCACTGAATATGTCACTGGGCCAAAAGAAGAAAATTCAGTAAGAAGAATTAGACCTTGACGAATGATTAACGGTTCATCTGGCCATGGATTTTTCACTGTAGACTTTCATTTGCTTTGCGGTAGCTGAATTTCCTTTTCTTCTACCTTAAGAATAGCTCCAGACTGAGAAATACTTTGGAATTCTCTGAAGAAAGGAAAAGGAAGAGTAAGATTAAACATTTTAGATATCAGCTAAATTTTTTAAAGTATATGAAAGTATTTACTTTTAGCCACCTAAGAGTATTGTCTTCATACCTGGCTTTATTTAAAGGACAGACAAGAAAAAGGTGTATAAAAAGAAATTGCCATGTTATCAATTAATTGAGTTCATTTTGTATCTTATTTTCCTGTTAATTTTCCTTGCTCCACAGTGATAATAATTTTCCCAAATAAATATCTACTAATTAGAATATTATAAGGTCAAACCTTCTTTATTAAGTCACAATTTAATTAATATGAAGTAATATTAAGAGAACAAAATGTCAACTGTAACGAACTCCAAAAGGATAAAAATTTTTAATAATCTCTTAGATATTATCAAACAATAAGACTATCAAGTGGAAATAGTCAAGTTTTCATAAAGGAACAAATAATCAAACATCCAATTACAGGAGTAAGAGTTAAGCAAATTAAAATCATAGCTTCCAAAAAATAATGATTATCAAATAAGAAGTTATTCTTAGTGATTAGAAATCTTTATGAATGTATAAATGTATATGGCTATAGATAGATAACTGATAAACAGATGTTAGAGAGATACATATATAGGTGATAGATACTATATGCTAATATAGATATAGGTGATAGATACTATATCCATAGAGATGATAGATGATATACATAGATACAGATGATATAAAGATGATAAGTAGATATTATAGCTAACATCTCTCCAGCAGCAACAAATTAGAACATTATCCTCATGTCAAAATTTCATTCCCATACCTAATATATAAATGAACACATGATAAATTTCCACTAAATTAATGGGCTTGTTCACTTAATAGGTTTAATCAGATAAAAAGAACTGACCCTTTCAAATGAAACTCCTTGTTGTGACAAAGCAATAAATTCTGCAAGTAGTACATTATTAATGGGTTTGATCTTTGGGGAGCTAAGTTATTTCTAAAGATACGTGTCATAATTTCTGTAATAAAATACAAAAAGCAGCTCAAGGGAGAAGGGTTTATCTCAGCTCCCAATTCAAAGGTACCATCCACCATTGCAGGTGAAGTCACAGTGGCAGAATCTTCAGACAGCTGGTCAATTGCAAAGAAGCCCAGAACAGCAGGTGCATGCATGCTTGGGCTGAGCTTGCTTTCTCCTTTATATTAGTCCATCACCCCCATGGAATGTGCCACCCACAGTGGACGCGTCTTCCTGCCTCAGCCTGACCAAGATATCCCACAGGGATACCCAGAATCTCCTTTCACAAGTGACTCTAGATCATTGAATTGACAGCTAGGACCAACCATCATGATATGCAAGGCAGCAAAGGAAAAGGTAATGACCAAACTAAAACACAATTATGAATAAGACCCATGTAAAACTAAACACGTACTTTCATTTCTTCAAAAGTATCAGTTAACCAAACTGCTAGTTAATTAATTCTACAAATGTTTAAGGAATATTTAACTTCAGTATCTCAAAAACTCTATTAAAAAAACATGAAAAGAAATCAAAGTGGGAGCTAGGGAGATGACTCGCTGGTTAAAGCAAGAGCACCAAGACTGTTTGTTTGCATCTCCAGAACTGACATCCACGTGGGGTGGGCGTGAGAGCCCACCTGTAATCTCAGCCTCAGGAGGCAGCGACAGCAGCACCAGAGCAGCGTGGCCAGCCAACTAGCTGCAATCAGCAAGCTCTGCTTCAACTGAGACACCTTGCCTCACGAAACAGAGAGGAATATGACTGAGGAAGGTTCATTACATCAACCTCTGGCCTCGACACATATACAGGGGCCCCCATATACATACATGCATACACATGTGCACCCCCCCATAAACACATGTGCATGTGAAGAAATGAAAACAATCAAAGAGAGATGCATGCCTGTAAATCCCTTGGGAGACTAAGGTGGCAGAATTGCTGTAAGCTGGAGGTTAAGCTGGGCTACAAGGTAAGCCTTGTCTCCTAAAGACAATGTGCACAGATGATAGACAGATAGGCAGATAGATGAATGAAAGATAGATAGATAGATAGATAGATAGATAGATAGATAGATAGATCAATAGAAAGATAGATAGATAGATAGATAGATAGATAGATAGATAGATAGATAGATAGATAGATAGATAGATTGATGGATGGATGGATGGATGGATGGATGGATGGATGGATGGATAGATAGATAGATAGATAGATAGATAGATAGATAGATAGATAGATAGATAGATAGATAGACAGACAGACAGACACACAGATACACAGATAGACAGATAGATAGATAGATAGATAGATAGATAGATAGATAGATAGATAGATAGATAGATAGATAGATAGATAGATGACAGATAGAGGAGCAAACATTTCCAAACTCATTCTGAGTCTGGTATTACCCTAATACCAAATTCAGACATATACATCACAAGACAAGAAAACTATCTATCAGAATCCTTTATGACTACCCTCAACAAATAGAACATAGAAAACAATATGGGCACACATAAAAATCATTCACCACAGAGTATAACAGCTCCCAGCTCTCAAGGCAAGCTTCCTTTTCCAACGGAAGATGTGTAATACGGAGAATCACAACTGGCCAAAGCAGAGAACAAGTGACTGCAGAATGCTTGGTTGTAAATAAGGCCTACAAGTCATCCCCCACCACAAGACCTGGGAACATCGCGGAAGAAGGGGCAGTGGGAATGAGAGCCCGAATGTGAGGGCTGCTGCCAGGCCGTATCTTCTGACTGACAGGCTTGCGCCCACGAGCTACTGCAGCTCACTTCCACAGACCTGCTGAAACCTGGCCTCTCAACGTCTCCGCATGGAATGGGAGGCCCTCGCGAGGCCCCTCACCTCCCTCAGAGAGTTCTGAGAGCTGCTGCTGAGAGTTCTGAGAGCTGGACGGGGTAGGGAGCTGCTTCCCCAGTGGTCCCCACTGATGTATCATACAGGCTCCAGCAAATGCTCAGGACCACGCCCTGCACAGCAAGCTCGGTGGCTGTGTATAAAGCCTTGAGAGTGGGAGGAAGAAGAAAGTGGTGTCGTGGGAAGAGGGGGATGTGGTACTGATCATAATGGGCGGCAATGGCAAAAACTCATTGTATTCACGAATGAAACTGTCAGTTAATCACCACAACCAAACGGGATCTTTCCTAGGAACCAAGACTGACTAATCCATGGAAATTATCAAGTGATAGCAGGGGAGTGCATGACTTCAGTAAATAGAATTTGATAAAATTCAATACATCTCACTAAATGTGAAGTCCTAAATGTCCAAAATACTTCAACCAAAAAAGGCAGCCTACAGAATAGAAGAAAATCTTTGCTAGCTGTGTATCTGACAGAGGATTAATCTCTGGAGTATATGAAGAGTTCAGAAAATTAAACACTTAGAAAGCAAAAACCCAACTTAAAAAATGGTCTGTGGAACTAAAAAGACTTTTCACAAGATTTGTTCAACTCACCTGGTCATCATGGAAATGCAAATTAAAACTACTCTGAAACATTGTCATGCCCCTGTCAGGAGAACTAAGATAAGAACACAAACAGCGCAATGTCCAGCGCACTGTTGCCCTCATAAAGTCTAGCATCTGTTAAGGGCACCAAGACCCCTGGAGTCAAGGGATTGACAGCCATAGTAGTGATCTCATGCTTAAGGGGAACAAGAGAAAGGGCTTATGGAAATGCCACTGGGTCCTTATATGTCATCGGAGAGGAGGACCCAGTGGAGAGTTAGGCGTACACAATAAAGGACTCTCTGGGAATTGGGGGGGAGGCACTGGGGGAAGGGGAGGGGGAAGAGGGGGGAGGGAGGGAACTGGTAAAAAATTTTAAAATGTATAATTAAATTTTTAATAATAAAAAAAAAGAACACAAACAGCAATGAACGCTGGCAAGGAAGGGGGGAAAGGGACACTTGTTCATTGCTTGAAATGTAAACTGGGATCTTTCCTTTGGAAATCAGTGTGGTGGGTCCTCAGAAAGCTAGAAACTGATCATGTGACCCAGCTATACTAGTTCTCAGAATATTCCCAAAGGACCCTACATCTTACTACTTGCATATCTATGCTTATTGAAGCTCTGTGTGTAATTGCAAAGAAATGGAATTAGCCTACACATCCATCAGTGGAGGAATGGGTAATGAAAATACGTCCATATTCACGATGGGATACTATTCAGCTAGCAAAAAGTGAGACTATGAAATTTGCTGGTAAATGGATAGAACTAGAAAATAATATATTGAGCCAGGCATCTCAGACACAAAAAGACAAGTGCCACATGTTCTCTCTTATAAGCAGATGCTAGTATTTAATATTCTACTTTATGTACTTAATTTTGAATTCCTGAAACAGTGAGGAAACTTGAAAGGGACTATTACGCACTGATGGAAGAGATGGATAGGGAGACTACTTTAAAGGAGGAGACATAAAACATCACAGGCAATAAGATGGAAAGGGACACAACTGGGGGAAACTTGAAGGAAGAGATTAGAGGACAGGGAGGGTGAAGAGGGGGCAACAAATAGCACCAAGGTTATAAGATACAACCTAACAGAAATCTCTTAGATTATTAGTATCTCAAAAAAACATGTTTTTTGTTTTTCTTTTAAAGCATGAGAACAGACATGCCCTCTGCAGGGGAATGCAGACAGAGAAGATATGGCAAAATGGAAAGTGTCCCATGATGCTCCAACCACAACCCACAGGCGATAAACAAAACTTCAATATCTCCTAATAAATTGTTGATCAGAGAGGTCTCAAAGCCTCTCCAAAACTCTCCAGGCTTTTCCATTGATCAGACCCTGTTGCTGAAGACGCAATATGAATGATCACAGGACATAGATTAAAAAAAAAAAAAAAGAGCTGGAACTGGCCTGGAAGTTTCCTTCTTGCTGATTTCACGGTACCAGAAAGCACGATGGAAGCTGCTGGAGGGAAAGGCCGTCGACAGGCTCCTTGACCCATGAAAGCCGCAAACTGCAGCAGCAGCTCCCCTGGCAACAGGGGGCGACCAACAGCCTTCCAACAGGGATTGCATTCCTTGTACTGTCAACCAAAACAAAAAACTTGAAAGGGGAGAACACGGGCCCTAGGTGGAATGCAAACTATTAAGATTTAGCTATAGGGCTGGAGAGATGGCTCAGGAGTTAAGACTCTGCCTCACAAGCAGAAAGTCCTGAGCTGGGATCCCAGGTCCCATGTAAAAATGCCAGGCAGAAACAGCAGTGGCCTGAACTTCCGGCCCTGGTGGGTGGAGCCTAGGAAATCCCAGAGCGAACCAAGAAGGAGGTAGACATAATCCAGTATGATTCCAGAAGTCACCGTTGGCCCTCCACGGGGACACACGGTGCCCCCCCCACACACACACACATGAAATAAATAAAATATTTTTAAAAAGATTTAGCTATAAAGACATTATATCAAACTGTGTTTTAAACATTTGTCATTATGTATATATATAGACTGGAGGTGCTTCAGCCCTCGGCCTAGAAGCTTCCTTCTGCAATGGAAGACACTTAGTTCAGAAAAGCACAACGGGCCAAAGTGCAGAAGATAAATGACTGTGGACTGGTTGTCCCTAAAAGGACATCTAAATCTCCATATACCAAGGCTCAGGGAACACATGACAGCAGGACAATAAGAGCCAGGGGGGGGTCTGTGCAGACTGTGTCTTCTGGACCTGACGGCGCTGTTGTATCCACGAATTCACAAGACCTGCACGGGGCTTGTCTTATCACCATTTCCCCACAGAAGAGGAAAGATCTCAAGAGGCCCCACATCTGGGAGACCAATGAGGATTAATGTTGATGTGGGGGGTGCTTTCTTCAATGGTCTACCTGATATATGATCCATGCTCTAGCAAGTACTCAGAATATGTCACCAAAGGCACCTCGGATGAATTCAGTGGCCACACATGCGAAAGCCTTGAAAATAAGAGGGAGACTGGCAGGAAGAAGAAGCGTTGTAATGGGAAAGGAGGGGATAGGACTGGGGATTAAGGTGCTAAAAATATCATAAATTCACTATATCCATGTATGAGTGTCTAAAAAAATAAAAAGTAAAATATAAAAAAGACTCAAAAAAGCCAAAAAGGAAGGAAGGAAGGAAGGAAGGAAGGAAGGAAGGAAGGAAGGAAGGAAGGAAGGAAGGAAGGAAGGAAGGAAGGAAGGAAGGAAGGAAGGAAGGAAGGGACGGAGGGAGGGAGGGAAGAAGGGAGGGAGGGAGGGAGGGAGGGACGGAGGGAGGGAAAGAAAGAGAAAGAGAAGCCAAGAACTAGGAGAAATGCTGCAAAATGCAGGGCTGACAAAAGATGAATATTCTAAATAAAGAACCATCAAAACTCAGTAAGTAAACAATCCAATGTTTAAAGCAGCAAAAATTTAAAGACACTTCACCCAAGGGACAGACAGCCTCTCCGGAGGTGTCTGACAGCACATGCCACCTGGAGAAAAGCCGGTAGTGCCCTCATGGGAAACCAGAAGCGCGTTACGAAGGAGGAGGAACCGAAGGGCTCGGGATGCAGGGCGGCGGGGCCTCCCTGTGCCGCTGGCGGAGCACCAAATGGACAAGCCCAGAATGGCAGTGGCCTGTACCGTTGGCATGCAGCAAGTACCCCGTTCCAACGCGCTCCCCGCTACAGCAATGAGTGTCGCAAAGGAAAGCCTGTGCGCAAATTTTAAATGAATCAGACATCATGAATGAATATTAATGATCCCCCTAAAAATGAGGAAAAAAAGACAAATGTTTTTCCCTGGATGAGTGTACACACAAAGTCGGGTATCCTCAACCTGAGTGAATCTCAATGCATTACTTCACTTCAAAGAAATGCATCTCTGTAATTCCATTGAAACGACATCTGGAAAAGGCAAAGGTATAGGACAGAAAATGGACCCGTGGTTGCTAGGCAGGAACTGGGGAGAAGAGCCTCTTTCCAAGGCACACAAGGGAATTTCATGAATAATGGATCCTTTCTATGTCTTAATTGCAGCAATACTCATGTGACTTTGCATTGTCAAAACTTACAGTATTTTGGACTGAAAATGGTGAAATTTTCTGTGTAATTCATGGCTTACTTTAGGTGCTTGGTTTTTGTTTTCAATCATGAACACCTACAATATGAGGTTAACACACTTCTATAAGAGGTTCACATATGATATCACCATCAGCATATACACAGAAGGTCTTTCCAATTTTTAGGACCGAATAAAAGTGGTTTTTCTAACAGAAGGTTGAAGACTGACTGGGAAATGTTGTCAAACCTGCTTCGAAACCTTCGCCTGCTGTGGGAAAGACAATATCTGCAAACTGCAGGTCCACAGAGAAATAAAGCAACAAAATGCTCCTTCTTGTTTTAATTCCAGCAAGAGTTCATTGGCTTCTGGAAGACAATCCATCATGATCAAAGTGAATGATTCCACGTTCGTTAGCATTTTTCAGCATTTGGCCAGTGGTCGCACAGATAATCTAAAAAATTTGTTTGTTGACCACTCTAAGCACAAACCGCTATGTTTGATCACAAAGTAAGTTTTTATGCCTGACTAAAAACCAGAACCACATTTTCATGGAAAATCCTCACCCGGGATCAAAATTTCATGTCTAAGACCTGAAGAAATAATTCCTAAGCCGCAGAAGACACAACATGTCGTCCTGTGAACCAACCCAAGAGGCGGGACGAACGGGAACTCACGATGTGCTTACCTCGTTCCAGAAACTGCTGAGCACTCGTCCTTTTCGGTCTAAGAACTGAGCAGGTGGAAATGTTCTCCTTTCATTTACTGGAAACCAAAGCGATGCCCATCAACAGAGGCCATGACATAAAACACAAGGACGGCGAGGTGACACCCATTGAGACGAGAACGAGACAGAGCTTTGTAAGCCCACGAATCCTGCAGTCTAAAACTTCAATCCCGGAAGGAAAAGGCCCAAGGTTCCCAGTGGGGGCAGAAAGAACACATGGTGGACAGCGAGATGGTTTCGTGGATAAGCATGCTTGCTGCCAAGTCTGACCACCTGACAGTCCCCAGTGCCCACATGACGGAAAGAAAGACTGGACTCCCAAAAAGCTGTCCTGTTGTTGCAGTCCGCCTGCATGGTTGCTGATAAATGACATCACACAGCTTAAGGGAACAACGAGTTTACTTTCGTATGACAGTCCAGTTACAGTTCATAGTCCAGCTTGACAGGAGAGCATACACCAACACCAGGGCTGAGGGAACTGGCCACCATAACAGCTGAGAGATGGACAATCCTTACTTGCCAGACCAGCATATCTGGCCACGTATACAGAAGGATGCCGACTCTCTCAACCAGCTCTCTGTGATTTATCCAGGGCCTAATCCCACCCACCATGGGCTGGGTCTTCCCCAGCAGCTAGACAATCTCCTTCAGGTTTGCTCTGGGCTTAACTCAACCATCAACTCTACAACTGTGCCCAGAGCTCAAACCCTCAACAGTCAAGTTGACACCTGTGCTTAACTATGACATTCCACCCCTTGTCAACTTGACACAAAAACAATGGCACTTTTAAACTGTAACCTTTCCTTATCCCCACAGATGTTAAAATATAAATACATTCCATGGACAAATTTAAAATGTTTTCTCATTAAAACTTAGTTCCAACATTTTAAAAGTTAAAAGTTCTTAACCTTCTTAAATTAGAATAAGTTAAATACTTTAAAACAGATAAAACATTAAAACAGAAAGATTTTAAACAATAAGAAAACATTAAAAAGATCAAAGTCCAGAAAATCAAATACCGCATCCTTTACTTCAATGTCCATCTTCTGTTGCTCATCATGTAATCACAGTGCTTCAAAGATTCTAGGCATTCCCAGTCCCTGTTTGCAGCTCAAAGTTATAAAAGCAGAGTTCTTTGAACCAGGCTGAATCTCCACTCGCAGTTCGTCCTCAGCAGCAGTCCCACAGTTCTGGCATCTCAAACACCATTCTGGGTTTTCCTCTGCAGCTTTAAGCTTCATCATCGCTCGCAGGACTCTACACCTGCCACTTGGCGCCAAGCTTTTGCTGCTCTCCACGAACCCCTCAGTAGTTCGCCCAAACCAGTATCATCTGAGGGACACTGCCAGATTCCGAAGCAAGTTTGAAACGTAGCCTGGTCCACTGGAGCTACAGCTGCACCAAATCTTGTGCTCTGATGCTGGAAAAGCCTATTCCAGGCAGCCAAACTTCCAAAGGGCAAGAAACGGCTTTAACTTGGCTTTTGGCCGCTGAAGGAATCTGGATTTTCAAACCACAAACTTGCCATACAGTGGTCTTCACCTCCTCCACCGTCACAATGCAAGTCACTAGGTTTTCCTTCACTGATGTTCATTTCTCCAACAATGGCAGCTGTTCTGCTGCCTGCCCTTTCCTCATCCAGAGCTTCACAACCACCAACACAGCTCTCCTCAATCAAGCAAACCAGTCCATCGTCTCTAAATTCAACTTTACCAAAGTCCTTGTTCCTCTCATCACAAATTGGGCCCAAACAATCTCTCTCAGCAATTGGCCCACTAAACTCTGAAGAATGGTATTTGTAAATCCACAAAGTGAAAATTCTCAAGCATTTTCAACTTTGTCCAGTGAAACCATTCAAAAGAAAAAATCCACATAGTCATATTTATCAGCAACACCCCACTCCTGGTACCAAATTCTGTTGCATCCGCCTGCGTGGTTGCTGATAAATGACATCACACAGTTTAAGGGAACAAGGAGTTTACTTTCTTACGACAGTCCGGTTACAGTTCTTACTCCAGCTTGACGGGAGAGCACATACCAACACCAGGGCCAAGGGAACTGGCCACCATAACGGCTGAGAAATGGACAATCCTTACTTGCCAGACCAGCATATCTGGCCAAGTATACAGAAGGATGCCATCTCTCTCAACCAGCTCTCTGTGATTTATCCAGGGCCTCATCCCACCCACCATGGGCTGGGCCTTCCCCATCAGCAAGACAATCTTCTTCAGGTTCACTCTGGGCTTAAGTCAACCATCAACTTTCTACAAATGTGCCCAGAGCTCAAACCCTCAACAGTCAAGTTGACACCTGTGCTGAACTATGACACCTGTGATCACACACGTGTGCGCACACACATGCACACACACACACACTAAATAATTAATTAATTAATGTTAGAATTTGCCATGTGCGATTAGCAAATATGCTAATGAAAATACAAAATACTTTCACTCCGCTTAACTAAAAAAATCATTTTCTCATGTAATCATTAAATTTATCTGGGTTAACTATGGCGATCAGTATGGCAGTTTCTAAAAAAGTTAGAAATTGAAATGCCATATGAACCTGCTATACTGCTGGGAATATTCCCAAAAAATGCTTCATTGTACTATAGAGAGACATATACATCCACGTTTATTGCAGCACTGTTCACAATAGCAAAGTCATAGAATCAACCTAGGTGACTGACAGTTGACGAAAGGATAAAGAAAATGTGGCACATATACATGATGGAATACAAATTAATGAAATCGTCTGGTAAATGGATGGCGTTGCAAGAAGTCATACTGAGTGAAGTATCCCAAGCACAGAAAACCAGACATCACATGTTCTCCCTTATAAATGGAACCTAATTCCAAGCCCTCATAATTACACACTCAAGGGAAAATCTTTTTATTACCCATTACAACCACAAAGGATTAGAACTAGGAAGTTAGGGCAAAGAAGACACCAAGAGAATGAAGACAAAGGAATAAAGTTCAACAGAGAAATAAGGCCACTGTCTCACTCCTAATTAGTGAGATCCAGCCTGTTCACTGGTGTTTGGATTGGTTTGAAGCACTGGATGTGTGTTCCCTCACGGGGGGCGGGTTAGTGGTTAATTGACAACCGGATGATGTCCTGGAGGTTGGCCCTACTCCTGATCCTCCCTCTCCTTCAAGCCTCCCTCATATAAAGGCCTCTCTTTAACAGCTTCTGTATTGTTGGAGAGGATCTCGACACCTGGATAGGATGCAGCTGTGCGCAGTGCAAGAACAGCAAAACAGACAACAACAAACAACGGAATACAGAATACCGTGACCCTGCAGTGTTCATCTAGAACCAGGCCAGCCAGATCTCCCCAGCACAAGGCTCAGGGAACTTTGCGGAAGAGGGGGCGGTAAGACTGTAAGAGCCTGAAGATGGAGAGTTCCCATTGCTCCACTCAAGACAGGGCAGCTGCTGCCAGAACTCATAGCAATGGGGCTGATCTCATCAGACCTGCACAGAGGAGGACGTGTCAGCATGTCCATGGACTGGCACGGATCTCAGGAGAAATAGCTTCAAGCAGTAGGATCCTGAGGGGTGAGGGGTCAGACAGAGGTAGGGGAGTACCTATATCAGTGGGTACCCAAGGAAGAGCCTCTTGGCCTTCCACAGAAGCCTGAACCCCCATGAGAGCATATAATACAGAGGAAACCCCAGGACCCATAGAACTGAAGGAAGGAGAATAGGAAGGAGCAGTCTGGATCCACGAAAGGAGGGGAGGAAGGGATGAGAGGAAGAGGGAAGGGAGGGAGGAAGAGAGGAAGGAATGAGGAAGGCAAGAAGCATGTATAACTAGGAATTTAAAATATTTTAAGATTAATTTAAAAAAATAAAATAAAACATGCAATAAAAAAGTTTATCTGGGTTAGTGAAAGCACAAATCTCAGGTACCAATTATATTCAGCACATAGGAATGCTCTGAACCCTTGGGAGCATTGTCATGCAGAACAAGTGAGTAAGCTAAAAACCATACAATAAACATTACGTTAAAAAATCTTAAGGAAGAACACACGGTACATACCAGGACAAAAGGTCTAAGACACAAGACACAGACAGAACAGCAAAGCCAAGTTGAGCATCAGAGAGAGAAAGAGAAAAGTCAGTCTGACCCTCCACTGGATGAAAAATTGTTCAGTAGAAAAGAATCAGCTACACATGCACAAAAGCAGAAACATAAAAATGTGAAATTTGTCTTAGAATCTACCACTGCTCAATATATATTTGAATTGACATGATAAAGGAAAAGATGATTAATACAAAGAAATGTTCTTCAGATTTATCAAGTACAAAGAGAAAACATTGGATTAAAAATTCCAAATTTGGATCCACTTACTCAGGAAAAAACTGATGCCTCTAAAATTCCGTGGTCATAACAGTAAGAATTTAAAAAGTAGAAAAGAGAACAAGATGTATGCCAACTAGGGATTTTGAATCCACAGAGAAAACAGCTATGCCTTTAAATGCTCTAAATGAATCTAGCCTCCAAGCACAGAAGCACATTATAATATTATCCAGAGAACTGAAAGATTGTATAAATTCTTTCTAGGGCTCCTGGAGAAATTTCATAAAACATAGAGGTTACAGAGGTCTGCAGAAGCATGAAATATTACTAGTTGAATTGATGAGGATGTGACCCGGCTATACCCCTGCCGGGAATATTCCCAAGGGCCTCCATGTCTTCCCACAAAAACACTTGTTCTTCCATGTTCATGGTAGCTCTCTTTACAATAACAAGAAAATGGAATCAACCAACATGCCCAAGAGCAGAAGAATGGGTGATGAACTGTGATACATACACAATGGAATACTATTCCATTCTTCTATGAGAAGAATGAGATTGTAGAATTTGGTGGCAAATGGATGGATCTAGAAAACAAAATGTCGAGCAAGTTATCACAGACACAGAATGATAAATGCCACGTGTTCTCTCTTATACATGGGTCTTAGCATTAATCTCTCGTCTGGAGTATTTGACCTGGAATTCTGATGTGATCATGGAGCTTCCGGTACATTCTCAGCTTATTATACCTACTTATGGGCCTGAGTTGCTTGGGTCAGCTGGCCGAGTCTGTGGTGTGGATTCAGAGTGTGGATTCAGAGGTAGGATTGGGTATGTTGGACAGATCACAGCAGAGACGGCCAAGGGTTTGGTAGAAGATGATATTGTGTATAGTTGGGTGATGAGTTCTAGCTCATTTATGTGGTAGGTTTATGTGGTGTGTGGTCCTCGTAGCTGGGAACTATAGATTTGATCGAGTTTTTGGATGGAGTGGAAGAAAGAAAGAAAGAAAGAAAGGAAGGAGGAAGGAAGGAAGGAAGGAAGGAAGAAGAAGGAAGGAAGGAAGGAAGGAAGAAGGAAGGAGGAAGAAGGAAGGAAGGAGGAAGAAAGAGAAAGAGAGAGAGAAAGAAAGAAAGAAAGAAAGAAAGAAAGAAAGAAAGAAAGAAAGAAAGAGAAAGAAAGAAAAAGAAAGAAAGAAAAAGAAAGTAAAAGAAAGAAAGAAGAAAGAAAGAAAGAAAGAAAGAAAGAAAGAAAGAAAGAAAGAAAGAAAGAAAGAAAAAGAAACAACAACAAAGACATCCCAAGATTTATTTCTGTCTTTGCATTTTATAAGCTACTCCATGACGTTGCATTTCTACTTGTGTTTTGGGGATATTATTTCCTACACAACTTTTTGTGAAATATCTTCCTTTTGAAATAACAAAGGTTTGATACTTAAAAAAATAAATAAATAAGTCGATTAAGCATAAATAAAAAAATGGTGAGGAAGACCTGTGCTGGAAACTACAGACGAAGGGAACTTGGTGTTAGCCTGGGTAATAGCAGAACCACGAGGATTCTATAGCTGAGCTGTGAGACCAGGTGTGAGCTACTAGCTACAAATCACATCTGTGTGACTAGTTTTCTTTTTTTTTTCTATATGTATGTGTGTGTGTGTGTGTGTGTGTGTGTGTGTGTGTGTGTGTTAGAGGGCACTGTGTGTCCCTGTGGGGGACCAAGAGCGTCTTCCATAATCATCCTGGATTGCTTCCATCTCCTTTTTGCTTCTTTCTGGGATTTCCCAGGCTTTGCCTACCAGGTGTAAACGGCCACGTGTTCTATCTAGTGTTTTCTCATGGGACCTGAGATCCGAACTCAGGACCTTCTGCTTGTGAGGCAGAGTCCTAACTCCTGAGGCATCTCTCCAGCCAGTTTTTTAAACTGCAGAGAAAAATCAGCAAGATCCATGACGCAAGCAAACTATGGTTTGGGGGCGTTTTCAGCCAGCGCAGAGCACGTTCCTCGCGCGCACAAGTCCCTGGCGTCCATCCCCAGTGCAGAATTTAAAAACAAAAAAATGAAGAAGTATGGACCCCTGTAAGACACGTGACCAGCTCTCCCTCACATCCTGCCCACCCACGTAGTGCAGGAACTCCCGGGGCGGACGTGCTGGTCACACTGTGTGCCTTTGGAGCGGAGAGAGGAGCCGAGTGGATCGGAGTGAAATGAAGATGTTCCTTCTGTGCCGAAAGTCGAGCAGATCCGGATCAGGAGGTCCTGGGATCAAGCCAGCGCCGTCGCCCCAACAACTAGGGAAGAACACTCAATGCAAAGCCTTTAAAGTTGCATGTGATGTAAAGTGCACAGGACGAGCAAATGGTGGAAGGATTAAACCGGCCTCCAAAAAGCCCTTTAAACACCCACAGCAGCGGGCGGATCCAACAGGGTAAAAATATTAAGAGACTATATATTATATTACTTCAAAACATGAAACCCACTTGGCAGGAAATCACTCTACTTTCGTGATTTATATAAGAATATTATGAGGGAAATACAGCTCATCAGAAGCAAAACTAAAAGCCCAAGAGAGCCGAGTGTGACCGTATGTGAAGATCAGTTCAAGATGCCATGGTCATTGCTCTGGGCCCCCCTCGGAGGGCGCCGCCCACCTTCCGAAGCCACTTGCACCAGAAGCTAAAGCCTAAGCTTTAGTTAGCACAAGTTCATATTCCTAAGGAAGGCTGCGCCACCGACGCCGATAACAGAGGCAGTAAATGTGCTCTGGACCGTCCCAAGGGAAAAATTAGGACAGTGCCAAGTTTCAGCCAGAAACCGGGGAGCTCCAACCCACATGCCCCCAGCTACAAGGCGCTGCCTTGAGAGTGGGGAGCCGGGGCTGGAGAGGTGGCTCAGGGGTTAAGCCTCTGCCTTGCAGGCGGAGGTCCTGAGTTCAGATCCTAGACCCCACGTATAGACGCCAGGCGGAAGCGGGGGCGCCCTGCGTTTCTGGTCCTGGTAGTGACGGAGCCTGTGAATCCCGGGGCAGAAGGAGGTGGAGGCGTCCATGGTGGTTCACGAATTCGTCTGTGGTTCTACACACTACACACACAGACACACGCGTGTGCGCACACACATACATACGCACACACGAACAATTGAATAAATTAAAAAAAGAGTGGGGAGCCATGTAAGGGTGCTTTAGACACACGTGGACTGCCGCTTACCCTCGCTGGCCTGCAGGGTCTCCCCGGCACTGTGTGGGGGTGATGCTTGCTCCCCCCCCCCATCTGTGCTTTGTGAGATGACACTCAAGGCAGAGAAGTGCCTGGGCTTTGTCTTGCTGTCAGAAACCATCGCTGGTCACAGCCAGTTCTGACAGCTCCGAGCCTTCCCAGGAGACAAGCGAGCCCAGTCCTGCCCAGTCTAACCTTTTAGTTCTTTGACCTGCTAACCAATCGCAAGAACTGTACATTTCTTCCCGTAGTGTTATGAGGCCAAACAGGACAAAAGAAAGAGATTGACAGGCCTAAAGGAAATCCTAGCAAGCGCTGTTCACGTGCTGCAAGGCCTTGAGGCTTGGGGCTCCATCCCAGGCGGCTAGGCTTGCACTCGGGGCTCTTGCCCTGTGGAATCCCAGCCCTGTGTCCTGAGGACAAGTGGCCTAGGCCAGGGTCCCCGCAGCTCAGCACTGCTCTCTAAATTCAGATGAGTATGGCTTTGAAAATTTGTATCTTTGTGATGGGAACAACACTAATCTTTATCGGTATGTTCAAACTTTTAAAATTTCAGTCTTTATCAAAAAGTCATGTGTTAGGTTGCTTGCCATTGGCTGTGATAAAATACCCGAGATAATCAACTTACAAGGAGGAAAAGTTTTGTCATAGTTAGGCACAGGTGTCAACCTGACAGTTGAGAGTTTGAGCTCTGGGCACGTTTTAGAGAATTAGTGGTTGGGTTAAGCCCAGAGCGAACCTGCAGGAGATTGTCTAGCTGATGGGGAAGGCCCAGCCCATGGTGGGTGGGACCAGGCCCTGGAATAAAACACAGAGTCCTTGTGTTCACTTGGCCAGACATGCTGGTCTGGCAAGTGAGGACCATTCCTTTCTCAGGTGTTACGTGGAGATGCAGGCGGACTGTGGAGCCAAGGATACTCCCAGCTGCTTGCCGCTGGCTTTCAGGCTGCACCCACTTGAATGCCTCCTTCTCCCAATGCTCTCACAAAGTACCGAGAGAAGCACCTTCAGGGAGGGAGGGGTTGCCCGGGCACAGTTTGGGGGTCCACATGGAGAGGAAGGCACGGCAGCAGAGGAATGTCAAGCAGCTGGTCTCGCTGCAGCGCACTCAGGAAGAGAAATGAATTCCAGAGCCCCGCTTGCCTGGACTCAGCCCACGCCACGGCGCTGCCCAGCGCGGGTCGCCAGAAACGCCCACACCCAGAGGTAGACCCGTGCTCCCATTCTAAACAGAAGGAAAAAGGGCAAAGAAAGTTCAAACCAAAGCAAGACCAACATCCAACAGGACAAAAACTGCAGTCCTCTACCCAGCACACGGGATTTATTCTGGAATCTTCTGGGCTCCAACAGCCTTGGGCGGCTGACCCCTCCAGTCCGCCCTCTGCACCACACGCATCCGCTTTCTTAGTCAGGCTCCACTCCAGCCTGCAGTATCCTAGGCACATGTCCATCCCAGGGCCTCCCTGTAACATGGGCTTTGTCTCCGTGACTTCATGAATGGCCTGTCAGGAAACCTGATGATGCCACAAACTGTCCGTTCTGAGCAGTTTTCTGGAACCCTGGGGCAAGCCTCCGTAAGCCCTGAGTCCCGTGGCCATTGATGGAGCCTGCAGAACTAGCAGCACGGCAGGACGACGCTGCCAGCTTTGGGCCACCTCAAGATGTCCCCTGGGACACGCCTACAGCTGCATGTGCCTTCCTGGGTGACCCGAGGAAGCTCTAGGCAGTTGTTTTTGAGCAGGGATCCCTGAGGTAGCTGGCTCCAGCCAGGCTCTCTCCTTTCAAGTGAACTTGCGAGTTGGAGCCTTTGTGCATAGGGTCTCTCCCTCAACACACGCTTTCTGCCACCCCCATTTCTCCTTAGTGGCGCTCATCTCTGAAACACCTGTGGCTGCTTTCCCAGCCACCTTGTCTGCAGCTTCAAAGTCCTGCTCCTTCTTTGCCAAGCACACGTTTTCCACCTTTCTGCCCTCTTGCTCTCTCACACCGTCTGGATAAGAACGATGACCGGTAGCCATTTATGCCCTAAATGCTATTCTTCCACCTAACAAATTAGTTCAGGACTGAGGCTGAATGCAGCCGGACTCTACCAAAATAAAACACAAGTGGCCTCTAGCCCATTCCTAATTATGTCCTGCTTTCCGATGAAACTTCATGAGCCTCTACTGTCCTCGTTTCCCTCGGTATTTTGGTCTTACCAACTCCCACCTATGTGTGCCATCAAGTTCTACTCACAACATTCCAGGGATTCTCTAGTCCACAGATCCAAACTCTTCGTCTTTTGACCCACATGCCCCATAAAGACCTAAAAACCACGTGGCTTATCATGACAACAGCTCCACTCTCAACTACAATTTTCTATATTAGTTACTTTTCTCTCTGCTGTGAAGAGCACCTGAAAGAAACAAAAGCTTACATCAGGAAGGGTTTATTTTCCATACAGGGTACCATCCACCATGCCAGGCAAGGCAAGGCAGGAGCATGAGGTGACCGGTCAGCTTGTATCTCCTGGAGACAGATGACGTCACGCACTTTCTCCTGTTCTTCCAGTCTGGGATCACAGCTCAAGGAATGGGCTGACCACTTTCAGGGTGGGTCTTCCCTCCTCAGTGAACCCTCTGCAAACATCTTCACAGACGTACACAGAGATTTGCTTCCTAGGTGATTCTAAATCCAGTCATTTGACGATGAAGATTAACCCCAAGTGCATATGCTGACATCTTAACCTGCAACACCTCAACATGTGACCTTACTAGATGGCGGGAACTCTGTGGAGGAGAACAAGGGGTGGGGAGATGGCTACATGGTAGTACTTGCTGTGCAGTATGAGGACCATAGCTGAGAACCCAGCACCCACAGAAGACGGGGGGGGGGGCGGGGGGAGAGGGGCAGGGCTGTGTATCTCCAACATCAGATGGGGGAAAGGGCTTGCTGGTCAACCAATGTAATTGAACCAGTGAGCTTCTGGTTCAATGGTTGAGCCCCAGCAAGACGGCCTAGCAGGCTAAGACACCTGTGTGTAAACTGTGGATCTGGGTTCGATTCCAGAGAGTCCATATAGTGGAATGGGGCCTCACCCCCCTCCCCCCGGTGAGGGGACTGACTTCCAAGCTAGAGGCAAGGACCCTGATATTTCTCCATCACAAATTAATTTCTTTGGGTCTTACCAAAATCAAACTGTGCTAAATTTGTTAACAAGATTCTTTGACGACATGCAATCACCCGTGAAAGTAGCGATGTCATCTGACGCTTATCAAACACCAGTGGACACATGAATAAAAGGTCATATGATTAAACGACCAAGGGTAAAGTGTTGGGGACAAGATTTGGGGGGAAACAGAAAGGGAAGATCACAGACACACTGGATGTCTTACTTATCTTACACCTTTGCTAACTCTAACCTGCTCTGTGGGAGTTTATCCTAGTGCATCCTGCCTCCTGTCTCTTCTGTAAGTCACACACACACACACACACACACACACACACACACACACACACATTCACACACTGAATTGCTAACTATCTGACCTCATTAACTTAGTGTATCCACCAAGTTGGGCTTATGTGTGTAGCTCTCGAGAAAGCATCCAGGCATGTGGATTAATTCTCAGAGAAAAAAAAAAAAAAGACTTAAATTCGCTGCTCAGTTTTTTTCTCCCAAATGTGACAGAGAAGACAACTTGATTCCTTTCCTCCTCTGATTTAAGCCCAGGATCAATGAGCCATTGCTTTATCAATCCTTCCTGGATAATGTCCATGCCATAATATTAAATTAGAAAAATAAGACATCTAATTTCCCCCACCTATAAAAGTTATACAGTCCTTTTGCTCATGTTCAATTTGCCGCAGTTCATTGAGTCACAAGTGTGCCGCTGCCAACAGAGTCACGAGTGCCACCATTACAGAGCACCTCGATCCAGAGGAAGATGTTCTGCCCGGGGAACTCAAATCAGCAGAGGTTTCCAGTGAAATCCATTGTGTTATCCAGATGCAGCCACTCTTACCTATGCACAAATGTCCATTGTTCTCTTTAAGAGTATGTGTGGCCCACACTGTCTTTGAGAGAGGTTCCCTGTGCTTAATACATGTTTTGAAGAACGGTATTTTCTTTGGTTCTAAAATTACTTATTTCTTGCATGGAATTCTACAAGCCACAGGTCACCTACCTAAACAAATAAGGACAGACTGGCACTGTACAAAGTAACAGCTTTGGGGTGGAGATACAGCTCGAGGGTTAAAGCCTTTGCTTTGAGTACAGATCTCCAGATCCCAAGGAAAAATGCCAGGCAGATAAGACAAAGACTTGAAATTCAGCCCAGGAAATCCCAGGAGACGGAGCAATCCAGGACGATTCCCAATATCACCCTTGGGCCTCCACAAGCACACACTCAAGTACCATCTTGCACACATGCGCACACGCACACATGCTCGAATACATATACACACGTATACATGCACACAAGCATACATAACATGCACACACGTGCGTACACATGCACACATGTGCGCGCGCGCACACACACACACACACACACACACACCAAAGGGATGACACCTCTGAAAGATCTGTTCTCACGGGGACTCATATCCTAGGTCTTAGGGCCAGTGGAAGGGGAGGAGTTGCCAGGGGACTCTGCCCTCGGGTCTGGGGCTGCCCAGAGAACCCAGTCTCTCTGGTCTTTCCCATGGGCACTGCGGTTCCTCTGGCCTCATCCCTCCAGCCCTTCCCTTCTACTTCTCTGCCGCAGTCTTTCTGTTCCTGGTCTGAATCTTGACGTGGAGGCCGAGGGGGCGGGGGGGGGGGGGAATAGGAGGTGGGGGGGTAGAAGGCGGGGGGGGGGCCCTCTGGTACCTGCAGATGCTCTGCGGCCAATCAACAGTTGCCGCTTAGCTCCAGTGCTGATCCTACGCTTCAGATCAACCTCCGGAGGTCTTGGGGTGTCTGGTCCTCATAGGGCTGCTCCCACGACAAAGGCTGGGGTAGGGGGTCGTGTCACCTGAATAGGTGAGTTGCTATTAGCAACATACTGATAAGGGGCTGCGAGAACTGTGCGGCTCTCGCTCAGCTGCCTGGAATCTTCTAGTGCAGCTCTCCTGAGGCCTCGAGCTTCACAGCTGCTTCTCAGGTAACGTGGGGCTCCCTCACTCACCAGCCTCGTGACATTTTGACTGCTTGGTTTCTCAGTACCAGAATGAAAAACACCATAGGCGCCCCCCACTGCGGATGGGACGTACCACTGGCAAGGTGTGAAATAGCTGCAGTAGAAGGTGTTTGCCACACTCCTCTGTGGCCTTCTGATATCGCGCAAAGGCTTCAGGAGGCCATGTGGAGGCTGGAAAGATATCATCCCTCTGGGTCATCCTAGGTCTGTGCCCCCCAAAAATATCCTTTCTGCAGCATCTCCACAAGTGGCCGTCCAGCCTCTGCTCCCGGCTCCAGGAGCAACATGACAGCCTAAGGCAACATTCTAGCTCTTTGCACTGTACTTTTTCTTGGTCTTAACCTTCCTCCCACCTCTATCATCCCCAAGGCCAGTCACGGCAGTCTACTTGGGGGGAGGGGGATGAGTGCAATAAAGAGCTCATGATCCTTAGCGAAGACTCCCCTTGGGCTAAAAATATGCACGTACATGTTGAAAACAGCGCTGCTTCTCTGAGGATCAAAAGGGAAAACAGGAACCAGAGGACCCCCCCATCCCGATCTCCCAGCACCCTACCACACCCACTGCCGAGAGAGGGCAATCCTCACTTGCCAGAGCAGCTTGTCATATAGACAAGCCTATACCAGAGAATGCCAACTCCTTAGCCAGCTCCTCCACTCTATCCACCTTCCCAGGCCTAGCCCCACCGTCGCGGGCTGGGCCCTCCGCCTCGGGCTGGGCCCTCCGTCACGAGCTGGGCCCTCCGCCACGGGCTGGGCCCTCCGCCGCGGGCTGGGCCCTCCGCCGGGCTGGGCCCTCTGTCATTGGACGATCACCTATAGCCTTGCTGAGGGCTTCACCATCAATGACTCACAACCGAGCTCAGAGCTTCAACTGTCAAGGTGACGCCTGCCCCTGACTGTGACATCTGCTCTAGCAGATCTGACTGTCCAGCGCGTGAATTACACCGACCCAGAGGTCTTAGAGGCCCAGAGGTCCCCATGGGCCCCTGGGGAATGAGTGGGTTGAGTCCCCAGGACAGTACTTTCAGAGAACGGTGTTCAAAGGTGCCCTCGCCTGACTGGGGCCTTGAGGGATCCCCTCAGATCTGTTCATCGAGGCACCTACGGGCGACACTCCTAAAGTTTCTTTTCTGGCGGCTGTGTGCATACGTGTGTGTGTGTGTGTGTGTGTGTGTGTGCGCGCGCGCGCAAGCACACATGTGTACACAGACAAGCACTCTATCAAAAGTTACACCCTCGGTCTCCATTCTTTTTCACTGGCCCCTAATTCTACAAATATTTATGAACCCTATTTCTCAAATCAAACATAGAAATTTTCATGTCTAATATCATGAGCAAACTTCTTCAGCTTCTTCGTACACACACCAACACGCACAGTACCCCATGGTCTCACACACACACCAACACGCACAGTACCCCATGGTCTCCTCACACACACACCAACGCGCACAGTACCCCATGGTCTCACACACACACCAACACGCACAGTACCCCATGGTCTCCTCACACACCAATGTACATAGTACCCCATGGTCTCCTCACACACGCCAACGCGCGCAGTACCCCATGGTCTCCTCACACACACCAATCCGCACAGTACCTCATGGTCTCCTCACACACATACCAACGCGCACAGTACCCCATGGTCTCCTCACACACGCCAACGCACGCAGTACCCCCATGGTCTCCTCACACACCAATGTACATAGTACCCCATGGTCTCCTCACACTCGCCAACGCGCGCAGTACCCCCATGGTCTCCTCACACACGCCAA
The DNA here is from genome assembly GCA_023101885.1 of Typhlomys cinereus. Taxonomy (NCBI): domain Eukaryota; kingdom Metazoa; phylum Chordata; class Mammalia; order Rodentia; family Platacanthomyidae; genus Typhlomys; species Typhlomys cinereus. The sequence continues at coordinate 600,611 of JALPQD010000258.1, forward strand.
CACGCGCAGTACCCCATGGTCTCCTCACACACACCAATCCGCACAGTACCCCATGGTCTCACACACACACCAATGCACACAGTACCCCATGGTCTCCTCACACACATACCAACGCGCACAGTACCTCATGGTCTCCTCACACACACCAACGCGCACAGTACCTCATGGTCTCCTCAACACACACCAACGCGCACAGTACCCCCATGGTCTCCTCACACACACCAACGCGCACAGTACCTCATGGTCTCCTCAACACACACCAACGCGCACAGTACCCCATGGTCTCCTCACACACACCAACGCGCACAGTACCCCATGGTCTCCTCACACACCAATGTACATAGTACCCCATGGTCTCCTCACACACGCCAACGCGCGCAGTACCCCATGGTCTCCTCACACACGCCAAAGCACGCAGTACCCCATGGTCTCCTCACACACACCAGTACCCCACAGTCTCCTCACACACACCAACGTGCGCAGTACCCCATGGTCTCCTCACACACACCAACACGCGCAGTACCCTACGGTCTCCTCACACACACCAATCCGCACAGTACCCCATGGTCTCACACACACACCAATGCGCACAGTACCCCATGGTCTCACACACACACCAATCCGCACAGTACCCCATGCCTCCACACACACGCCAACGCGCACAGTACCCCACGGTCTCACACACACACCAATGTGCACAGTACCCCATGGTCTCCTCACACACCAATGCGCACAGTACCCCATGGTCTCCTCACACACCAATGCGCACAGTACCCCATGGTCTCCTCACACACCAATGCGCACAGTACCCCACGGTCTCCTCACACACACCAATGCGCACAGTACCCCACGGTCTCCTCACACACACCAATGCGCACAGTACCCCACGGTCTCCTCACACACACCAATGCGCACAGTACCCCATGGTCTCCTCACACACACCAACGCGCACAGTACCTCATGGTCTCCTCACACACACAAATGCGCACAGTACCCCATGGTCTCACACACACACCAATCCGCACAGTACCCCATGGTCTCACACACACACCAATGCACACAGTACCCCACGGTCCTCACACACGCCAACGCGCGCAGTACCCCATGCCTCCCCACACACAATTGCTCTCTGAAACTCACAGCTCCCCCTCCTCAGACTTCACCAAAACACAAACACACACACACACAAACACACATACACAAATCTACTGATCTGCTTCTCCCTTGTACAACAGAAATTCTGTGAGGCCAGGAGCCTCGCACATCTCACGAGGACCAGCGGAGCTTCGGACAGACAGTACGAATGTGTGTAATCGATGACTCATGAATCCATGTGTCCCCAGATGAACCTCATAGACATGAAAATGGTCAAATAACCCAATTTTTATCATGCCAGTCAAATATCTGGCTTTCTTTTAAAATTATATTTGCATTAGGACAGCTCAGTATTTAGGTCACAGTTACGTGACTGGAGCATGATTCTCTTCAGTGATAAGTCCAACCACCATTCACTATTCATTTTTCAGATATATGAAGCCTGTCTATTCACATTCAAAGGGCTTCTTAACTGTCTTTTATCTAAATCAGTCAAGTCTCTTCTCACAAATGAGAAATATTAAATAAATGGAGGTGCTCATAAAATAAAGAGGAACTGAAGAAATAATCTGCAACTGATATTTTCCTTAGTGCCTGAAATAACACCATTCACAGGCCAGAGACCGTGGGGAACGTTTCGGAACCCGGCCACCTGCCCATGTTCAGCGAGTCGAGTTCCCAGCAGAGGCGCTCAGAAAGCCAAGGCTGGGTGACCGGCTTGCTGTCCGAGGCTCCTGGTGGGGACAGAATGGGACCGGAGCGCCCACCAGCCTCCCATCAAAGCTCTCGATCACCTCCTTTAGCTAATTAAGCCACTAGCGAGGATTTTGTCTGCATCCCACATCATCGAGGCTAAGACATAACCTGTCATGCAGCTACCTCGAGACCACCACACTGCCGATGAGAGTGCCAACTGGAATATGTCGCAATTTCAAAATACTAAAATGTGTGCATGTTTGCAGACATCTATTGATTCCCACGCTCAGGTGCATAAGCACATCTTCAATGTACCACCATGCAGTAATTTGCTAGCCTTGGGGCAAAATATTCCTTTTAAATTTTATAAAATGTAAACTGCTCTCTGACTCCTTTAGGAAACTGACTTAGCCATAAAGTACAGAAAAGGGGTAAATCTCCAGTATGAATAAAATGCTAGGAAATTGCAGACATTTGTTTTTAAGTCTTCTCTCATGTGTGGCCGCAATGTCAGGAGCAGACTCCTTTCTGAAGGCTAACATGAGCGCACTTATGTGTTCCTTCGTGCATCTGGGTGCAAGAAAAGACAGTAAGAAACTTAGAATACTCCATGAAAGCAAGGGTTTTACTTGGAGAAGGGGCAGGAGGGGCAGGAGGGGCAGGAGGGCAGGAGGGAGTTTAGGGTCATCCTCAATGCACAGCATGTTTCTCCACCAACCTGGCCTACATGAAACCCTGTCTCAACCAGAAATCAAGGCAAGTAAGAGAGCTCATCCAGTAAGGAGCTTGCAGCCAAGCCTGGCAAGCTGAGTTCCATCCTTGGAACCCACGCGGGAGAAAGAAAGATTGGCTCTTGAAAACTGTCCTCTGACGGCGTGCTCAGTGGCATGTGTGCCCACACACACCCATGTGCATACACACGCACACAAGTGCACGTACATACACACTTTTAAAAAACTAACAAAGCAGACTTTAAATCTAAAGGACCTTAACTTCTGCTCGCTGTCTCCAGCAAGAACCAAGTAGAAACTTCATTCCACGTGCAGGAAAGAATGGCCTTGTTGAGCCGCAGATGAGCTGCACCTCATCTCCGTGGACTGCAGAGCACCCACACTTCAGAACAGCCCCCACAGAGCTGCTGAAGGACCTGCTAGTGATGCTCCACCTTTGGGGTCGCCCCCTTTTTCCTTCCGAAGCGCACGTCGTAAGTCCACACGGTATCTATCCCCTCTCCGGTCACGCAGTCTGGCGTCCAGCGTGGGAAAGGGAACCGGCAGGCGATGACTCTCGCACCCGCCTCAAGTTCCCGCTCCAGTTTCTCCTCCAGCTGTGGCATCTGCGGAGAGAGATGTTGTTAGGCCGGTGAGCAGCGGCTCCCAGACGCCCTCTGCGTGGCTTCAGGGGCCAGCACTGCTACGGACAGCAAGAACGCCCTCTAGAATCACTTCCAAAGGAAGCCGTTCTAGCAGATGTGCATCATGACCCGAGTTTTCTGACAAAAATCTGATATGTAAGTAATTAAAATACTAATTATTTTAATTATTTACCTAATAAAACATCTCAGTATACCCTGTGTCTCATACATTTAGGACCCATTTCCCCACATTTTAGCATCTCTGAAATTGGGATACAGCATACAATTGACATCATCTTAAAAACAACACTACACTTTAGCATCAATGTTTACAGTAAGTGAAATATTGTTTAATTGGATCATAAAATACACCTTCTACCAATTAAAACTATTACAAAATATTTCATAATTTTTTATGTGTTTATAATATACTGACAAAGTTCTTTTTTCTTTTTGTTGTGTTTCTTAGTGGGGAGGGGGGTAGGAGTAGAAACTGAGCCCAAGACTTTACCCAAGACAAACATCACCGAGACACACTCAGCTGTAATAATGAACTTCTAACAGTCTACTTTATATCAATCTTGTATACTTTTGCTACCAATCTACCAATAAAGTGTTGATTAAATTATATCGACAAGTGAACAAATGCTTAAAGTTTTACCTGTAGTTCTAAGATTGTACTAACACCTTCATATCCTAAAAATACTTTGGTTTTGCCAGGGAGGCAGTTCAGTGTGAGGCAGCTAAGAACTGGGCGTGAGTCCTGGGAGCGCGCAGGGTGGAAGGAGAGAACCGACTTCTACACGCTGTCCTCTGACTCCATCTGCACACCACAACATGCTCTGTTTCTTTCTCTCATCAAATAGATAAGTAGATTTAAAAAAAAAAAAAAAAACTTTTGTTCTCTTTCCTTAACTGAATTTGAGATAATTTCAAATTATAGACAAGTCGCAGGAAGAGAAGGAACTCCTGCATGGCTTTACCCCACTCACTGACCTTAACGTGTCGTATTTGCTGCCTACCTCTGCTTTGCCCCTGGGAATACTTTTCCCAGCCATCAAGAAAAGTGCCCACCAGCGTGGCCCTTTACTCTTCACATGTGCTGAGCATCAGCCAACTTCCCATCGAGTGGTCACTAACCACATTGCATTCCACACTAACCAAGAATTCAGTGTCTTTGTCTCAAGGATATCGTTCAGAACCTTAGGGACAGGATGCAGGGTGACTGCCAGGTCTGTGTTTAGCAGGATGTGTTCTTTGCTTTTGCCTGTTTGTTTTCAGGGGTTTAATTGTTCCTCAATTGTTCCTTTTGTTTTGTGGTCCTGAAGACTGGCCAATGCACATGCTAGAACAGTAAGTATTCTGAGCCCTTGTGCATGCCAAGCCAGAGCTTTGAGTCCTTGTGTGCACGCTAGAACAGCGCTGAGCCCTGCGCACGCTAGAACAGCGCTCTGAGCCCTGCGCACGCTAGAACAACGTTCTGAGTCCTGCGCACGCTAGAACAGCGCCGAGCCCCGCGCACGCTAGAACAGCACGCTGAATCCTGTGCATGCTGAGCGAGTACTCTGCCACTGAGCTACATCTTTTTTGTTCTCCTTTGGATTGGAACAGTTCCTGTCTTTCCATCTTCATGATAATGGACCAATGGCCCTTCCTTCAGGTTGCTCTGAAATCTGCTCCTGGTGACTCGTCACATGGCATGCGCATCTTGGCAGTGCCCCGGCTGTGGACCTGGGACTGTATCCCAGCTCTAGAAGCCCAGAGCCCTTCTGCTCTTGACAGTGGCACTGACCGCAGCGTCAGGATGAAATCTGATGTCCGGGCGGGAGAGGTGGCTCAGGGGCCAAGCCTCTGCCTCACAAGCAGAAGGTCTTGAGTTCAGATTCCAGATATCACATTAAAAACATCAGGTGGAAATGGCAGCAGCTTATACTTCCAATCCTGGAAGGCAGAGCCTGGAAAACTCCAGAACAAAGCAAACTGGGGGGCAGAAGCAATCCAGGGTGATTCTTGAAGTCCCACTTGGACCTCTACAGGTACATACAGTGCCCTCTGACACACACACACACACACACACACACACACACAGATACAAACACACACATACACATGCAAAAATAAAATAAAAATAATAAGTAAATAAATAAATGAAGTATTTATGGAAAAAATAGAATATTATGTCCACAATGTAGTCACTTTTTCTTTTTGCAGTGTAGTGAGTAGTTCAGGGGAAGATGCTCACAGATAATGTAAGATCCCTACACTAGACGTAGCATTCACTATGATTCTGACTAGAATCAAATTTTATTAAATGGTTGCAAAGTACAATAGCTTCATCACTTCTTTTGAATGACACTTAACATCCTACTGCAAAGAAGACTCTCCATTTACCCGCCGCCAACATCCATCCATCCATCCCAGATGCGCACCTGTGTCCTGCGCCACTCAATGGGCCCCACTCGACTGCCTCCTGCCCTGCCAGTGGAGCCCTGCATCTGGCTTCCCCTCCCTCTGGCAGATGCCCATTAAATATTTTGAGTATTTCCTTATGTTCTGGTTCAACAAAATGTGCCTGGCTTTATGATTCTCAAAAATTCCTGGTTCCTCTTAGTGAAAAACGATACTTAGAGACCAAGATTAAGCAAAAGCTATTCCCTTTAAAAGTACTCAACTAAAGCGAGACAAACAAATCAATACTGTGTTTTTGTAAAACCTTTATTGTTGAACTATAATTTATAAAAGTTGCTTAGATTAAAACTCCTCCAAAGACTATGACAGTTGGAGTGAGTCAAAATTCTAATCTGTCATTAGATTGATAACAAAGAATAAATGCCATTAAGAGGAGAAGATTTCTATTCTTCTAACAGCCAGCAAAGGATTTTTAAAAAGTTTTATTCCTTGAGGGAAAAATTAAATAAGCAAAGTATGAGACAATATGTGATTTTCCAAAATACCAGGTTTCTTATGGTAATTTTGTTCATAAAAAGATAATTATAAACTTATTCACATTACTATTATTCTTCCTCTTTTATGGTTTCTTTTATTTCCACATGATTGTCATATGCTAAGTCAAGATAAACCTCAAAATGAAAGGAGCTATTTCAATCAAAAGAAATTAACTGACTAAATTACACATAAATATGCAACGAATCTGCTTCTTGATATCATACACAAAGAGAAGCAGTGATGTGTCATGCCTGTCTAATGGAATTCAAAATTATTCACACAATTATGGGCCTCAAAGTGACACAAACTCATCAGATTCTAATTATATCTTCAAAACTTTAGGCCCCAGCTGAGTGGGCTCAGAGCAGGGCTGACCCGTGACCTCTGCTCGGCTCCTAGAGTGGGGATTTCCTCACCGTCGGGGTCCCCCGGGTTGCCCCTTACTTCCCAGACACAGCCCAGGTCCCCAGCCGCTCCTCCCCGAGGCCCGCCTGGCCCCAGGTGGTCTCAGCCTAGACTTCCGCCCACCTCCACACCACACGACACTCGCTCACGTTCAGCCACCTCTCACCTGAACCCACACTTCCTTGCCCGTGACAGCCGTGTGACACCCCACAGCTGAACGCACGATCCTGCTACTCAGCTCCAGAAACTCAGACGCCAGTTGGCAGGTGAGCAGGGCTGTCCCCACCGCCTCCTGGGCCCCACTGACAGGTGAGCAGGGCTGTCCCCACCGCCTCCTGTGCGCTGCTGGCAGGTGAGCAGGACTGTCCCCACCGCCTCCTGTGCGCCTGGCAGGTGAGCAGGGCTGTCCCCACCGCCTCCTGTGCACTGCTGGCAGGTGAGCAGGGCTGTCCCCACCACCTCTTGGGTGCCGGCTTTGCCCACTGCCGCTGACCTGTCTTCCAAACGCGTCCAGATCTGAGCAGTCTCACCCGTCAACCCTCTCTGGTCCCAGTTCCGGCTGGGCCTGGACACCCGGAGGGGTCGCAGCTCTCTCATTCCTGAGGCTTCGGGTCTGGTCTCCCGGCTGTGCTACATGATCCTCTCCAGCCCCCGCCAATCCTGCACCCTTCTGCTCATCCCTCAACGGCTCCCGTCCTTCATGTCTCCCCACCTTTTCCTCCCTGACTCTCCCTCATCCCCCCATACATAAAGTCAGCCTGGATCGCTATTCAACACAGTCACCTCCCTGGCTTCCGAAAGCACCCCTTCCCGGCCCTTGCCCTCCCTGCTTGCTCCTGTACTCCACAGCACTGCTCTCCTCTACAAGACGCGCTCTAGGTGTCAGCTCAGAATCCACTCGTCTTACTACAGGGAGGCGCCGGGGCAGGCGTGTTTTGTTAGTCACGTAAGTACTCCAGGTGATGAAAACCGTCTTGTAGCATCTGACTGCTTGAACGAAAGGCTACAACGACTCATCTACAGACTAGGAAGACAGGGACAACGGGCTCACTGACTGGGCCCCCAGGGAGGGCTTGCAGAGGGAAGGACGGCTGGCCGTAGCGCCCAGCGGGTGCTCATGAACTACAGCCAGCGCAGCGGAGCACGGAGGCGGTAGGAAGGGATGAGCCCAGACTCCAGGAAGAGAGCACTGCTACATCCAGAGACTGACAGGATGAAGATGGAAAAGAAAGGGTGAAGGTCAGAGGTCAGTAGGGGTCACTCCATAGCAGGAGTGAGGTGTTAGAACAGCATCAGCAGGCTGGGGACTCGCAAGCTGGGCCACCTTGCATTTCCCAGAGGCTCCTCCTGGCTTCCCAGTGAGCTGCCCGTCATCGGCCACCGTGAGACAAGTTCAGGGCACACTGCTTCGATGGGTCACTGGAATGCTAACCAGTGCTCAGAGAATGGAGCGCAGTTGAACGGCAGCTTGCTACAGATAGGTAAAGAAATTTCCCAGAGTCATGGAACTCTCTGAGGGCAAAGCTGACCACCAACTGCCCATCAGCATGCTCTCCTGCCCCTCAAGACTTCCACTTTGGACAAAGTGGGGGCCTTCAGGGCTGGTGAGACCATCCAGTGGACAGGGCACATGCTCCCACGTAAAGTCACCTGAGCTCAGTTCCCAGAAACCCATGCGAGGCATACATGCACCTCTCTCTCTCTCTTTCTCTCTCTCTCTCTTTCTGTCTCTCTCTCTCTCTCTCTCTCATAAATACTTTTTTAAAGTGGGAGCCTCCAGACCAACAGAAGCCAATAGGATCTTTGCAGCTCTGATGGGCTCACCAGAATCAAAACACAGGCTGGCTGAAGCTACAAGATGAGAGCTTTGTGAATTTCAGCTACTCTCCTTCCTTGAGAACAGTGAAATGCTGTAAGTTCCATGGTTGAGGTGTGTCTGTGCGAAAGAATAAGCAATAATTGCAAATGCATTTATCAAAATAACAAGACTCATACTGCCGCAGGGGAAACAGCCCCAAACTGCACAACTCAAACCTGACAACAAACACCGCTACAGCCACGCGCCGGCTTTACTAAAGGGCACTGCTGCCCCCTGCTGGCGCCTGGCAGCACAGTGCCACAAACCACAAGCCTAACTTCTCTGGACAGCACACAACTCCCAATAGTCAAGTTTCTATTTCTACAAACTGAAAAGCTGCCTGTCTCCAAAATAATAATTCTTTTATTTTAGAAAGAGAACTCAAACATAATAACTCAAAATTCCTTATCCTACATGATTTATTTTGGGGGAGAAGAGACTAGAGACAGAATATGTAATTGGGTTGGTCTCATAGTCCCAGGGATCCCCTTTGGTCCACTTCCTAAGTGATGAAGTCACAGGTGGGGGTCACCTGACTTTTTAACAAATGATCAGGAATTGTGTTCTCCTGGTCTGCACTTCTAAACTCAAGGACAGCTCTCAGGCTTTGTGACAAACAGGTTTGTGACAAAATCACTCTAGTCTGTAAGAAACAGAGCACGGCATTGCGCCTCAAGTACTGGCAGGAAGAAAAGCCTTGAACTTGAAACGTTCTCTTGAAAAGTCAGGCCGGGTGTGGCGGCCACACAGTCATCCTAGCACGGGAGACAGGCAAGAAGTGCTCATGACCAAAGCCTGTCACAGCAAGGTCCGTGCACACCGGCCACTCTCAACCAACAATCAACAAGCAAATGAAAAAAACTAAAGTTTGAAGACATAAATATGAAAACAACAAACACTGAATTTCTCCTTCTTGCAAATTAAAATCGACATCCATCACACAGTTCCCTTTCAGCAACATCCAAATCTGCCCAGATGATTAGATTGCGGTTACAGACTGACAGGACAACTAGTCTCCGCTCTCAGGGCAGCAGAGAAAGCAGCCGCCCCGCCCACCCCACCCACCTCTCCCAGGGAGCAGCTCAGCCTGTGCAGGGTTACAACCACTGTACTTTCACTTTTGAAAGAATGTAATCAAAGCTCAACACTCGTTCTTTGGCAAATCAGTCCATTGAGGTAAATTGAAACTAGTCAATGCTCATCCACCCTGAAAATTATCTTCCTGCAAAACTGGCGGAATGATCAATTCCCGGGGAACATCCCATTAGCTTCCCCAGTGGACGGGCTGGGTGTGGGAGCAGCCGTGAACCTCACCAAGCACATCTGACGCCGGCGGCTCATAAATCGCTTCGAGCCAGATCTTCCAGGTTTCCGTAGGTCACTGAGACAGAAATTTAAAAATCTGGCCCCATCCTTGATGGTTAAGCTTTTAAGATGATGCAGTAGTTTATTACGCTACGGAGCTGAATCCAGTGTTCCTTCAAAGTCACAGGAGAGTAAGACCAGCCCCACGACCACCCCAGACAGACCGTGGGCGTGGACTCACCATCTGGGGCACGCCAAAGATGACAACGTTTGCGTACTGCGAAAAGGTGACCTGAGCGAGAGGAAGTGGAGATGGGTTATCCCGAGAGCCAGCATTGGTGAATCTGTCCATGTCGCGAGGTGGTGGGCTTCCACAGTGCCTCCAAAGGGGTCTCCTCCAGACCACCAAACCCGCATGGTCCTGCATCCCGTCCAATCCAGCTGCTTTCCAGATGTCTCTCTGCAACTCAGCTCATTATCCTCAGAGGAACTCGATCCCACAGCCACGAGCCCTGGCACAAAGGCCAAGGCCTTGGTGACCAATCACTGGGCAAACCAGGTGAGTGAGAACCGGACCTTTCAAAGCCGCCTGCTTTATGCTGAAGCACCCTTAGACTGCTAATGCTCTTCCTTCTCCCTGAAATACTACCTTAAAAGTACGATAAAATGGTCTTTCAGCAGTTGAAAAATGGGGTAAAAGTGCTTTGCCAGTCAAAATTCTTATTGCCCAATAAAAGCCTTATTTATTCTGTCAAGATCGTTTAGTTATATATGGCCTGCAAAACAATGTAAGCAAAACTCAAGTGAATTTTTATAGTTACTGATGACAATATTACAATGGGAAATTCTTATTTAAGAAAAGCATTTTATAGAGCTTTCCTTAAGCAAATCACAGGACTGCTTCTTTTAGAGGACCGATAAACTAGGGAAACCCCACACTTTATGAGGACAAGGAAAAATCTCAACAGCAGGGTAATGGATTCTTTTCTCATCACCACCTCCCTCTCCAAACACAAACACACACACACACAGAAGTCAAATGTTTATCAAGAACAATTTACAAGATTTCCATGAGATGGAAAAATCTTATTATTCCACAATAAACAGAATGGGAACATTTCAATTTAGTCAATAAACTTTTGGATCTCACATGACTTATCAAAGCTAGAAGCTTCTAAAGTACAGTCTCTTTGTAAAAATCTATCAATTTAAAGCATGCATTAAATTTTGCTATGCCTAAGTATCCATTTGGACTTTTATTATTCTCCTCTTAATGCAAGCAAGAGTCAGTCATACTGATTATAAATCTAGGACCATCCGCTCCCTTCCTTACCTTCCACAAATCTGAAATATAAAAGCTGGCAGAGCCATGCACGCCCTCTCGCCAAGCCCGATACCTGGAGTACCACACCAGCCATGGATTCAGCTCATAACCCACGGCTCGGAGCCCTTCCTTTGCAGCCGCGATCACCTGCGGAGAGACGAGGTTAGCCAGAACAGGAACTGGGTCAGCACACCAGGACAGGGGGCTTTGCTGTCCCTGCTTCAGAGTCCTGAAACAACCAACCACCAGAAGGCGTCAGAAGCCATCCTGGTGCATCAGAAGGCGTCCCTGATGGACTATTTGGAAAGAAAAAAGGAGTTGGGGGAGGGGAGACAAGAGAAGTAAGAGAGAAAGCATGATCAAGTGCATGATATGGGTGTACAAAATGTCACAATGAAATCCATTATTTTGTGTGATGCATATAGTCTTAAAAATTGCTTCCTGGGCTAAAGAGATGGCTCAGGAGTTAAAACTACCACACCAGCAGAAGGTCCTGAGTTCAGGCCCCAGGTCCCATGTAAAAATGCCTGCACTTCCTGCTCTGGTGGATGGAGCCTGGGAAGGAGGTAGGTACACACAACCCAGAGTGATTTCCAACGTCACCCTGGTCCTCACAGGAACACATAGTGCCCTCTGACACACACACAATAAATTAGTAAATATATATTTTAAAACGCACTTCCTTGCTGAAGACACCATTCGAAAACATATTTCCAAAGCTCTGTAGCTAGCAGACAAGGCCACGGCCAACCCAACGTTTTCTGGCTTTTATCAACGATTTCATGCTGAGTATCTGAAGAACTAGATATTCTTTTTTTTTTTTTTTATTCAATTGTGCGCGTGTGTGTATGTGTGTGTGTAGAACCACGGATGAATCGAGAACCACCATGGACGCCTCCACCTCCTTCTGCCCCGGGATTCACAGGCTCCGCCCTACCAGGACCAGAAGCGCAGCCCCCCCCCCCCGCCTCCACCTGGCGTCTATATGTGGGATCTGGGATCCGAACTCAGGACCTTCTGCCTGCAAGGCAGAGGCTTAACCCCTGAGCCACCTCTCCAGCCCTAGATATTCTGTCTGCTCTAGAGAAATGCATAATTAACTCTGGGGTCACCAATTCTGGTGACGTCACGTCATTCAATGGGTGGGCTGGCACCACAAGGGCAAGGTGAACATGGCAGGCAGAGGAGCTGGGAACAACAGGCCAGAGAAAAGACCACCTTGCAAAGGTGAAGGCGGGGCTCTGGACGCATGTGTGAGGGACTGGTAGTCAAGGTGCCCTGAGCAAGCCTGCAGATTGTCTAATTGATGGGACAGCTTGGCCTATGCAGCTGGGCTTTTCCCTGGGCAGGCGGACAAGCTGGGGAAGCTGGTTTAGTAAGTTGGCATCTTCAGCATACCTGGGCAGACCTGCTGTCTGGTGGGCGAGGTTTGCCCTCTCTCAGCGATCCCTGGGGATCGGGAGGGGCCAGTTCCCGCCACTCCTGGTGGTGCTATGAGCTCACCTGCCGAGATGCACTGACGACTGTAAGAAAGAATAAACTCCCTTGTTGCCTAAGCTGCTCGTGAACTGCAGGCAAACCGCAACGGTACTTTAAATGAAAGCAGGGCTGCAGACATGCTCAGTGTTCGCGCATTGGCCTCACGAGCCTATACTTTCAACTCTGGAAGCAGAGTCTGGGAAATCCCAGAGCGAAGTAGAAGGAGGTAGAAGCAATCCAAGATGATCCCAGAGTTACCTCTGGGCTTCTACAAGCATGAATGGGCACACAGGCACTGCGCGCACACACACAAATACGGGGTGATGGGTGGTGCCGCCTGGCTGCGCTGCACCCCGGGGGCCTCTGGACACCCGCCCAGAGCAGCCTTTACCCAGCTCATCAGCCTGTGCCTGCCGGCGGCCTTTCCTTCATTCAGGATCCAGGCTGGGGTCACAGTGTGGAGCCCCCGACGCTCATTGTTCGAGTGCGTGAGACGGTGCCTCAGATCCTTCAAGTTGGCCACAAACTAGCCCTGGATTCTGGACACGCCAGGGCTGCGTGGATTCCCTGCGGCTGCGTGTGTTTCCATGAGACCTGCGCAGTCTGACCTACCAACATTTTCCCCTGGAAGGGGGTAGATCTGCAGAGACCCCACAGTCCGAGACACTGAAGAGGGCTAATGCTGGTGGGAGGTGTTGAGAGACACTTTCCACAGTGGTAACCCACTCATGCATGACTCATCCCCTGATGAAATAGAGGAGGCCACACGTGAAAAGACGTGAAAACAGGAGGGCGCCTGGCAGGGATGTAGAGGGGGGATGGGACTGGGAGTTAAAGTGTGAAGGTATCACAAACTCCTGAATTACATGCGCGAAACTGTGAAAGAATGGAAAGAACTGGTTATGTAGCCAAGGCTGGTCTTCAACACATGATCCACATCCCCTGCCTCCACCCCCAGTGCTGGGATTACAGCCACCCGCCACACGCACAGTCAGGTAGAAGTGCTTATTTCACTCTAGGAGACCTCCCAGAAATCATTACTTACTCACGTGCAAATGCAGAGAAATACAGATGCAGCAGCTATACTAATACTACAAAACACAAACATAATTAAATCCCATCATTCAATATTTCCCTCTAATTATGTCTCCAGCTCTGGGTCAAAAATTTTAATGGGCTATTTGATAACTAGCAATCAATTGTTTCTTTTTTTCTGCAACATATTAAAAGTACTTTTACCTTTAAGAAAAAATTAATCAGAGAAAAGAGAATTCTAAACCTATTCTCATGGTCTAATAATTTAGCCAAACAAGGGGCTGGAGAGGTGGCTCAGGGGTTAACCCTCTGCCTTGTAGGCAGAAGGTTCTGAGTTCGGATCCTAGACCCCACATATAGACACTAGGCGGAAGTGGGGGCAGCCTGCGTTTCTGGTCCTGGTAGGGCGGAGCCTGTGAATCCCGGGGCAGAGTAAACAAGGAGGTGGAGGCGTCCATGGTGGTTTCCGAATCCGTCCATGGTTCTACACACACATACATACACACACACACACACACACACACACACTCACTGAATAAAAAAAAAAAAATTTAGCCAAACAAACACAAGATGAAACATGAACATTTCAAACTGTCAGATTTGGTCAATCTTTGAAACATCACAGAAACGGAACACAAGAAGTTCAACCCCCAACGGTCACTCACGATGCGCCCGTCGCCGCTGCCGATGTCCACCAGGGGCCCCTCCCTGTGCCGCAGCATCCTGACCACGTTCTCCACCTGCTTCGAGGTGGCAGGCACGAAGGGAAGACAGACTTTGCGCAGCGCCGGCGCGACGAACGGCGTCGCCACGGCGTACACGGCCACCAGGGCCCCTCCAAGAAGCCCGGTGCACAGCAGCCCCCAGGAGCTTCTCGTCGGTGTGCGCGCGTCCAACCCTGAAGGCAGAGTGTGTCCGTGCTGCCCCTCTTCCTTTGGCATCTCTGGCGGTGTGCCTAAGGGTGAGAAGAAGCAACAACTCAAATGCGAGGCTGCTGGCGTGCACGGCTGCTGGCATGCACGGCTGCTGGCATGCACGGCTGCTGACATGCAGGGCTGCTGACATGCAGGGCTGCACGGTTTTCTCAGTTCTTAAGACCCATCAGCTTGTGTACCTGAGAGGGTAAATTAGTGGAACACGAGATAATTGAAGAGTCAAAAAACTCTGCAGTGAATTCTGAATTCCACTGACACAATTAAAGTCATTTGGAGAAAATTCTTTAATGCTAATGGAAGACTAAAATCTTCTTTCCAATGTATTGATTTTGTGTGTATGTTAGGGTGTCATCTTGAGAAAAGAACATAATCAAACTTACCTAGTAATTGATTAATTCGATATCCATTAATGCAACTTTTAACCACAAACTATTGTATTGTTTCTGTACTGAAGGAAAAAAACTTCACAGACAAATAAGTGTGAAAATGTTGAGTATTAGCCTTAAATTTAAAGTAGGATGAAAGAATTACACACCCAAATTGACCTAGCATCTATAATCTAGTTGTGTAAATACAATTTTGAAGTAACAAAAGAGATTTTAGAAAACAGGTTTTGCCACTCTTTTATAAGTATGATAATAAAGAGATTTTTTTTCAAAGCAGATCCAAAAATAGAGGGGAAAAAATTAAGTGTTTCAACATCATCAAGCATGGAATAAAGGAAACAAACTCTAATCATGAACTGCAGGGAAATGAATGTCACCTTAAATATCCTCCTCTGAGTTCCATCCTTGAAGATGCATTTTTAGCAGGATGAGGAACTGATAGGACTTTGAAACTGATTAATGACAAGAACAGCCAGGAGCTAAGCGCAGCTCCACCCTGCCAGCTGAGGCTGGGAGGCAGCGCTGTGACTTTACCAACACTGTGAGTCTGCAGTCCTTGTCCTTGCTGAAGTTCTGCATTCTCACTTGTACACTGGGGTCCCTGCGTCATGAATGTGTGCATGCAGCAGGGACAGTAGATGCTTGTCATTCAGGGACGGGATCACAACTCCAATATCAACGAGTTATTCAAAGGGCGCAAGGTATTTGCGCCAGGCCGCCATAGAAGCTACCACACACTTGGTGAAGCCCAGAGGTCTACTTCCGGTCTCCACAGTCCCCTGTTGCCAACTGGAATCAAACAGCACGTGGATGCCACGGAGATGGTTCAGTGGGCAAAGTGCTTGATCAAGAATGAGGACCTGAGCAAGGATCCCCAGCGCCCACATAAATGTGTGAAGACACTCCTCTGTGACCCCAGAGATGTGGGGGCAGGGAGGGGGCCAGGAAGTGCATCCCAAGTGCTTGTAGGCCAGTCAGTGTAGTCGAAATGGCAAATTCCAGGTTCAGTGAGAAAGCTCTTCTCAAAATAAGGTGAACGATGATTGAAGACAACTGATACAGTCCTCGGCTTCCGTGAGTGCCCAGGCACACAAACACACACTGCATATGCACCTTCATGTTCTACACATACAGACCTCTTGGCTTCCATGAGCGCCCAGGCACACACACTATATATATACATGTATACACATACTTCACATTCTACATATATACAAATGCACAGTACATACATGGACATATACTTTACCTAATACATACATGTATACACACACCCACATACATATGGATGGCATGCAATTTTTTGTACCAATTTCCTCCACCTTAGCCTAAAGCTCTCAAGATATGTTGACGCGCTATCTCATCAGTACTTTATTCCTTTATGGCTGAATATAATGCACTGTGTGGATATATCACACTGTTCAACAGTTTGTGTGCTGACAGCTTACTGAACACACAAGTGATAATCCAAATTCGGCTTCACCTGTGTGGACATGTACCGGTCTATAAAACCCACCAAGTAAACAATAAAGACATCCTAGTGGAGGGTCTTGCCCCAGCCTGTGTTGAGTGGTAGGGTCCAGCTGAGACGAACACGACATGTGAGAAACTGCAATGTGCAGAACTGAGGCGGTGCAGAGGCAGGAGGGAAAATGTTAGCAATGAACTTGAGCTGAGGGCAGAAGAACCGCGCCTTGTGACCAGGATACGTGGACTATGGGGAGGAAATGTGCCCAGCAGGGTGACTGACTGAAGGCAGCTCTTTGAAAACCAGGATTTTGTTTTCTTTAAAACTCTGTGTGCACCCCATTCTGAAGCTTTTTGAGCACAGTAACCACCATGCTGGTGTTTTTAAGAAAGGCCACCCAGCCGTGGGTGCCCCTTGACACTAAGTTTTCAAGCCTGCAGTATTTTATGTATTCACAGACTTGCATGCAGAGAACAAGATCCACGCTGTAGGCTTGAGCTTTGAAGACATTACTATGCAAATAGATGATTATATTGTTAGCTCTGCTCAATAAAAGATACACAGATATTTATCAGTGAAAAACAAGTCCTAAACGTCAAAAAAAAATCAAGATTATTGCTACAACTCCTCTACTTCACCTTGCTTGAGTTCATGATTGCTTACCACAATATGAAGAGTAACATGCACCCCCATCATATGTGCTCTTTGTGCGTCAAGCACCCCCATTATATGTGCTCTTCATGCGTCAAGCGGTCTGCTACACGGGTGACCGCGGTTCATTCCCACACAGCAGAGCGTTCTTCAAAGTGAAATGCATAGTTAAGTGCTACTTTACTGCCTCAGGCCTTTCTAATAGTAATGGCTTGTTTTTTTATTTTCTTTCATAAACAGCAATTTTTAGGGAGAGTTGGATCAGCTAAAGGCAGAGAGAGTAAGATGTGTAAAAATGGCCCCATGTGGAATTGGAACCAGGCAAACATTTAAAATAGGGTTACATTGAAGGTCTCGACACTTGAGCTATACTTGCATGTGCATACTAGTTCAGTTAACTACAGGTAAACATTTATATTATGACCCTGACGCCTGTCTTGAGTGCCACTGTGATAGCTTAAACCTGGGGACCTGAGCTAGATCCCCTGAGCCCACACCGTTGAAGGAGAGAACAGATTTCTGGAATTTGTCCTCTCATCTCCCATCTGCACACTGAAGCGTGTATATGTTCTCCTCTCTCTCCCTCTTTAAAAGAAACTTTCGTTGAGGAGACCATGTTACAGCAGAGAAAATAGGCCTCCATCAAGGTCTGCAAGTAAGTAATGAGAAACCTGGTTAAGTTCACAGACGTTCTTTCCTGATCTCACCAGAAGGGGAGGGCATATAGTCTAGCAGATAAAAAGTAATCATTTTGCAAATGGGTGATGGACCCCTCCCTCAGTGAGGTTTCCTACTCTTATTACATCTACCCTTGAATGTGCTATTACAACAAGACTCCAGTTTAACAGCTTTTTGTCTCTGGCCAGGGGGTGACATACAGTGCCCAGCAGAATGGAGTGAAGGGAATTGCAGGAGCAGCAAAACTGCAAAAGAAAATCAACAAACCACAATCCAGAACTTCAGAGACTCTATATCAATCACATAGAACTAGGCCAGCCTAATCTCTCCCCATCCTGGAGCTCAGGGACATTTGCAGAAGAGGGGGCGGTAAGATTGTAAGAGCAAAAGGATGGGAGGAGCAACGATTTGCAAGATTCTCAACAATAGTTGGGGCCAAAGCAATCATAATGGGACTTTGCATGCCCTGCGCAATGTCCAGTGCACTGTTGCCCTCATAAAGTCTAGCATCTGTTAAGGGCACCGAGACCTCTGGAGGCAAGGGATTGACAGCCATAGTAGTGATCTTATGCTTAAGGGGAACAAGAGAAAGGGCTTATGGAAATGCCACTGGGTCCTTATATGTCATCGGAGAGGAGGACCCAGTGGAGAGTTAGGCGTACACAATAAAGGACTCTCTGGGAATTGGGGGGGAGGCACTGGGGGAAGGGGATGGGGAGGAGGGGAGAGGGAGGGAACTGGTAAAAAATTTTAAAATGTATAATTAAATTTTTAATAAAAAAAAAAGTTTTCATAGTAATCTGAAAAAAAAAAAAAAGAAAAAAAAAAGAAACTTTCGTGAAGCCAACCTGGATAGAAAATGTACTATGTATATAATGGAATTTTATTATCATAAAATAGAATGACTCAGTATTATACATACAAACATATATAGATACATAATGGAATTTTATTATTGTAAAATAGAATGACTCAGAAATACCATGTTTCTTTATACATGGAACCTGGACTTAACTATAAATGTGACATGGAGATCAGTGGGGGAGCGAGGAACAGTAGGTAGGTTGGAAAGACTAATAAGAGTAAGGTACAATTATACACATGTGAAAGTATCATAATGAAATCCACTATTTTAAATGGTAAATTTTTTAATTAGCTGTCTTTCTTATCATGCATGCTCTAGCAAGAGCTCATGCACTTAACCATACAGGCAATCCAGAATAAACTCAGTGAGCCGTGCATGTAAAAAGACAGGGGACTGGCCAGGAAGGTTTGCAGTGGGAAAGCAGAGAGATAGATTGGGTAACATGGGGTGAAAAGGTTATACATTCATTGTATTCACACATGAAATTCTAAAAATAATCTTTCTTGTACTGTTATTTTGATATGTACATGTTTAGCATATTTGACATATATATGCTATTTATGTTGGGGAAAAACATCCCACTTCTGGTATTTTGACAAGAAATATGCTGCACAGAGCATACAATTAGATTCTTCTATTTTTAACAAAAAAACAAAATTTAAAAAACGGATTGTAGAATTCACCATTTTGAAAGGAAAAGAAGGACTAAGTCATTAAAGCTGATGTGAAAGGAGACCCTACCTCAAATCCAAAAGGCCCTTGGACTATCAGTGTGAGTGTAGGGGACAGAGGGCCACACATTAGGAGAGGACAACAGAGTGCCCCGCTATCCAGTGACAGTCAAGGAAGTCCTGGGCTTCAGACAGGGGTTCACTCTTGCATGTCTGCATTCAAGCTTTGAGCATCTAATAAAAACTGGGACAAGCACAATGGGGACTGTCCCTGTCTGGTGGCAGTTCCCGTGGAGAGGTGAAAACCCTTAACAGATGAATCGTCTGTGAAACAGTACATGTTGATTTAGGACCAGGTAGAGTGACGTTAGAGTTACTTGTGTGTATCTTTCTGCAACACAAACACTGGGGGCTAAGATTAGGACCCTGATCACGCAGCTGGGCTACTTCATCTCAATTGGCTACATACCCTTCGCCAAGCTACTGCATAAGGACATCATGGGGATTTTAAGGAATACTGCGTACCGGAGTTGGGGATTTAATTCAGGGCAAGAGCGCTTGCCTAGTTAAAGCGCAAGACTCTGGATTCAGTCCCCAGCACTGAAAACAAAAGACAAAAAATACTGTGTGCCGAAGAACAGGCAGGAATCCTTACAAGCCAGTGAGGGAGACTATAGCTATTACTGCTGTTCTAGCAGGCAAAAAAAAAACCGGGAGGCGAGCGCAATTTCTCCAAAGATCAGCTAGTTGTGACGTCTTTCCACACAGGCACGTGGTGACCGCACTGATTGCACCCGTGTCTTAAGATCATGCTAATATGTGAGTCCTGGGCTAACCCAGCAGCCGGGCTAACCCACAAGAGTCCGGGCTAACCCAGCAGCCAAGGCTAACCCCACAGCAGCCAAGGCTAACCCCACAGCAGCCAAGGCTAACCCCGCAGCAGCCCCGGGCTAACCCAGCAGCCGGGCTAACCCAGCAGCCGGGCTGACCCCGCAGCAGGCCCGGGCTGACCCAGCAGCCGGGGTGACCCGCAGCAGCCCGGACCCAGGGCGTGAGCACCGGGAAGAGCCCGGGAGCACAGCGCGGCGGGCTGGCGCGCGCTGCACCGACCCCGCTCGCACCCGGCCCAGCGCGTCCAACAGCAGCGACCTCGGGCGGCCAAATCCCCACGCCAAGCCCGCCCGCAACCCAGGCCGAGGCCCAGGCCCGCCATGCCGTTCCGCCCTCACCTCCTTCCCGGTCCATCGCGAGATTTCCGGACGAGACCGGAAGTGGAATGTACCATCTTCTGTGAACCGGAGGTGGAGACAAAGGGGAAAATACCTGAAGGAAATGAGTTCCTTTTGGGAATCCCACCTAGAAAACTGTTTCTCATGGTTCTTTGCGACTACATTAGGTCTAGGAATGACTCGAGGGTTCCAGAAATTCGCTTCCGTATCGTCGAATTCCTCTCCAAATTGTCGGCTAATGGAAGTTTCCAGATTCCAGAAGCCGCTCGCCGGCGTTAAAGTAGTCGCGGTTGAAAAATAAGTCTCGGGCCGCCCGCACTGCGCATGCGCGAGCGTTAGTTATTCTCGCGAGAGGAACGCGCGTTCTCGATTCCGGAGAGCTCTGCCGGTTGTGGGGTGGTAGTCGAGCACCTTGCGCCATGGCGTCCGTGGGGACCCTCGCCTTCGACGAGTATGGGCGCCCTTTCCTCATCATCAAGGACCAGGACCGCAAGTCCCGTCTCATGGGGCTCGAGGCCCTGAAGGTAACGGCCGCGCGCTGCTCGTGCGCCTGCGCACGCCCGGGAGCGGCTCGGCCATGTGCTGCTCGGAAAGATCGAGAACCTCTGGGTTGCAGGAAGACCCGGGCCCCGGGCGCAGACGCCCCTCCGGGCTCGAGAGAGGCCGATGCATAAGGCCCGATCGGGAAGGTGGAGCCGGCGGGCGGGTGCTGCGGAGCGGGCGGGCTCCGCCCAGGCGGGGCGTCTGCTGTGCAGTCGGGGGGCTCCAGCACGCGGGGGACCCCAGCACGCGGAGATCGGCTGTGCGCTGGGTGGGCCGCAGCACAGGGGGACCCCAGCACGGGGGGGCGGGGACCCCAGCACGGGAGGGGGGACCCCAACACGCGGAGGTCGGCTCTGCACTGGGTGGGCCCCAGCACAGGGGGACCCCAGCACGGGAGGGGGGCCCCAGCACGCGGAGCTCACTGCCCCTGTCCTTGTAAAGCGTCGGTCACTCGCAGAGTTCGTTGTGAATTCTCACCAACGGCGCGTTCCTAAACGCGATGCCGCGAGCGTGAACGCCCCTCGAAAGAAGTGGGTCCCCAGAGTGCAAAGTGGGCCCTGGACCGTCCGAGCGGGGTGTGATCTGGGAGGGCTGCGGGAAGGGTGGGGAGCCATCCCACCATCTCGTGGAAGGGTCTCTTCCACCCTCTTTGAATGGGACAGAGTTCGAATTCTAAGAAGAGGAAGACGCATTATTGACTGTAACCAGTTTCAGAGCAGTGTAGTTGGCAGTGGGTTGTGATAATTCCTAAAAGTGGCAGTTCGTGAAAGCCACAGAGGGAAATCGAGAACTTCTCCCCAGGGAAGGACAGCAGCCGTAGAGATGATTTTGAGCAGAATTTTAAGGAGTCACATGATAGGTGGCAGTGCTTTAGACAGACTGACGAGACCAACCCAAGAAGGGACAGGTGTTGATAGAAAGTACAGAGGAAGGATGGATTTTGGAGAGCCCCTAATTTTTGTGCATGTAGACCATACTCCAATTTGAAATGTTTGTTCACATAGCATCTTAAGTTACTAAAACAGATTGAGAGGTAATAGAGTTTTTCTTGGTAGTTTGACTCCTCACACAATGTCTGTGGACCTGGTCCTTTCGCTCATCCTGAAACTTTGCAAATGTGTTGGAAGGAGTAGACATAATGCTTGACGCATAGTAAGTAGATCAGTTCCGTTTCCATTCTAGGGGACATTTTCAAGTTGTATGCATCACATCTTTGGTTACACTTTTTTCTTTTTCTTCCCTTCCACTCCTGCCCAAGAGACTTGCAGATAAGTAACATCCAACACAAACCAAGAATTTGGGAACATAATTAGTGTTAGAAATCATGTCTCAATGGCCGATTTGTGCTACCTCCTTGATTTTTGGCATGCAGATCTCACTCTGCAATAGAGCTGGGAGCTCTGTAGGGCGTTGCAGGAGCTGCCAGAGGCCTGGGGTGCTGCAGAAGAGCAGGCTTCTGATCCACACCTCCTCTGTCTGTAACAGTTCCCTTGCTTCTGCACCGGTCCGGAGCACATCTGCTTAGTTGTGCAGCAGTGTGTCCAGACATGGTATCCAGAGTCTCCTCCCTGTAGTGTTTATTTAGAGATTTCTCCACGATACATAACTTTCAAAGTGAGTTTGAAGGATTTCCGGTGTTTTTCAGACAGTGAATTTTGTTTTATAGCCTGCCAGATTGGATGACCAGAAAAAGCTTCACTAAAGAACATGCTCATTTAGCGGCTTTTCAAAAGCTGCCCGAGGTCTGAGAACTTGGTAGGCACTCAGGACCGGCCTGTGGTCTCCAGCCAGGGGCCTTAGATTAAGGAGGGCTTTGGCTTCTGTGCTTCATTGCCCAGTCTCCAGGAGTCACTGAGCTTTTGGAATTAGTAAGGGACACTGCAGAGGACACGCTCCTCATTGTTGGTTGGACATGAGATCAAAAGTCTTGGAATTGTGCGGGTTGCTTGGCCCTGGGTTACTAGTTTGTGTGGTAAGAGCAGAAAGGAAATGACATTTGGAGAAAATGCGAGGTTTGTATCTGGAAAAGTATTTTCATCAACATTTACCTAAAATCCAGGGTGGAGTGGGAGGGTCTGTTGAGAAGGTTGTCGTGAGTGGGTGGGCGTGTGTGCCACCGGAGTTTCAGTGACAATTGTTGGATCCATCCATGTTTCCAGGGCTGTGGGAATTTAGATCTGAGCCTTATTTTGGTAGTAACATGAATGATAATAACTTAAGAATCGAATGTACATGTGGCTTTGTCCTTCTTAGAGGACTTAGAGCTCACTTGAAGAGGAAGCAACAACAAAAGGTAACAGGAGAAGGATCATACCCATGTGTGTGATGGGAGAGAGCTGGCCCAGGGTTAAAATGTCTGCTTCACAAGCAGGAGGACCTGAATTCAGATCCCACATAAACAATGCCAAGCAGAAATGATGGTAGCCTGCAATTCCAGCCCTGGAAGGCGGAGCCTAGGACACCCCAGAGCAAAGCAAAAAAGAGGTAGAGCAATCCACAGTGATTGCTAACTTCTCAGACACATACGGGCGTCTGATACACACACATACACACATACACACACACACACACACACACACACACAAGATAGCACTTGTCATGTGGCGCACAGCTGCTTAAACGTTCCACACCTTTTCACCAAAACCTTTCTCCAGGACCCTAGTAGAGTTTTTTTCTCTGCATATGGTTTTGCCATCTACTAAACACAAAGGCAAATTTACATGCTAGTCATATTTATGTGCTTGTCATCTTTACGTGAAGAATGAAGTCCTGAGCGATACTGATGCTGCTGCCTGGGAGCCTCGGCAGCGGTTTTTCAGTTTATTGATAATCGGCTTTATGCTCCTCAGTGCTGAGAACGCCGCTTCTCGTAGTGCATTGCGGGTGGCAGGAGCGTTTGAACACTCGAGAAGTGGTTGAGTGTTCTTTCTCCTTTTAACCAAAGAAACCACTGAATATAAAGCCCTGGCCTGCCTCGCCTTTGGAGATCCGCTGGATGGTTTCTAAGAGACTCAAGTCAGCAACTTAAACAGCAACATTTAAAGTCATTCTAACAGCTCAGTCCAAAGATATAATAATTCCATAGTGCTGAAGAATGACGATAAGCAAATACTGACTGGAGTAGGACATTTCATGCGTAACAGAAAGGTCCGGAAGCTGACGCTTCGGCCTTGGAGCATGCGCAGTGCTGCCAGGAACACTCTAGTCCTTGTGTACGTTTCTGGTCGCGGTGCATTGATGACCCTTTCAGACCTGGGTGGTGTCGCAGCAGTGTGGGATTGTGAGCAGAGCCTGATGGGCAGTGGGCTTCACCAGTTGTGTGACCCTTTGCTCTGTGGCAACTCGCATCGTCGGCTTGCTGAGAGCTGTGTCACTGTGATCCTGGCATGCAGGAGACCCAGCTGGAGAACCTAGCAAGAGACTGTCTTACTCCCCACCTAACCCCAGAAAGTGAAAGAAGTAAATGTATAGCCCAAAATAAAGTGAGTTAGCATGCCAGCAACATCCTGTAAAGGCTGCGGCGTGACTGAGCCGTGTGCCTAGCGTTTAGATGATTCTTCGTGGAAACAGACCTGAAAGGAAAAGCTGGACGTGGTGTAATTTAGCAGTTCCCGTTTGCCAAGTTCCCCCCTCTCTTCTTTTCCCCTTAAAACATAATTAGTTTAGTAACTAGACACTGAGGAGAAGTACCACATGCATAGTTCCTCTCAGTGCTGGGGCTGTGCTGGACTTGAACCCAGCGGTTTGTGCGTGCTAGGCAGTCACTACCACTGAGCTTCATTCCCAGCTCTTAGCTAGAGTTTTTGATGGCTGCCTTTGTTCTACAATTATAACGAGATTCCAGATGAGTAGAAGATTAATTACGTGCCGAGAGAATAAACAGTCTGAGACTGCGTTGTACCTGATTGCACGCCCTTATGGGGTCCCAAATACTAATTCCCACCACTGTTAAGAGTTTTCCTCGCTGAAAATCAACCTTGAAAACTTAGACTCTTCCCTGTAAAGGTTGCAGGGGTGTGTCTCCACAGGAGACTGTATGTGATGGTCAGAGGTGCTGTGTGGCTCAGTTGAACTTCGTGTGTCTGTGCCCGGCTCCCTAATGTGCTGAGGGGCAAGTCGGATGCCAGAGCGCTTGCTTCTTCGTCGTGTAGCTCGCGATGTAAGCTCGCGGCTACATCTCCACACTTAAATCTAGTCCTGTCTACAGACTGTCAAATGTAGAAGTTATAGAAATTACATCCTAAGTCGTTTTTTGTAATCATCAGCTGTATGCTTTTAACCATCTAGTTCTTTGTAACCGAATATTTGCTTATCTGTTTCATTTAGTCTCACATAATGGCTGCAAAAGCTGTAGCAAACACAATGAGAACATCACTTGGACCAAATGGTAAGAGAACCAGTTCTATTTTTTAACAAAAGTGTTAACTCATGGCATAGTCAATACAGTGTCACCAAAATATTTTGATGTATTCCAGACTTCTTACACAGCTTTGTAATGTGTGTACAATTTTAGATCAGTCTTTGCATGGTGATGTAAAATTCTTTTGTGTCTGGAATTTGGTGCTCTATGTTTGGGGGGGGGTGTTGAATTATTTGTTCCCATGACTTACGTGAGTAAACGAGAGCTGACCATTTTAATAGCTCTGAATACTGCTGCCCGGTTTTGGTTGCTCAGAACGAACGGCTCTAAACCTCGTTCTTTTAGGGCTGGATAAGATGATGGTGGACAAGGACGGCGACGTGACGGTCACTAACGACGGCGCCACCATCTTAAGCATGATGGATGTTGACCATCAGATTGCCAAACTGATGGTTGAGCTGTCCAAGTCCCAGGATGATGAAATTGGAGACGGGACCACAGGAGTGGTTGGTAAGAAAAGAAAACGTCCTTTCCAGCCTAAGAGTGGGTATCTCACAAGAGATAATGTTTGCTCAGAATCAAATCAGGAGCATTGGGCAAGTCCAAGTTGAAAAATTAGTTCTCACACAAGGGTCCAGACTTGTCGGAACTGTCCGAGAGTTCAGCGGTGAGCTAGGACAGTCGGTTATCTCTGTCACTTTGATCCATTTTTAAGCTGCAGAGGCCACTGGAGGGGGGGGGTGGGAGGATTATGTATCTGCTTGGGGAGAGCTACACTGTCACTGCACAGGTTGCGGATAAGACACAGACGGTGATGTTTGTCTCGTGTTCCATTGCTGTGGTGAATACACAGTCACGAGACAAGTGCCAGCGTCGGAGCCGGCAGAACCAATCCCTGCAGCTGCCCAGCAAGAGCAGGAGCAGCACCGGTGCTGCCGGCTTCATCTCTAGTTGCCAGCAGCGCTTCCCACCCTACACCCGCCCACAGAGTAACCTCCGCCCAAGTGTCAAGTTTGCACCTGCTGACACAGGTGAAATGGTCCAAATGCCGTAACAGAGGCAGAACTAGAGAGCCTGAATATAGAGAAAGCATGACAATTGTGGGTAAGTGGACTTGAGGAAGAGAACCCAAATAAATGGGCAAAAGTGACCTGTTTAGAGGCAAAACAGGATTTATTTCCCCTAAAGGTTTGAACTGTTTTCAATCAAAAATTGAAAAAATATAGATCATTAATGAACAGTATTTTTGACTGCTACTATTTCCCAACCATCATTCTAAGCCTAATTGGAGAGTAGCAGATTTTTAAGTCAGAAGCAGATTCGTTGGGGAGGCACCAAGTGAAGGGAAGACAGGATGGTGTTCTTTGCACACCAGGATGCTTTCACTGAATAGGAGTCTCTGGCCCAAGAGAATAAAAACAAGTTGTTTTTCCCTTTGAAAATGTGGTTGGGCTGGGAGGTGATTCAGTGGGTGCAAGTACTGACCACAGGTCCTTAGAACCTGTGTAAAAATTGTCCAGCATGTGCGTCTGGAGTGCCTTCACAAACACGACCATCCCCCCGCCCCCGCCCCCAAAATGATGGAGGTGGAGACAGGACAGTCCCTAGAAGTTCACATGCCAGGTGTGTGACAGAAAACCCCGTGACCCAGTCTCAAGGTAAACATTGAGGACCAGCATTTGAGGTTGTCCCCAGCCCCTATCTGTGGACCACCACGTGCACGCACAACGCAGGCACAGGCTCGAGTTGTGTTTGCACCGTAGCCTGCATTGTCCTGTGAGGGAGACTTTAGACTTTACCAGGATCATGGCCAGAAGAGGCCTCCAGCTTCGTCCCAGGCATAGCTTACTCTAGAGCGATACCCTGCAGTTCTGACTTGACCCTGAACATTCTGCCTTGCAGTCTTGGCTGGCGCCCTGTTGGAAGAAGCTGAGCAGTTGCTGGACCGAGGCATTCACCCAATCAGGATCGCTGATGGCTACGAGCAGGCTGCCCGCATTGCGATTGAGCACCTGGACAAGATCAGCGACAGTGTCCTTGTGGACAGGTGGAACACGGAGCCTCTGATCGAGACGGCAAAAACCACGCTGGGCTCCAAAGTGTGCGTATTGTGTCCGCAGAGTCAGGGCGGCGGCACGCCTGTAGAAGACGTTGTCTCATCACTGATGCGATGACGTTGCTTCGATTCTTGTAACCACAGGTGTATGTATATTGTATTGAGTTGGCAGCTGGATTTTCAGTTCAATTATTAAATCATTTTGACAATATTTGTAAAATCCTATCCCACTAAGTGAAAGGACTATTTCTTAAGATAATATGAATAATCAAAAAGTCTCTTAAAGATTTTACTCATTTTCATAACATTTCTTGAGATCACCTTCGCTAGAAAGTCATTCTGGGAAAGAGTTTACTTTCATTTATTCAGCCAGTAGATTCACTGGTCAGATTGTACCAGTCAGGAGAGGCCGTCTCAGCATGACCTTTCTAGTTTGAAAGTTATTTTCCCAGTTGGCAGTAGTGTCTGCTCTTTCCCTGGAGACTGATAAGCAGTCCCAGCCAAGAGATGCTCCCTATGTGAGCAATGATAAAATCTCAGTTCACTTGCCACAGTGTAGCATTAAAGGTCAGAGAGGAACGTTCACTATACTTGTGCAAATATACTTCAGTTAGTGCACAAAATGTGGTTCATGATGCTGTCACACACGTGTATCTTTGTGCTCTTCCTATTAAACTCTCCTTCACTCTCCCTCTTTCTGGCCCTTCCCCCTCCACCAAGCAGTTCTCCTGTGTGTCGATGTCACTATTTTTCAGGGCTCTGCATAAGAGAGGAAACAAGATAATTGTCTGTCTTGCCTTTTCCCCTCCCGTCACGTTTGTTAGACTTGGTAACAGGTGTGAGAAGTGTCCTGTGCACAGTGTGAGCGTCCAGTTCTAGCGTCTGGTCTAGTGAAAAGGAGTCTCCATCTCAGCAGGTGGAGGTGTGACTCGCACATCTGGAGCACTGCGTTTCCATGGCAGGAAGGAGAGATGCACAGTCTCTAGGTTGCTTTACAGACTGAACTTCCTGCTGGCCTAATAGGAAATGTGCGCGTTGTCTGGCCTGTGCACACTCACTGCACTCAGCTTCCTGCTCTCGTTTGTGTCGAGCGCTGCAGTTGTTCCTCAGGGTTTATTCGGACTGCAGTTCATGAGCAGCCCTCAGACGTTTACACTGCAGATTTAGTGCTTTGCCCGTCCTACTTCAGACTTGGAAGATGCCAACACTTGTTAGTTAAGCAGAAACTTGTCTCAGTTCTGCCAGAGTTTAGTGGTCTTTTATGTACTCTTAATGAAGAGAAACAGCACATTTCCTTTGTAATTTCTTCACCTCTCAAATGTATGGCCCTTTTAGGGTCTGTGACTCCTGGGCTGAAGTTGGCAAGCAAGGGTCACAGTCTCACTGCTGGGATCTGGATGTCCTGTTTCATGAAATGTCTCACAGGACACGGCTTCTGTTCAGACGTGGCGATCCTGAAAGAAGCGTGCTAAGTTGTGTGGTGTTTTCTCAGGGTTAACAGCTGCCATCGACAAATGGCCGAGATTGCCGTGAATGCCGTTCTCACGGTAGCAGACATGGAGCGGAAAGATGTCGACTTTGAGCTCATCAAAGTAGAAGGCAAAGTGGGCGGGAGGCTGGAGGACACCACGCTTATCAAGGGCGTGATCGTGGACAAGGACTTCAGTCACCCGCAGATGCCTAAAGTAAGGGGGTCCCCCATGCAGCGTCACGATGTTCTGCTGTTTTTGATGCAAACCCACCAGTTGAGACGTTGTATTATTCCCCGCAGAAAGTGGAGAATGCCAAGATTGCGATTCTCACGTGTCCATTTGAACCCCCTAAACCAAAGACAAAGCACAAGTTGGACGTGACCTCTGTGGAGGACTACAAAGCCCTCCAGAAATACGAGAAGGAGAAGTTTGAAGAGATGATAAAGCAGGTGAGTCAGTGAGTCTCGGAGAGGCGTCTACCCCAGAGGATGTTTCTTACCTGCTGGGATGAGCGGGCGGGGTCATTGACCTCCGTTGTCATATGTGCAGCTGTTACATCACAGGAACAAGCACAGTAAGAAAAACATAAGTGGCAAACTGGAGAGGTGGCTCAGGTGTTAAGACTGCCTCGCAAGCAGAAGGTCCTAAGTTCGGATCCCAGGTCCCACATAAAAAGGCCAGGCAGAAATGGCAGCAGCCTGCACTTCTGACTCTGGTGGGCCGAGTCTGGGAAATCCCAGAGCTAGCAAGGAGGTAGAACCATCCAAGATGATTCCTATAGTCACCCTTGGTCCTCCATAAATAAAGTTTTTTTAAAAAATCAGTGGCAATAGGAAGGAGAAAGACTCGCAAAATGGCCTCATATTTTGGGCACCTTAAGAGTGAAATAGTAGGAGGTAGACTTCAGTTTTTTCTCAGACAAGTCAATGTGATATCATGGTACCTTAATCCTCTGGCTGTTGATTTTCAAGTGCACGCGCACTGCTATAGCTGTTCCTCTCATGCAAACTCATCCTGGGAGTGTAAAACGCTAGAGTGCAGGGCGCGTGAGCGAAGGTGGTGTTAGCACTGGTTATCACAGCAAACGGAGTGCAGGGCGCATGAAGATCTGTTTGAGAAGTTGTTGCGTTTATCAGTTCTTTCATTAAGCCATCTACATGCCGTGTTGAAGGCACTAGAGATACAGGCCTTTCAAGATACAGAGTGTGAGGAAGATGATGTGGCTCTATTGGGCCACAAGTAGACCTGAAGAAGTGACGGGGCGATGCAGGGAGGCAGGGATTAGTACTCAGTAAGCTTGTACTCGAGATAGATACTCAGGGGATGGATGGATGGATGGATGGATGGATGGATGGATGGATGGATGGATGGATGGATGGAAGGAAGCAGGGGTTAGTACTCGGTAAGCTTGTACTTGATAGGATGGATGGGTGGGTGGATGGATGGATGGATGGATGGATGGATGGATGGATGGATGGAAGGAAGCAGGGGTTAGTACTCGGTAAGCTTGTACTTGATAGGATGGATGGGTGGGTGGATGGATGGGTGGATGGATGGATGGGTGGGTGGGTGGATGGAAGGAAGCAGGGGTTAGTACTCGGTAAGCTTGTACTTGATAGGATGGATGGGTGGATGGATAGATGGATGGATGGGTGGGTGGGTGGATGGATGGATGGATCATGGATGGATGGATGATGGATGGATGGATGGATGGAAGGAAGCAGGGGTTAGTACTCGGTAAGCTTGTACTGGATAGGATGGACGGGTGGTGGATGGATGGATGGATGGATGGATGGATGGATGGATGGATGGAAGGAAGCAGGGATTAGTACTCGGTAAGCTTGTACTTGATAGGATGGATGGGTGGATGGATGGGAAGTGACAGTGCGTCTCTGGAGGAGGAGCCCTCAGATGGCCAGGCCGGCATGCAGCACCGCTGAGCTGTCGGCCCGTGGGAATGCCACCACCTGAGGGGCTTGGAGGAGACGAGGCATGCATAGGTGGCCAGGAGAGTATAATAGCGATGGGGTGTGAGCCAGAGGAGCATTATGGACCACTGGGAGAAGTAAGGGTTTTTTTTTATTATTATTGATTTTTCCTATTTTGAACATTGAGAAGAAAAGAGCCATTTGTAAAGATGGGCATGTGGCGGTTCAGGCCACGGCCAGCCTACACGCAGCAGGAATAAGGTGTTGTCAAGTCTGCAGTGACGGCCTGAGGTCCAAAGGGTCTTAGAGCAAACGCGGAGACCAGGAGAGGCTTAGGGTAGATGGCTCATGAGGTGCGCGTGTGACCGAGTCGGCAGCTGCAGGAAGGACGCTCAGCACGCGGGACTCGGGCCTGAGAGTCTTAGGAAACACCCGTGCACTCCCGCTGCTGTGGACGAGGTTGGTCTCTACCTGGTCGTCCTCGTACTGTCCGTTCAAGGGAGACGGCCAGGTACAGAGGAATGTGTGTAGTAACAGTCTGGTTCTGTATCAGACACACAGAAATGAGACTCTTAATAGGTATTTCAATGGAGCTCTTTGGGAGAGAGATTTGTTGTGCTGAGAAATCTTGTATTTTGCTTCATGGTAGCGGAGTTTAGCATGAATTACTAATTCTGGCTTTTGAAGAATAATTTAGCAAGCCAGGTAGCTTCCCTTGGCAAGTTTTATTATGAAATCAGGGCGCACCGACCGCCGTTCTCCTTCCCCAAGTTTGTTGCTCTGCTCCCCGCAGACACCCTGCTGTGCATCTTTTCTTCAGACTGGGTAAGAAAGAACGAACACCTGTTTTCACTGAAAGAGTGCTGGCATTTCTTTTTCCAGATTAAAGACACTGGTGCCAACCTGGCTATTTGTCAGTGGGGCTTTGATGATGAAGCAAATCACTTACTTCTCCAGAACAAGCTGCCTGCGGTTCGCTGGGTGGGCGGACCTGAGATTGAGGTAGGAAGCCCCAGGCCCAGAGCCCTTTCTTTGCTAGGCGGGAGGTCAGTGCTGCGCCCACTTGGTTCAGTGCAGCTTTGACAGCTGCCCCCTCGCACCAAGGGTCCGCGGGCTGGAGGAAGCTTTGTTTTGTTTCAAAGAGAAATGCTGTGTATTTCTTGCCCATTGACTTTTTGGGACAGGAAGGCCTGATACCATGCCCTCCTGTGGCAGCAGAGTAAGAAGACCCCTCTTATTGGTGAAGTGGGGGTGGCTGCCTCGCTGTCCCTCTCCAGCCTGCGCCGAGTGCGTGGGAGCTGGGCGCACGGCGAGCAGGCCGCATCAGTGTCGGGATGTGCTTCTGAGTCGAGCGCAGATGCTGAGCGGGCAGCCCAGGACGCCCAGCGCCTCGGCCTGTTCTTGTGTCACCAGGCACTTTGCCAATAGTGGTGCAGCAGTTCTAGTGACCAACAGGGTCCTGGATTCAATTTTGTTCATTTGCGACCCAATTGTGGAAGTTCACCACTGGACCACTCTGCCTGTGTCCCCCCATCCCCATTAGCTGATTGCCATTGCCACGGGAGGGCGGATTGTCCCTCGGTTCTCAGAGCTCACGCCGGAGAAGCTGGGCTTCGCGGGGATTGTGAAGGAGATCTCGTTCGGCACAACCAAAGACAAGATGCTGGTCATCGAGCAGTGCAAGAACTCCAGGGCTGTGACCATTTTCATCCGAGGAGGAAACAAGATGGTGAGAATGTACTGCCCCCCCCGTGTTGGTACATTCCTTTAGCCCATAAACCTTAACTGGGACAAAGTTATTACATATTTTTGTCCTCAACGAAATGATATATGCTGAAATAAAATTAGTGACGACCAACTGACAGATGCACATCTGTCAGTTCAAGGCCAGCCTGGGCTGCACAGTCCGCAGACACAAGCCGACCCAGCTGTGTAGAGCACCCACCTGCTGTCCTAGGCTTACGTCCTAGCACCTCCCTTCAAAGAAGTCCCTGGTCTCGTCTTTCTAAGGCATGGGGACCAGGAAATCCAAGTGATTTCCTCTGCGTCTGCAGTGGTTTCCTAGTGAATCCCGGGGTGCCCATCACTTCAAGAGTTGGTCAGCGCTTGGTGTCTCTGCTTGGTCACGTGCTGCAGTGAGTCGTGGCTGCCTGTAGCTGCTGGCGTCTGTTAACTCACATGAGGAAGGGTTGGGTGAAGGTGTAAGAGATGAAGCAGACGTGCTGGTGGACGCCTGTGTCCCAGGGAAAGGCAAGGAGAGTTCACTTGCTGCCCGCCTGGGCGGCATCGTGGGAAGACCCTTTTTCAAGAACAAGCGTCAGGATCCATGATAGAGTACTCGTCTGGCATGCTTACGGCTGTGAAGTTTATCCCCAGCCTCACAAAAGTGAAATGATAAAAAAATGACCATCTGAATATTAGGATACACCCTCTCTGAATTAGTCCTGATGGCCCTTCTAGTTCTGGGAACTCCAGGAACGTTGCCACACTCGGCAAGCCCTAGCCGAAGCCACACATGCCAGCTCTGGGCTAAATGAGGGGCGGGGAAGTCTTGTCATGGAAGTGTGGAGGTCTGGCTTCAGAGCCCCGGGCCTGTGTAGAATTACAAAGGTCGGCACACGGCGCACCCGCAATCCCAACACCAGGTGGAAGAGGCAGGAGGATCCTGAGGCCCCGAGAGCCGCAGAAGCACCCGGTGGCCTCTGGCCTCCAGCACCCCTGCAAACAGCGTCGACACGAGAGTTCACTCACACCTGTTTCTCCCCAGATCATTGAGGAAGCAAAGCGATCCCTTCACGACGCGCTGTGTGTCATCCGGAACCTCGTCCGAGATAACCGAGTGGTGTATGGGGGAGGAGCTGCCGAAATCGCCTGTGCCTTGGCGGTTAGCCAGGAGGCAGATAAGGTAACAGCTACTGTGAGAGAGAGAGAGAGAGAGAGAGAGAGAGAGAGAGAGAGAGCGCTTCCGCGGGCTTCTGGCCACGCCCTGCAGCAGAGAGCTCCCCATGCGCTTCTACCTGCTCCCTGTCTACAGTGGCCTCTTGCATTCTGCAGATTAAAAACAGTTACCGCAGCTTAAACTCTTCTGAAAGTTGCGTCTAGGACAGCTGCTGCGTGTGGTTGATTTTTACTATTAGAAGTGCGCCCTGTGCCCTTCCAGTGCCCCACGCTGGAGCAGTACGCCATGCGAGCCTTCGCCGACGCCTTGGAGGTCATCCCCATGGCCCTGTCTGAGAACAGCGGCATGAACCCCATTCAGACCATGACCGAAGTCCGAGCCAAACAGGTGAAGGAGATGAACCCCGCTCTCGGCATCGACTGTTTGCACAAGGGCACGAACGGTGAGTCTACCCGCTTTGGATGGGATTTCGTCCCATCGAAGTAGATAAATAAGGCATCTCTACCATGCCGATAACTGTCGTGCTTGTAGAAGCTAATACATTGTGGAAGCTGTGTATGGGTTCGTGCACGTGAATGTGTCTGCAGGGAGGTTAAAGGGCAGCTTTCAGGTGAGGTTCTGTTGAGGGTGGGTCTGTCTTGTTTCGGGGCCTCACTGCATAGCCAGTTGAGCTACCCAGGACCTTCAGGCCGATCACCTTCGCCCCACTTCCTGTGTCAGTAGGAGTGCTGGGGTGACATGTGCGTCACCACATCTGGCTTTTATGGAGGTTCCGGGGATCAGGTTATGCCATCTCCTGGCCCAAGACTATCCTCTTGCCAAGTACTTGAACTCATGATGGGTATTCAAGTCCCGGGTTTTAGAATATTTGAGTGGATTATCTTAGATAAGGTGAGGCCTGACAACACACGTTTTAATTCTGTGAGTGGGAGAGAGAACGCTAGAGCACACATGCATGGCATGGCATTCAGGCGGAGGTCAGGGGAGAATTTTTTAGAAGTCTCCCCCCCACCTGTGAGCTTCCAGGGACCAGACTCGTGTGAACAGGTCTGAGCGGCGCCCTGGCCGCCCAGCCCTCTCACCAATCCAAAACTCATTTTAGTGGCAGCAAATGCACAGGCCCATTTCTTGTCTGGTTTTGAAGAGTCTTTCCTTGTTTATAACAGTATCTTTTCAAGCTGGGTTCTGGATACTCTACAGAGGTTCAGCTTACAGCCCAGGTAGCCCGCAGCTGTGTGGTATTTGCTAAGCTGGTTCTCCAGCTGCGGAGGTGGCACACTTCAGCTGAAATGGCTGATGAGTCCTCGTCTCAGAATGTAACAATGTTTAAAGCATTTTAGTCCCCAGAATGCTCAGCCCTGAGCTCATTCCCTAGTGCCACAGAGAAATAAACAGCAGCAGCTCTTGCTCAAGCACTGATGTCTCCACTTGAAGGCAGCTGCTAAACACAAGCAAGTGTATTCGGCCTCCTCCAGGTAATCGGCTGCTGGAAGTTGTTCCTGTCCTCTGACTCCTCCTTGTCATCTTCGGGAGCAATGAGGTGGCACCTTCTGGAGGTGCAGTGTGACAGACTTGCCCCCCAGCTTGGGTTGTGTCACCTCCTTCCTTTGTGTGCCAGCCTCCCTGGCAGCGGGAGCGCCAGGCCTGCTCCACTGCATCTCCTCAGCTTGTTGCGGTTAGTAATCCATCCTGTGCTACGTGGGATGATTTATTTTATTTTTCAGACATGAAGCAACAGCATGTCATAGAAACCTTGATTGGCAAAAAGCAGCAGATCTCTCTGGCCACGCAGATGGTTAGAATGATACTGAAGATTGATGACATCCGGAAGCCCGGGGAGGCGGAAGAGTAAGACGCAGATGGAAGCAGCAAGATCCGTCCCTGCGACGAATAAAGGGCGTCTCGTGATGCCACCGTGGTTATTTATTACGTCCTTTTTCAGATGCCGTAATAAAAGCAGCTGTTTGGTAACCAGTTTCATTGTTCTGAGCGCTGAAATTGTAGGGATATGATCTCTCAGCTTTTGTAGTAATTAAAGAATCTTGTTTAAAAGCACTTGTTCTAACATTAAATGGTGCCTTAACCCGGGGGCTCAGGAAGATTGTTTTTCCAGTGAAAGCTGTAGATACTTTCAGTAGCTTGCATGCTGTGCCCTGGAGCCGTACTTCACAACCAACGTGAAGTTGGACTGACCTAGTCCTGCTGAGATGTAAGGGCCCGTCATTCAGCTGTGTTGGTGAAACCCCGTGTTGCATGTTTAATCCTCACACGCCCCTTCACATGGCTGTTGCGCGGGCAGCGGATGGTATTAGAGTTCAGACTCAGTGACTTTCTCATTGGGCAAAACAGTGAAGGTGTCGTACAAAACAAGGGGAGTCTTCCTCTCTGGGGAAGAAACGTCTTGAGTTGAGATTTGCGCTGAGTGGCCTCTGCTTATTATCACTGGCTAACAGTGAGCGCTAACTGCCTCGTGTGGGCCGGACTTCAGCCTGTCAGTGTTCCATCACAGGTGACAGCCAGTCAGTCCCAGCTGAACTCAAAGCTCTGCTGGGCTCCTGGATAGTCACTTTGTTTCTTCAGAGAATCATGATAGTGAAGTTCACTTAGGAGCCACCAGGGGTCAGAATTAGTAAAATTAGGACTCTGCCTCTTCCTAAATTGGCCCAAGAGTCATTTCCAGGGCTGTGACCTCATGGGCACTTAACCATGTTAACCATTAGATTGATTTTTTTTTTTTTTTTTTTGGCATTTTAGATTAGCTACTTATACTTTTTCTTTTTTTCTTTTTCTCCTTTTTTTTTTTTATTTCCACTCATACAAACTTAACCAATACAGCGGTCCCCCCTCCCTCCAACCCCTTATCCCCCTGTGCCCCCCTTCCCTCCCCATCCCCCAGTGCCTCCCCCTCCCATCCCTGGAGCATCCTTCAATGTGCATGCCAAACTCTCCTCTGGGTCCTCCTCTCCGGTGAGGTGCAAGGACCCAGTGGCATTTCCCTGAACCCTTTCCTGTGTTCCCCTTAAGCTTAGGAATACTACCGTGGCTGACAATCCCTTGCCTCCCAGGATCTTGATGCCTTTAGCAGATACTAGACTTCGTGAGGTCAATAGTGTGTTGGACATTGCGCAGGGCATGCAGAGTCCAAATATGATTGCTTCGGCCCTAACTTGTGTGGAGTATCTTACATATCATTGCTCCTCCCATCCTTCCGTGGTAACCATTAGATTATCATGTGTTACAGCAAATGCATGGTCCAGTTTAGGGGACCATGGGACATATTCACACAGTTTTAGGTCACAGTTGGTAAGAGTCAGGGCGGCATCAGAAGCCAAGGGAAACTGGTCTCGCTCACAGTGGGCAGAGCTGAGCACCAGGACTCCATCCTAGCTCGTTGCCACCTCGTGGAAATGCTGGCTGACTCCACCTCTCCGCCCATGTGCCAAGGGGCTCAACCAGGCTGGCAGCTATAACTGTTTCCATTACATTAGTGTGTTAGATGCTTGGCTGGAAATAAGCGTTAGTGTTTCCAATTTATATAAGGAACAACAGACAATGTTGAAATCAGCTGCACTCAGCATCGAGTGAAGTCACCCAGAACCTGACTGGGTAGATTTCTTGATACTGTTTTATATCCCGCTGTTCATTTTGGAGAGTGCCTGCCCACTAGGACTATAGCAGGAAATACACTCTGCACCTCTGTGCTTGTGCCAAGGCTAGGTGACAAGCCAGTGCCGACCCTCAGTATTGCAGCCTGCTGCCACGGAGCTTGTTCTCAATGTCACACAGAAGCTTCTCGGCCCCATCCAACATGTAAAAACAGACTCCGGGGAAAACTGAGTTTTCAAAATTTCAAGTTGCTTCACTATCCTCTGAGAATCCAGGTTCCAGTCTCTCTCAGAAGCCGGATGGACCCTGACCATTTCGATTGTTCAACTCCAAGGCCTCTAGACTGGTAACATATCTCTTGACCACCTGCCTGTGCTCTGTGGTCCTTCATGGGCCGGCTCTACAAGGTTACCTTGACCCTCTTGATTTGCTCCGGCTCTCTGGCCCTTGAAGTATCTGTCTCACATCTCACCTACAGATACTCAGAACATAACTACCTGACCAAGGCGCTCCTGGGAGGCCATCTGTGGGAATAAACATGAGATCTCAAGTTTCCCGAAGTTCTGGGCATAGCTGGACCTTTGCTTTAGTTCACCCAGCAAGAGCTGTGTCTCGTCGGCAGCTCAGGCTGAGGTGCGCGATGCCAGCCTAGGCCCTGTGGTAGTCCTTTGCCTAAAGGATTCACGAAGCACAGAAACCCATAACTGGAACCCTCAGAGCCCCGTTAGGGCTGGAGTCTATTGCCAGGCTGAAGATCACAGGTCCAAATGGAAAAAAAATCACGAGTTCCTGAGTGTAGGTACAATCTACGGCACTGCTTTGCTCTGAGGTACCAGGCTCCACCTTCCAGGGCCAGAATTGCAGGCCACTGTCGTACTTACCTGGCACTTTTATGTGGAACCTAGAGATCTGAACTCAGGTCCTTCTCAACGCCACCATTTTTATTGAAGACTTGTAGCTCATTCTGTGACCCAAAATGTCACATAAAAAGTGTTTGGAAGTTTGCCTGGGCGACAGCAGAACAACTCTAGTCCATTTGTTTCTGTTAAGCTTAAGAAAACTACAAATTCAGAAGTCTGAAAAATCAGTTTATTAGACAATGATTCAGTCAGTAAGATACTTCATTTTAGTACTGCTCATATTACAATAAGCCAGTGTGACAAATTCAGCTTCCCTGAGACATGCTTATGTTTACCCCAGCTGTCAGTTTGTGACTAGACAACATAGGTGGATTCAGGGATGTATTCATTTAAAGACCAAAAAGAGCAAATGTAAGCTTACTTGGTCCCTGAATAGTCCCAGATTTCTAATAACCCGTATTAATTATGCTACCATTCAAATTCTTCCAGATATAATCATTTGAAATTTTTTTATTTGATGTACATTTAAATTTCTACTAAATTTGAGTTTCAAATGATAAAAATTATGGGATTCTTACATGTATTTTGTATAAAGTAAAAAAAAAAAAAAATCAGTGTAACTTCCGAATAGAAGCTGCTTTAATTTGCCGCTAAATGTACTTGTTCAGCCACTCAATTAAATTCCTTCTCGCTCGTCTATGTAAGGCTTATCAGCAGATGAGCAGTCTTCCTTCTTCCGGTGCACGAAGCCATGAGTTTGCCCGGAAAAGGTTTTAATTTGATAATCAACTTTGCAGTGATCCTTTAACTTCTGGGTCAGCACAGAGACCTGTCGTAGGAAATATTTCATAGTTGTGTGAGTTTCACCCTGTAGAATGTTCTCATTCTCTAACTTCAGTAGCTGTTCAGCAAAGAGCTAACATCGGGACTTTGAATTATCAGCCAGTTCCACAACTGTCCTGAGTTAACTTTGTAACAGTTCTTAGCACTCCAGAAGTAGTGCATTAGCACTTCCAGATCCTGCGGTCACAGTGGAGCGAAAACTCAGACCCACCTCGCTGCAGATCAAAAATGCAGCGAGGTCAGTGGGTAGAGAGTCTGACAGCCTGTGGGACCTGGGACCCCCATGTTGGGAGAGAACCAACGCTCACAAGGTCTCTGATCTACAAGTCCATCGAGACACAGGGTAAACACACGCCACGCAGATGAATGGGACAGAAAAGTGTGTGTTTAGCAGGGCAAGAGGTAACTCAGCGCTTGGCACGAGTAAGACCAGCGTTCAAGCAAAACTAATACAGCTGACCCGACTCAGCTTAGTAGCAAGGCACACCAGTACTGCCGCCTGTTTCCCTGGCTGATGGTGCGGCTGACAGCCTGCCGCAGCTGTGTGAACTGCTAGCTAGTGAAGCTATGTACAGTTTCTACTGGGTGTGTGCTGCGTCGGAAACCAGCCCACCCTACGCTGAGGACTGCTGAAAACCATTTATGCACGGCATTAGTCACTGCTAATGATGCCCAAATGACTGCTCTTGAATCAGGCGTTTCTGCTTTTTTCCTGATCAACTTACTACGTCGAGCGTGTGTAAGGTCGCCGTGGAGTAGTGAGGGTAACGCACCCAGCGTCCAGTGGACAGGCCGTTCCAAGGACGACCCCAGGTGCTGTGCTGAAAACAGCACATGGCGGGGTCACACCTCCCCTCTGGATCCCTAAGAAGCTCCGCTTTTAAAATTCCATCTTGGAAAAACATTTAGAGCGACACGCGAATTGGGGCAGGGGGGCGGTCAGGGCATAACTACGCAATGAAAACAAACGATACTAATATTGTTTTGTAAATGCACATGTCAGATGCCGGCTAAACATTTAGACTCGTGCTGCTCTCGACCTTGGTCAGAGAAGTTTCAGCAGTGGGCAGTGCCGAGACCAAGTGACTGTTGGGTGCTGAGCTCTAAACTGGGCATCTGGAAGGTGCCACGGACACTGTCCTCCCCATAGGATGTGGGCACGCACTCCTGAGCTCACAGTGCTTCTGACTGCTGGCGCAAGAGGAAGCCGCCAACATTCCAAATCCAGCGTGGATGGGGCAGAGATGAAAGCCCACCCTAGCTGAGGGCAGAAAACATGCTGGGGGAGGCGGGTAGCCACTGCAAGTTGTCCCTGATCCAGTCAACCCCACGCCCATGAATGAAAGGAAAGAAAGTGTCACTCACCTGCTCAAGTGGAATCACAGAATCGTTTTCAGCAAAAATGAACAGCGTGGGGTTCTTCAAACTGTAAACTTCTTCAGAATCTTTGATGATGCCTGAAAGGGTCAGGAGTGGATTGCCAGGCATGACACGCCGCATTCGACTTGGTTGTACAAAGTAAAGCGTGCGCTAAGGACTTGACTTCCCTTTCAGTGAATCCGCGGGAGTGGCCTGCCTATGAAACTCCAGAAGAGCAGCTGGCTTAGCCCAGTTCCGCTCCGCTAGGGCAGGCCGTTAAGCAATAACTCCTGTGAGCTAGCTGCTTGGTATGCGGGGGCATGGGTGGTCTGAGCATGCTCTCTCTCGGGTGGTCTTCACTTTCAAACGGGCCGTGATGTTCTCTGTTCTAAAGGTCTGCACCAGCCTCGCAGGTCTGGCTCCAGTGGCTGGGTGGTTCTGCCCACAGGAAAAGCAGCCACTGCAATAGGAAAGTGGCCCAACAGAACCATCGTCCACTCATCTGATGCTAGCGGGTCATGTCGTAAAGATCAGAGTCTTAGAAATTAACAGAAATGTGTTCTGTCTGATGCATACATAGGCCCATGGGGCAGAAAGTATTGCTCCTTCCAGAGACACAGCAAAGCTGCAGTGTGGAAGGCCTCTCCTCCCCGTTACCCTTTCTGGAAGGTAGACAGCCCCGGGAAGGTCGGCCGTGCTCCCTGCTCCACTCTGGAAAACTACAAAATGTGGCCGGCAGGAGACAGGTGTCCTTTGGGCCCAGTTCCAACAGGGGGCACCAACGAGTACGCGGAGGAACCACTAACACAGAACCGCCCTTGGCCTAGCATAGGCCGGCCTCATGTCCAAGCCAGCTGGCCATGGAGTTTGCGTGGGTTGTGGGGATGGAACTCGGGTTCTGTGCTCACAAGACAGGCACTGTTCCTGGCTCAGCGGCTCCCTGCCTTCTTGGATTCTTGAAGCCACGCTCCTTAAGCTGGTCCGGCTCATATTGCCAGGTTTGCTTTACACCGACTGGACAAGTGTGGTTGCTGCCACTCAACAGTCCTGCCCAGGGCAGACTTACCGTAGACCGACACTCCCGCCCTGACTTCTGGGTAGGTCAGCATCACGTGGTGCACAGCGATCCCGCCCCAGCAGA
Source organism: Typhlomys cinereus (assembly GCA_023101885.1). NCBI lineage: Eukaryota > Metazoa > Chordata > Mammalia > Rodentia > Platacanthomyidae > Typhlomys > Typhlomys cinereus. Next base: position 642,058 of record JALPQD010000258.1, read on the forward strand.
AGCCCACGACGCCGATCTTCTGCACATGGCACTGCTGTTTCAGATACCTTAAGACAGCGTCCACTTCCCTAGAACGGGAGAGAACATCAGAGGGCCCTGAACCCCTAGAGGGTCATGAGCCCGCAAAGGCCGTGCTGTTGGCAACCAGAACGTCCCGGTCACCGTCCACTGAGTTGAAACAGTCATGGATTTTGTTCTTTGTGAGACAGTGTCATGTGGCCGAGGCTGGACTTGAGCTGGCTGTGCAGCCGAGGATGACCTTAAACCCCTAATCCTCCAGCCTCAAGCTCCCAAGTGTTGAAATCACAGACATGGACTACGCTCCAGAGTCAAAGATTCTTCTGGGAACTCATCTTCATTGCCTCCTGCCGCCGGCAGCATCGTCCCTGGGTCCCCTCTGAGCCCCGCCCCCTTCCGGCTGCCCAGCACAGCTGCTGGCTTGCTATGCTCCTTCCAAAACACATATCTGACCAGCTTACTCTCAGCTGGGAGCTGAGAAAGGCAAAGGACAAAGGTTAAACCTCAAAGGCAGCCTGAGCCCAAGACCTACTTCACGCCACACTGTGAGCAAGTCTAGAGGGTCCCAGGCGTGACCACGGGCAGCTCCACACCTCGGACTTCACACTCATAATAACCTCCCTGCGCCTCCACTCGTTGCACATTGGAAAGCCCCAGGATCAAGTAAGCTGTGGGGACACTGAGCAGTGGCCCTTGTCTTGAAAATAGTTAATTTGCAAACTGGTACAAAGGAACAGGAGCATCTCTCTCCTTTAACCATAACCTCTCCACCTCAGGCTCATATAGTGCACCAGTTCCAAACGTTATTCCTGGGGCTGGGCATGTAGCGCAGTTGGTAGGGTGCTTGCCTTCCACACATGAGGATCTGGGTTCGATCCCAGCACCTCGCAAACTGGACGTGGTGGACGTCCTGTAATCTTAGCATTCAGACGGGGAAAGCAGCGGATGAAGAGTCAAGGTCATCCCAGGCCACAGAGAGAGTGAATGCAAAGACAGACAAGGGTCTCAGATGCATGAGGCGCCATCTCAAAAAGTAATGCTTTGCTTGACACTGGAAAACTGAAAAGACGCTTGTCATATGTGAAGCACCTCCCCAAGAAGGCGGGATGTTGGGGGGAGAGAAGCTGGAGGGAAAGCTGGGCCCATCTTTCTCTCCTCTTTAGGCTGCAGTACACGCACTGCATGTGCGCACACACACACACACACACACACACACATACAGTTGTGACCACTGATAACTTACCGATTGATCTTTCTGGCATTTTTTGTTTTCAGCCATTCAGGGAAATTAGACCAGTCCCAAGCGGGGTCCCATGGCTGTTCCCCCACAAAGAAGTCTGGAAGGATGGTTCTGTAAAAAAGGGCATGAATCAGCCTTGCAGAGTTGCCTGGACTCGGTGCTTCTCAGATCTAGGAAGGACCTTGCTGGGCTGGTGCTTGAGGCCCCAGAGGAGGAAGCGCACGGCTCGAAGGCTGCCTTGAGGTCAGCTGGCCAAGAGGTCAGCTAGTGCTAGGCCGGACGTCCTCGGGTTCCGCCCCTGCACTGCACAGTGTCCGGCAGCCCGGGGATGACCGGCCATCAGCAGCCACCCCCAGGAGCTATGCCAGCACAGGATGTGCGCCTGCGCGCCCGCCCGGCAAGGCCGCCTGGTAACAAAGGTGCCTCCTGCCTGGATTGTTCTTTCCGCCAGCCAAGGAGTATCCTGGCCTTTGGCCGTGGTCTCTGCTCCGCTGGAGAGAATGTGCGGTCACCACGAGCAGGTGACGTTCCAGGCCTCAGCCCCGGCTGCCAAAGACACAGTCCCCCTCCCCCAAGACTAAGGTCCACAGAAGGTTCTAGAAAAGGTCGCAGAGAGTGCAAGCCAAGCTTAGAGTCCATATGATTCTCCCACAAGCCAACCCAGGAAGGACGAAGCCGACATCTTGTTTCCACTGGCTGTAGGTAGAAGAACCCGGCTCCCTCTGCGCAGGTGACAGAACACCAGAGCTCTGGCCGTAACATCCAGGTCAGATCTCAGTGCCGCTCGCTGTGCCGAGGCCTGAAGGAACGTCACCACTCCATCGCTGTCAGCCTCACCTGCCCTGCCACACTGACAGCACCTGACGCCCAGCCTCACAAGAGCTTGGGGCAAAATCAGCGGTGCAAACGGTGACAGAGCCGTGCGAGTCACGGGGTCTGCGCTGACACCTGTTCTGACTGCTAGAGTCACACCCCCAATGACGGAGCATCATACAGATGGCGCTTACGGCTGGGTGAGCCCCTTGGGAAGCTTCGTGTCTTGACCCCCGCCCCAACAGCATGAGTGACGTCCACCCCCAAGGGCCCTGGAAGGAGGTGTGGTCCCTGTCCTACTTGGAGAACTTCTGGCCAAGCCAGGAGCAATTGAGGTTGACTGCTCACTAATTGCCAAGAGCCCCCCCAAGAGTTGGGTTGCTCCCTCCTCAAAAGAGAATCTCTAACCATGAACGAGTGAACATGGAGTGAAAGTCACCTCTTCGTCCTCACTGAGTTCACATCACGGCTCGGAGGGAAACAAGCAGATGTGCTGTGGCTGGCCAGCTTCCCAGGAGGCAAACAAGGAAACAGGAAGCCGCAGCTCGAGCTGCTGGTGCGCAGAACAAGCAAAGGTTCTGCCAGCCTCTGTTCTCGATGACGCGTTGAGCCCCGGGCAAGCAGAGACCATCTGCACAGAGGGGTCAGCAACCCCAGATGTGTGCGTATGTGGGGGGGGGTCACTCGATACATCATCTGACCAGGCAAGGCCATGGCAGGGTCTGCGCTGGGTGGCCTGTGGCTGCCCATTGTCCAGATAGCCATGGTGAGGCTGAGATGCTTCACAGCCCGAGCAACTGCGTCCACTCTGCAGAACCTGCTGGCCCGTGCCTGGGCAGGACCACTCTTGAAAGAGAGCTGTGTCTAGCGACAGTGTAGGGATGTGTACCCCAGGGGACCCAGTGACCAGGTGTTGCAGTCCACCTGCATGGTTGCTGATAAATCACCATCAAACAGCTTATGGGAACAGGGGGTTTATTTTCTTACTATAGTCTGGTTATAGTTCATAGTCCAGCTTGACAGGAGAGCACGCACCAACACCAGGGTCGAGGGAACTGGCCACACCATCTCCACATAATGGTTGAGAGAGGGACGATCCTTACTTGCCAGACCAGCATGTCTGGCCAAGTGTGCACAAGGAAGCCAACTTTCTCAACCAGCTCTCTGCATTTTATTCCAGGGCCTAGTCCCACCCACCATGGGCTGGGCCTCCCCCATCAGCCAGACTATCTCCTACAGGTTTGCTTTGGGCTTAACTCAACCACTAATTCTCTACAAATGTGTCCAGAGCTCACACCCTCAACTGTCAAGTTGACACCTGTGCCTGACCATGACACCAGGGATGACAAAGCTATAGGGACAGGTACCCCAGGGGAACATGGTGCCCAAGGGTACAGTCAGCAGTAGCTGACTCCATCAGATGGGAAATTAATATCACGTGACAGTTCCCATTTTACCACCTGAGATAGGAAGTGGAGAGGAGGGGTTGGGAGGGGAGGGAGAGGCGGGGAAGGGAAATTTATCTTTTTGAAGAGAGCAAAATGTACCACAGAAATTGACATAGATTTAAGCAAAGGAACAGCAATTCATACGTACGTGTATCCATTTCCGGCAATCATGTCAGCCATATATCTGGTGTTGGACAGCTGCCAACCGAAGATATCTTGGATGACAATCACAGCCTTGCCTGAATCCACAGGTGGCCGGGTGACATAAGCCTTGATGTGCTCAACCTGAACTTCCTGGCCCAGGCCCCCATACTCCAACCTGTGGCCAATGTCACACGGGCAGGGATTAGCCTCGTTAGCCATTGTGGATCCTGTTTGGGCTACAGAGAGAGAAGCGTGTATGAGATAAGGGACTGTGCGAATCTAACAATCATAAACTATTCAGGCTACTAACCCACTCTGTCTGTGGCATTTATTCTGAAAGACATCAGCAATGTTTTAGTTAATATCGATGTCACTTTATTTGGATTAAGAGACACCTAGGGAATTAGAGTGTCTGATTGTGTGAGAGACACCTAGGGAATCAGGGCATCTTCCTTCCGGGTGTGTCTGATTGTGTGTCCAGGACAGTCAGATCATGAGGGTCGGTCATAACAGGAGAATGTTATGGGGAGGGGGTGGGGCTATTGGGGAAGTAGGTCGCGGACAGCCTGTCCCTCGGGCTGGATCTGTCCCGTACTCTCTTTCTCTGCCTTGGCCTGAACGTCCTTCTGAAACCATTGTCCAAATGACCCTTTCCTGCCTTGTGCTGTTCAGTGACAGCCATTTTGTCACAGCAAACACAAAACACTCTATCTAACGCAAGTGGGAATTTCAGCTCCTGGATATTGAAGATTAACCTCCTCTCAACACAAACTCTGGAAATTTGAGGCTACATGAACCAACCAATAAAAATCAAGATAGCGGGACCCTGTAGAAGAAAGGGACTGCTCTTCTCGGGCTAGGACTGAGGGGGTGCTGGACCTTGTCAACTTCATAGAATCACCATGGAAACCAATCTCTGGGCACACCTGTGAGGTTGTTTAGATTAGGTTAACTAAATGGGCAAGAGTCCTGGAGTGAATGCTTCGTGACTGTGAATGCAATGTGATTGGCTGCCTCAAGTCCGTCACCATGACGCACCCTCCAACTGCAAGTCAAAATAAACCCTGGCTGCTTGAAGTCACTGGGTTGGGCGTCTTGTTGCAGTAACAAGACAGTAACTGAGGCAGGGAGGAAACCTACGCTCTGCTGCCTTTTTCCTTAAATATCAATACTAAGCTCACGGAGACTTTCTCAAACTGCACTGCTTTTAAAGTTAGGACTCGGGACCAGAGAGATGGCTCAGTGGTTGAGAGCCCTTGCTGAGCAACCATGAGTTCAGATCTCAGCATGTCACAATTCTAACATGGTTTCCTGTGCACTTGTAACTCCAGCATTGTAGAGGCAGAGACAGGAGTCTTGTTGACTGTCTGTCAATCAAAAAAAAAAAAAACCCACCAGTACCAAGTTTAGGGAGAGATGTAGTCTCAAAGGAATAAGGTAGAGTGTGAAAGAGGACACCCTGCACACTTCTCTTGCCTCCATACATGCACACACCATGCCTATACATACATACTACATACATACATACATACATCATGCCTACACCACATACACAACATACACACTCACACACACACACATACACAAACAATTGAGTTCCATCAGAAATTAGGATTCCAAAGATACAGGAAATCCCTTTCCTAACAGTTAACAAGCATTGTCTTTTCAAGCAGGGATAAAGGGTCACCAAATATCTATATGTAAGTAGCCTGCAATTCAAGCTTCAAAGATTTTATATAAAGGAGGTTAAATAAGTAAGATAAGATTAGGCTGGGATGCACTTCAACTGACACAGTGACCACTTAGCACAAAATCCTAAGCTGAACTACAGGCACCACCAGGGGGGTGGGAGCCCTACGGAGGGGGCACCTGCCTGTCATCCCAGCACGCCACAGGGGAAGAGCAAGAGGATCAGGAGTTCAAGGTCATCCCTAGCTACGTAGTGAGTTCAAGACTAGCCTGGGGCACATGAAAACCTGTCTTGAGCAAATATGATAAAACAGTAAGAAACCAGAAAGTTTAGGAATGAATTACAAGGAAATCAACATCTACTACAGCAAACTTGATACATCAGTCAAGGAGATTTAGAGAAGAGAGATTTATGCGCTGTCATATTGGGAAGAGGAAAGAGGAACTAGGATCAGCCTCCTGGTGTCGGGGAAGCAGAAGGAATCCCAGCCCAACCCCTTCAGCCGCTGCAGTGAAATGTCAGAACCGAGAGGATCATAAACTTCACATGGTGCTGAGATCCAGATGTTCAAGGTCAAAGGTCAGCAGGCCTGCTGCCTGCAGAGGACCGGCTGAGCTGCAGACAGAACATTCTTTGGGGTCAGACAGTTCTCTGGGGGCTCTCGCAAGGCTAGTCACAAGCCCTCCGGCAGCAGTGAGGCCCTGTCCCGCCCAGTGGCCCCAGCTCTTAATTACCACCCTGCAGATTAGGATTCCCACGTGGCTTCTAGGGAGAGCACACGGCCACATCACAGCAGACCCCCAGAGAGACAGCAAGGACGTGAACCAAAGGGAAAGCCCAAAAGATTAAATTCTAACTCCCAGAACTTCTAACCAGGCAGCAGCTGAGAAATCGATAGAAAAGATAAACGAGTGCTGGGGAATTGCTTGGCTGTTAAAGCACGTGACTCGCAAACAAATGACCACAGCTCAGATCCCCGCATCCCAGGTAAGAAGTATGACAGCCAACCAGTAACCCTGGCCTCAGAAGACAGAGACTGGACAGCCCCGTAGAAAACTGGCAAGCCACACTGACCCTATCAGTGAGTTTTGGTTTGTTTAGAAATCCTGTCAAAAGGGCTGGAGAGATGACTCAGGGGTTAAGACTCTGCTTCCCAAGCAGAAGGCCCTGAGTTCAGATCACAGGTCCCACATAAAAAACACCAGGTGGAAATGGCAGAGGCCTGCACTTCTGAGCCTGGGAGATTCCAGAAGGAAGCAAGAAGGAGATAGAAGCAATCCAGGACAATTCCTAAAGTCACTCTTGGCCTTCCACAGGGACACACACTCATACAAACAAAATCAATCAATAAATAAATTAAAAAAAAAAAAAAAAGAAATCCTGTCAAAAGGAGCTAGAGAGGTGGCTCAGGGCTTAAGCCTCTGCCTTGCAGGCGGAAGGTCCTGAGTTCGGATCCTAGACCCCATGTATAGATGCTGGGCGGAAGCGGGGGTGGCCTGCGCTTCTGGTCCTGGTAGAGCGGAGCCTGTGAATCCTGGGGCAGAGTAAACAAGGAGGAGGTGGAGGCATTCATGGTGGTTCCCGAATTCGCCCGTGGTTCTACAGACACACACATACACCCACGTGCGTGCACACACACACACACACACACACACACACACACATACACACACACATGCACAATGAATATATAAATAAATAAAAATTAAAAAAAGAAATCCTGTCAAAAGAAAAAGAAAGGAGAGGAGAGAAAGAGAGAGAGAAAAAGAAAGAAAAAGAGAGAAAGAGAGGAAGGAAGAGAGAAAGGAAGAGAGAGAGAAAGAGAGAGAAGGAAGGAAAGAAAGAGAAAAAGAGAGAGAAAGAAAGAGAGAGAAAGGAAGAAGAGAAAGAAGGAAGAGAGAAGAAAGAAAGAAAGAAAGAAAGAAAGAAAGAAAGAAAGAAAGAAAGAAAGAAAGAAGGAAAGAGGGAGGGACTAGAGGGAAAAGAAGGAAGGAAAGGAAAAGAAGAAAGCGCCCATACATACCATAGCACAAACACACACACACACACAACATAAAAAACAAAACATGTGTAGTGAAAGGTGGCGTTTCACCAGGAGGCTCCAGGGTGGGAGGCAGAGGAGGGCACAAGCACAGGGGGCGGCAGAGAGGGGAGGCAGAGGAGGGCACGAGCACAAGGGGCGGCAGAGGGGAATGTGCCTGAGTTGTAGCATGTGCTCAAAGAACGAAGAAGCCCCCCGCAGCTCAGCGGAAATGGAAGGTGTGCGGAGGTCGGGAGACAACAAGAGAGCCCTTGTTCCCAGGGTTCCAGGGTGGGGGTGGTTGCCAGATGGGCAAATGACTCAGCAGGATTCTGCCGGGTCGGCCCAGGGGCAGCAGGACAGACACCGCGGATGCGGTGGACTCACAGGAAGACGGCTGGCCGGTGAAGAAGCGACCGGCTGAGAAAACAGTCGCCATGGACCCTCCCACCACCACATTCCAGTGCATGAAACTGGTCAAGTGCTGGCTGACACCTTCTCTTCAGCCTTGGAGTGAGGCAAGCTTTCTTAAATGAGACCCAGAAAACATGCACCAACAGAGAGGATTTCCTTTTTACTTTAGCCAATTGTTTAAAAGAGAGGGGACCCACTCCAAGGCTCAGAGAACATCGCAGAAGAGGAAGCAGTAGGATTGTAAGCGCCTACGGAGGTTGGGGGGCAGGGGGGGGCAGTCAGAGATGATCTTCTGAACATGGCCTGACTGGTGTATCCACGACTTCACTTCAGCTAGGTATAGTCCCACAAGAGCTGCATGAGAATTGTGCTAAGGATAGAAGGGGAGGGATCTCAAGGGGCCTCACACCACCTGGGAGACTGATGAGGGTTAACGCTAATGGGGGGGTGTGTGATTCATGCGTCAGCAAGTACAAAGGCGTGTGCCATCAAAGGCAAACCAGATGAAGCCCAATGGGTCACACATGCAAGAAGACATGAGGGAGGCTGGCAGGGAGGAGGAAGGAATTTAGCGTCAAGAAGAGGGGGGATGGGATTAGGGATGAGGTGCGAAAACATTGTAAATTCACTACGTTCATGTGTGACACACTTAAAGAAAAACGTTCAAATTTTTTGAGAGAAAATAGGGATAAAAATGGCTGAAAATACTGAAAACTTGTAGGTATTTGAGGGTATGGAGAACTGTTACTTTGGGCAAGAGTGGGTCACAGTCTTGTCTTTCACAGGCATATCAAGACAGGCACCAAGTGAGAAAATGCCCAAGGCTTGCTTCTCATAGGCTGCGGGCGAAGGGACGGCGCGTGTCCTCAGCGGGGTGTCCCCATCGCTGCTTGGACTGTCTTCAGACTTTCCATGATGAAAAGCTTGCAAGGTTTCACTATAGTAGGACAATAAGGTTAACAGGCTAGCAAAAATTAGTAAGCACCATAAAAGGCTCCATAAAAGTCGGGTATTTTCCATAAAGTGAAAACAACACAGAAGATGCTATTTAAACACCAGGAGACAAATGTTACGGCTGGGTTCAAATGTCTCAGAAGGGCCATGTTTGTTGGAGGCTTGTTCCCCAGGGAGGGGCTACCAGGAGGTGGGAGGGACTTTAGAAGTGACAGGAGGAAAGTAGCACCGTGAAGAACGAGGTCACCAATGACATGGTATCACCCAAGATGTACAGTGCCGCGTCCTTATCTGACCGATCTGGTAGAATGTCTCAGTTTGGAAAAGATGGATTCAGAGAAACATCTTTTGCGAAAAGAACATGGCTTTATTTAAGAGAAATAAGGAAAAATATGGGAATTGTCAGGCCTTGGTGTTTCTTCCCAGTTCAGGCCTAAAGCCTGTTCCCTGGTGAAGGTCACAGTAACCCCATAGGCAGGTGTTAGGAATTTCTTGGAATGTCACAATAACGCCCATGAACAGGTGCTAAACACTCTCTCCTAGGTAATTCAAGTTTTGCCCCTGGCAGGAAGAATTCTTCTGGGAATTAGGAGAGCCCTTTACCTGCTCTTAGGTTTTTTTGGGAATAGCTTCTTGCTCTCTGTTCTAGAGAAGAAGCCTGCTTTTTAACTTCAAGTCAAATTCTAAATAGAGATTTCATGTCTAGTCATTCACAATAAGTAGACTTGTTAGCCAGAATGTATGCACTGATTTTAAAGAAATTAGAGATTAACTTCAAGAGCCTTAAAACATAGGTGGGTAAAATTCCCACCTACGTACTAACTCAGAAATTCCACAAGTATAAGACTATGTTATCAGTCCACTAGAACCTTAAAAGAAACTGTGATACCCTCTTACCCTGGCTGAAGGCCAAGGAAGAGACCATCATGCCAGAAAGTCTAGATGCCAAGACTGCCCTTGGAGATGGTATTTGCAATCCAAACTAGGAGAATCCATGTCAGAAGCAAAGGGGGCCGTGTCTTTCCTATCCCAAACAGCACTCTTATGAGAAATCACAGAGATGGACCATTCGAGTGCACTCCTACCAATGATCACCTCCACCCCAAAAGAGACACCCATGGCTTGACAGATTGGACCCCAGGTTTGGAGAATGCGTGGTTCACAGATGGGTCATCTAACTGATGGCAATATACTTCTGGAATTCCTCAAAGGAAGACATAAGCAACCTTACTATTAAAGGAATAGAAGGATGCTACTATAGGAGGGATTATTCTTTTAATAATTATATTGCTTAAGGTTTTCTTCAATACATATTTCAGTAGTGCTCCATCAACAGGACCACACTCTAGGCGCTTATGGCCTTCAATATCCAAGCCATGGCCCCCTAGAGACGTGGTTCAAGCTTGGATTGTAGAGACTGTGTGAGCTGCATGCAACTTCCCAAGCTAGAACCTGCTGCCATGCCTGGTGCCCATGTCAACCCGCCTGACTGAGAGGATCAACCTGGAGAGGACAACAGCAAAAGCTCACGCTGGGACTTATGGGGTGTTGGGGACTCCTACAGTTAATTGTTGAAATCAAAAGGAGCTCATTCCTCCTCTGTGTATTTTAAAAAAGCAATCTCTGTTAAAAATGTCAACTATGTAGGCTCAGCCCCATGGCTATCCGGTGAAGCATTATAGATTAGCTAGGTTTGGCAAAACTGGGAGAACGTTTCTGTTAAGTGCCTTTACCCTCAAGCAATGGGTTAGGTTCTTGAAAAAATGTCCATCCTGAAGGTGATTTTGCTTATTAGAAAATTATATGTCTATTGTAGGTGCAACATTCTTTACCCCAAAATTTTCTGTATAAAAGCTGTCACAAAAGTTTCAGTAAATGGGTTCAGAATTCACTCGGCCTAGAGAGTTGTGTGGGTTCTGTGCTCCACCTGGTCTGGGGGAGCCCTGGTCTTGAGGCCGCGACTCTGGTCTGCGGCAGTACAGGGGACATAGTGTCACCCCAAGTGTACAGGGGACATGGCGCCCTCAAGATGTACTGGGGACATGGTGTCACCCCAGGTGTACAGATGACATTGCACACCCTCAAGGTATAATTGGACCCTGGCTCCCTTTCCCTCCTTTCCCTTGCCTCACCCTTCCTCCAGTCTCCTTCACCCCTTTCCCTCCTCCGATCCTTTACTTCTTCCCTTCCTCCCTCTTTCCCCTCCTCCTTTCTTTCCTCTTACTGTCCCTACCTTCCTCCTTCCTTCCCTCCTCCCTCCCTTCTTGGCTGCAATAGGCTAGCAGCTTTCCTCTGCTCCGCCCTTGGACCAATATGTCTGCCTTGGCCTCAGGCCCATAAATGAAGAAGTCAAGGGTCAATTGAAATCTCTAAACTGTGAGAAAAAATAAATTCTTTCTTCAAGTACCTTTAAAATCAGTGACAGAAAGTTAGCACTCTTACCATCTAGGGAAAAATACATATAAAGAATCACATAAAATCACAGAGAAAAGACAACAGAAAAATGCTCCAAAAGTATTTACAATTAAAAACTTCATGTTGACAGGTATTTAAAGAACTTGTAGCAGTGAAAGAGTGAAGGTGATCTCACATCTCACCAACTGGCAAGAGGCCTGCTAACAACAGGAGAAGGTGCACCATAAAAACAGATGGGCTTTGTTGCAGTCAGCTGCACGGTTGCTGAAAAAATGGCCTAAGGGAACAAGGGGTTTATTTTCTTACGATTGTCCAGCTACAGATCTCAGTCCAGCTTGACGGGAGAGCATGCACCAACACCAGGGCTGAGGGAACTGGCCACACCATCTCCACATAATGGCTGAGAGAGGGACGATCCTTACTTGCCAGACCAGCATATCTGGCCAAGTGTACACAAGGATGCCAACTTTCTCAACCAGCTCTCTGTATTTTATTCCAGGGCCTAATCCCACTTACCATGGGCTGAACCTTCCCCTTCAGCTAGACAATCTCCTGCAGGTTTGCTCTGGGCTTAACTCAACCACTAATTCTCCACAAATGTGCCCAGAGCTCAAACCCTCAACCATCAAGTTGACACCTGTGCCTAACTATGACAGGCCCCTCCACCACACATCCCAAAAACAGCATAGCGAGCTCCGAAGGGAGAGCAGAAGCTCTGAGGCAAACACAGGGAAGAGCTTAACAACCTGGGCCCCCCTTTGGTGTGGTTATGCACCCCTCTTCTAATACCGTACTTTTACTTGCACATGCTATGCACGCACAGTCCTCTCCAAATTATGCACCAAGTTACCGGATCCCCACCTGCGCTGGCCTCCACATACACACCTCTCTAGACGGCGGACTGTTTCCCTCACCTGACAACCTTCAAATCTCAGGCAGATCCTACGCAACCACACTCTGTCATGTCTGAGTACAGGAACAGGAAGGCGGATGTGGCCTGAACCAGTATGGGAAACAAGAGTGACAAGGCAGAAACGGGCTCTCGGTAAACTTTCAGGGAAAATCCCCTGTGTGTTTTCTTAGGCCTGTGTAATTAAGATACGAAGGGACATGTTAATCAGGAAAAATGATCAGATGGCTTTATCTAAGGAAGTAGAGAACCACTCAAACTCTACCCCTTACTGACCAGTCCCTCTTTCCTTTAAACCCACAAAAGAGCCAAAATCAGTGACTGTGGCTCCTTGTAGCATATCCTAACTTTTCTGTCATTTCACTTTGAATACAGTTTCATTTCTGTTTTTGCCAATCCGTGAGGGCTTTTATTTTAGTTCCTTGGATGAGAAGCCAAGCACCCGGAACACCCAGCCAGGACCCCAAACACAAGAAAGTATTTCACCAACAGGTGCACTTTCTGGAGAAATTCACAGTTGTGTGAATGTATGTATGCACGTGTGCGTGTGTGCATATGTGTGTGGTGTGTGTGTGTGTGTGTGTGTGTGTGTGTGTGTGTGTGGTGTGCTTTCGTACATCATTGGTGGTCAAAGGACATTCTTGGCATTACTTTGGTGTCAACAACTGAATCCATGTAACTGATATCCAGGCAGAGGGCAGGATCAACTGTGACTTTTTTCATTGCTGTGGGTTGAACTGTATCCTTTCTAAAAACAGACATGTTCAAATCTAATGCTGGCTTTTGTGACCTTCATTAAAAGTAGAATCAATGAAGATGTTTCAACCTAAAATCATACTGCAGTGAGGTCATCCTTAAGCCCGGTGCCTGGTACCCTTGTAAAAACAGTCATTTGGGGCCAGATAAGCCACCCCGAGCTTAATCCTTAGAGTTAGCGTGGTGGAAGGAGAAAGCCAAAGTGGCCGTCCTCTGACTTACACGTGCAGAGGCCATAGTATGTACATCGATCTCTTTCTCTGCTCTCCCCCCCCCCGTCTCTCTCTCTCACACACACATACAAATAATTTCTTAAAAAACCAGTAACTTGGACAAAGAGATAGATGTTCAGGGGAGAAAACCACACGGAAGGGAAGGGTGTGGTTGGCACGACCCCAGAGCCCCCAACAGAACACCGCTGCAAAGTCAAGAAATGCCAAAGCCACGAGACGCCATCAGAGGCTGGAAAAGGCAGAGAAGAAATACTCCCCGCAAGCTTCCAAGGGGCACGGGGCTGCTGGGGTCTCAGGTTGGGCTTCTGAGCTCCAGAACTAAGAGCATGAGATCTGTTGTATTAGGTTACTGGTTTGTGGGAATCTGGTATAGCAGCCCCCGGAACCAAATTCATTTATGAGACCGACGTTATGCAATAATCCAGGGAACAACCTGCACCCACATTTATCAGAACGCTGTGTTCAAAGTCAACTATCATTTTGATGCTAAGTAAATACTACCAGCTAAATTTAATACTTACATAATAGTAACAAATGTTCCATATGAAATAGATATACTATGGTTAAAGTATCAGTGTGGGGCAAAGGGCAGTGATTGCGGGGGAAGGGTGGAGATTGCTGGCTTCAATTACATTTCTCTCTCTCTCTCTGTGTGTGTGTGTGTGTGTGTGCATGTATGTATCAGAAGGCACTATGTGCGACTCTAGGGCCTAAGGATAACTTCAGGAATCATATATAGTAATACATCTTCCTTTTGCTTTGCTCTGGATTTCCCAGGCTCTGCCTTCTAGGACGAGAAGTGCAAATCAACGCCATTTCTACCAGGTACTTTTTACATAGGATTCGGGATCTGAACTCAGGTCCTTCTGCTAATAAGGCAAAGACATGACCCCTAAGTCATCTCTCCAGTGCCTCAATGACATTTCTTTTGTTGCATTTTTTTAAAGTTTTTTTTTTTTTGAGACAGACCTTGAATTCAGTATGTACACAAGGATGACCTTGAACTCTGGGTTTTATTACCTCTGCCACCCAAGTGCTAGGAAAATAGGTCTACACATTTTCTTACTGGTATACTGCACAAAATGGTTACATCATTTAAATTGGAGTAATAAAAAAATTGGAGTAATAAGAAATGAATGGTTGGCATATTATTCTCTGCAACTTACTGAATATGCCTCAAGTTCTAAACTGGAAAAAGGAAGTAGATTTTATGGGAGAGAAATCAACAAGTACTTATCCAATGGAGGACAACTTGACTCAGCCCCTTTTCTTGGTTCGCTTTTAGAAGCTGCTTTCAGAAGCTGCTTAGAATCAACAACCGCTCAGAATCAAGAGCCGCAAATTTCCTGCCCCACTTAACCCTTTGTTAAGGCCTGAATCTAAGTCAAGGTGATGAAGGCCAGCACCTAGGAGGTGTGGGCAGGAAGAACACAAGCCGGGTTGGAAGCCAGTCTGGAGAGACAGGGAGAGGGAGAGAGAAAAAGAGGGAGAGAGAGACTGAACTGATTCCACGGGCTACTCTCTTACCTGGACTGTTCTGTGAGGAGCCAGGGAAACACGCACAAAATTCTGGCCTTTCCAAAGTGGCTTGGAAAATGGATATTTTGACTTGACTCCAAAAGGAATTCAATTTTTGTGGGCAGGAGAGCCAAGTTTTTTCTTCTGCAGAATGGGGTAGCCGCCAACACGGGCCTGGGAAAGCTGCATGCGCAGGCTGGAGTCCTGCCTAGACGGCTCACGTGGGCCCAGCTGCCCAGCACAGCTTATGTATCAAGAGCCAAGACCCTAGTGGACACGGTGGGTGGAGTCTATGGCCAGCCTTGGGGTGGGGCAGGTCGAGTCTCAAGGCGCATATCCTGCTTGGCCCTTGACTGACTGACTATGTTTTCTGTATATGCCTTCCAGGATTTTTTTTTTTCTTTTTTTGCTCTGCCCCATGACACATTTATTGTAAAAGGTGTCACTCCCATACAGATATAAAAAAATGGTTGCAAGCTAAGTATTTTTATACTCCTGAGATGATGGGGAAAGAGCCATGCTCCGGCAGCTGGAAGGAAAAGTCAAAGCAGCCCCAGCTTCAGTGATCTAAGGAATGTGGAACGAAACGCAAGCACCAACATTACCCACAAGGCAAGCAGCGATGACAAGACAAAACTCAGAAATCTGGGCTGGAGAGGTGGCTCAGTGGTTAAGCCTCCGCCTTGCAGGCGGAAGGTCCTGAGTTCGGATCCCAGATCCCACGTATAGACGCCAGGTGGAAGAGGGGGCCGCCTGCGCTTCTGGTCCTGGTAGGGCGGAGCCTGTGAATCCCTGGGCAGAAGGAGGTGGAGGCGTCCATGGTGGTTCGCGAATTCGTCCGTGGTTCTACACACACACACACACACACACACACACACACACACACACACACACGTGCACGCGCACATACACACGCACATGCACACAGTTGAATAAATAAAAAAAAAAAACATTAAAAAAAAAAAAAAAAAAAAAAAAAAAAAACTCAGAAATCTCTCAGTTACCCGTGACCCACAAAGAATTGCAAAATGACTCAGGCTTGGCACAGGGCTGGGATCCACAGCCAGAAGGACCAAGTCCACGGTTTCATGGCAACCACAGGGCCCAAGTCCCACCTTCTCCCCGTGCCCTGTCCCCCCCTCTAACCTCGGGGTAGGAACACCTGCGTCAGAGCCTGTCTCAAAAACACACCCTCCCAGCAGGATCCCTGTGCAGGAGATACGAATCCCCAAGGGTCCCCGGGGCCCCTGGCTTCTCTTCCCCAGGAGCCTGAGACCTTCAGCTCTAGAAGTTTGCACTTTCCTGCCTCTGCGTGGACCGGTTATGACAGACAGTGTGTCTGCCTCCTCTTTCAGCAGAAAATGAAGTCTTCACTAGGTTCTCAGGTTGAAACCTGCAGGAAAGTCATGATTTCAGCTTTGGCCGGATATGAGGTTTAGGAGTGTGTCTGAGTATATACCCTTTTCCCTCTGGAAGCCAGGAGTGGATGATGGTAAGGGATGGTCAAGTGTGGTTTTCCTACCACAGGGATTTAGTAACGCAGAAGCAGGACCATCCCACACGACCAATCAACTTACCCAACAAAACAGAGAAAAGAGATTGAGACCAGCAAAAAAGATTCGTGCAACAGGCCTGGAACAAGGACAGAAGTTTGGGGGGGATGCTGGCAACTTTAGAGATTCACGGGTAGAAGCGGTAACAAACAGGAGCTCAAGGTTCAAGGATCACAAGATTACACAGGCGTTGTTCAACAGTTAGGGGTGGCATTCGCCCTTTACTGGTTAAACATTGCAGAACTTGGATGGCCTGGTAGGGAAGGCAGGGCAAATCCCACCCTTGGGTGATTCAAGGCTCCTCCAAGCACTGATTTTCCAGCCATGGTGTTTGCATTGTGCAAGGCTGGCATCGTGGGGAAGCTAAATGTGATTGATGGGCACTGCATACGTGGCCTCCTTTAAATACGCGCGTCCAGGCTGGCCTTCCTTCAGCTGGCCTCCTGTGCCAGGCCCAGCAGCAGGCTGCCCACCGAAGCGCAGGCTGCTAACCACCTTGCTCTACTCGGGCTCTGAAAACAACAGGTGGCCCTCTCTCTCAGCAGTGCCAGCCTTAGCGAGGCCTGGACCAGACCCACAGAGTAAACTGTACTGTCTGTCTTGGCAAGCCGCACCCAGCATCTAAGATGTCACAGTCTTAATATGACCAGGCCGCTTTGCTTGTGTGCACCCCAGAGGAATCCTGCCAAATGTGGACCCAGATTTTATTGATTTCATTTTTTTTTATTTCTCAGAGCCGTGTACTTGCCAGCAGGCTCTCTGCCTTTGAGCTGAATCTTCGACCCTTGGCCCTTGATTTAATGCAAATGCACTGCGTGAGTTATAGCCTCGTGTTCATAAAACCTACACAATCAAGATGACCAGCTCCAAGCAGAGCTTCAGAGCCGGGGGCAGGGGCTCCTGACTCTGCCAAGTGGCCATTTCAACTGTTTGTAAGGCATGTGGCCAATAGGAAAATAACCCCAGTGTAAAGGTCGGCTACCCGGGCCGGCTGGCCCCGGCTGGGCTTGGAGTCCTTGCTTTTGTGCAAGGACAAGGACTTTCATGGAAGTCCGGCTTTGAAAATGGACTGGGCTGAGGTGCCCGCCCCTGCACCTGCCGGGCCCTCTGCTGCGACGCAAGCGCTCGCCCGCGGTCCATTCCCTTGGAGACTGCACTTCCTTGTCCCCAGGAACCCGCACCTACCTGGGGTGTCTAGGAGGAGAGCGCTGCGCCCCCAGACGCTGCAGGAGCAGAGCGGCGGGAGCCGAGCGCGGGCCGCGGGGAGCGACGCGGAGGAGGAGCTGGAGGGAGGGAGGGAGGAGGGGACGCGCTGACCCAGCGCCGGATCCCGGCTGGTCGCGGGCTCCACCCGGATCCCGGGTCTCCAGGGAAAGCCCTGGCCGGGGGAACAGCGCAGAAGAGACCCCGAGGAGGCCTAAGAGAGGTCCCGCAGGCGGGGAAGGGCTGGGGCGAGGCAAGGGAGGAGGGAAGATCTGGGAGGGCCCGAGGATCAGAGGTAGAAGAAGGGGGGTGTGCAGGCGGGGTGGGAGGGAGCGGGAGCCTGCGGCACCCCACGCCCAGACCTGTGCTCCTGTTACAACTCAAAGTCAGGCCATTTTGAAATACTTAATCTACTTATTTATGATAGAGAGAAAAAAACAGGGAGAGGGCTCAGAGTCCTCTCTCCTACCATGTGTACTTCTGGGAATTGTTTTATACATATAAATGATAATGATAATATATTATTAGCTACTGATTATTATAAAATAAATAATATCATATATATTAAATCTCTATATAACTACTTCACATTGTGTATTTGGCCCTTCATTCCCACTGTTTCTGGTCATGTGATTGTGCTCAAAGTAATTGCAGCCGTTAGTTATCTGCAGAGAAAGGGGAAGACAGCAGGAGAAAAGCAGATGAAGAAGGGGCGACACACACACACACACACACACACACACCAGCTGATCCTCCTGGTCATCTCCCTGAAGATGTGTGGATGCTGGCCTTGCCCTTGGTGGGGCTTGAATTCAGAAGCAACCCCCTTTCCTGCAATGACACAGAGACCCCTAGGGCAGGGGTGGGGTTCTCTCAGGTGGGACTCGTGGCTGGTCTCTGAGAGACAGGCGCAGTGGAGCAGGGAGGCGCTCTCTAGACAGTTTTCCATGGAAACCAAACTTTTTAAAGATAAGGTTGGGTGTGGGGTTTTGAACTTTCTCTGTAGTCCAGGCTGATCTTGAACTCTGTGCGTGTGCGCAGGTGTGCGCGCGTGTGCCTGCGGGTGCCTGCGGGTGAACAAGTACACAACCTTGGAGGCCAGAGGTTGCTGTGAACTGTCAGCCGCTTCTCTACCTCACTCTGACACAGAATCTTGAGGAACCTGGAGCTCGGGCACTGGCTAGACTTGGCCAGCAGGCCGAGGGGTCTTCCTGGCGTGCCTCGCTAGTCATGAGGTTACAAGTGCACACCGCCATGCTTGGCTTTGCAGGTGGATACTGGGGATCCAAACTGATGCTTTTTATTTTATATTTTACTTATTTATTTGAGAGAGAGAGAGAGAGAAAGAAAGAGAGAGAGAGAGAGAGAGAGAGAGAGAATGTATGCCATGGCGCACAGGTAGAAGTCAAAGGACAATTTTCTGGAAGACAGTTCTTCCCTTCCACCATTTGGGTTTCCAGGAATCGAACTCAAGTCTCCAGGTTTGTGACAAGCACCTGACTGGCTTGAGCCTTCCCTAGACCCCAGGTCCTGATACTTTCTTGATGATTTCATCAGCTAAGCTTCCTTCTCCTTAGCCTTGTGGCCTTGGGCTCTTGATGTTCCTGTCTCAGCCTCCTAGTTTTGTGTCACTCTACCAGCTACAGGACTGTTCTTAAGTGGATGTAGCTCAGTGGACACAGTGCACACCCGTGGCTGGATCCACGCCACAGGGTGGAGAGAAGGTGATCAAGGCTCAGCCATTCTCAGCCACGCAGGGAGTCTCCTGCCAGTCTGGACTACATAAGGGATAATAGGTCTGACTAATTACATATCATTTTTCTTTATTTGCTAAATTTAGCTCCTCAAGCATCCTTGCTAGTTTCTGATTTAATAACACTGTTATTAATAGCTGGGACTTTATATTCGCAAGTCTCTGCCTGGCCACAGTTTGCTAGCCCATGATGAGGTACATATCCACTCAGAACAACGAGGCCTCCTTGAGAACGACCCGGGGGCGGGGGAGTGATCAAGGACAGGCGCCCCCACCTGCCTCGGCCCTCCTCATCAGATGAAAGCCTCCTTTGCACACCCCGAAGCTTCTCAAGACCCAGGCTGTGAGGAATCTCTGTAAGTGAGTAGATGCCTCCCTCTCTGCTCCTTTGCACTACGTGGATGGGATGAGACCCTCCCTGCTCCCTTGCGCTGTGTGGACCAGCCCTGCTCCTTTGACTCATCTCCTTCACTACAATGAGAGGATCCACTACACTTAGCTCTCAAAAGTCAGCATACATGCGACTCCCCAGAGGACCGATCCCTAAGCACACAGCTTCTCTTTCGGGGGTCCAGCAGACCCAAGAAGCTGAACCCCTGGAGACTGAGGCATATGCACTCACAGCACACACACCGTGCCATGTAGGGAATCAGCTCACATGGCTGCAGGGGCTGGTTAGGCGGGTTGTTAGATAACCATGTCCAATGTTGAAGGCCAAAGTCGACAGGACTTGATAAGAAAAGATCATAAGCCAATGAAACCTACAAAATCTGGAGTCCTCACGCAACCCCATTTCTGTCTTGTGGCTTCAGATGATGAGGGTGTCCTCCAAGCCCTTCTCATGCAGCTAAACTCAGGCAGCTGGTGCAGAAGCCAGAAAAGCCAAAGGCTGCCAGGAGGGAAGCAAAGAGGCTGCTGAGCAGTGCTCCCCGAGATGGCCCAGTGCTCCCTGAGGAGGCCCAATGCTCCCCGAGGCAGCCCAGTGCTCCCCCAGGCGGCTCAGTGCTCCCCCAGGTGGCTCAGTGCTCCCCTAGGCGGCTCAGTGCTCCCCCAGGTGGCCCAGTGCTCCCCCAGGTGGCTCAGTGCTCCCCCAAGCGGGCCAGTGCTCCCCAAGGCAGCCCAGTGCTCCCCCAGGCAGCTCAGTGCTCCCAGGCGGGCCAGTGCTCCCTCAGGTGGCCTAGTGCTCCCTCAGGTGGCCCAGTGCTCCCCCAGGCGGCCCAGTGCTCCCCATGGTGGGTCAGTGGAGCAGGGAGCCTTCCTTCTCCCCTCTTCAGGAGAGACATGCTGGAAACACACAAGCAAAGCAAATTCTGGAAAACATTCCTGCCCAGTCTAGGCCAGGGACACATCGCCGAGCGGGTGGATGCCTTCCTGATGACGCCCTCGCTGCCAGCGAGCGGCTGGGATGCTGTGTCTTCAAGTATCTCCATCATCTTGAAAGCCTGACTCACTGGGACAGAATCAGGAGGTGGAGGCTTGGGGAGGGGCTTAGGGTGGGATCAGTGTCCTTTCAGAAGAGGACCAGGGCAGGAGGGCTCAGTCAGAGGAGAGCCTCGCGGCAGGAGACATGCCCAAGGACAGGCAGCGGCGGATGGGGAAGGGGCTGGTGGGCCCCTAGCTTTTAATAGTGAGCTACTGGCACCTGGCCTCAGGAGACAGCAAGGCAGAAGCAGCCAGCTGTGCAGCCAGCGACTCCAAGAGATAGGGCCAAACCATGACCCCACCGATGGCCAAACGAAAGAAAGCAAAAGGTAATGAATATGGGGAGGAAGAGGAGCCGGGGGCGTTGAGATGGCGTGCAGGGGCGGGGATCAGATTGTATTTTACATGTATGAAACTGTCAAAGAACTGAACTTACTACACAACCACAGGAACAACAACCTGGAGGCCTCCAGACGCTCGGGAGGTGAAAGTACTCGCGTAATATAACCCTGAAGCACTGGGCCGATCCTGAAACCCCGAAGATAGGCGGGGCAGCCAGCATTCCTTCCACAGGCGCGAGCAGGAGGCTCTGCGAGTAGCCCGTGCGTGGATGCAGTGTAGCATCAGGAGTAAAAACACTGCCTCAGAACAGAGGGTAGAGAGAACTCAAGAGAATGTTGTCCTCTGACCTTCCTATCTGAGCTATGAACACACACGCACGCACACACACACCTCACAAGCTAACACCAGTCGACTTTCACACGGAATCTCTCCTGTCCCAGCCTGAAGCATTGCAGTGGCGGGACACGCTGCCTGGGGACTTCCTGAAATAGCAAATAGATACAGTTGAGGTTTTTGTTTTGAAACATTCGAATAACGAAGAGAAGTCATCAAAGTGTTAGCAGCAAAACAAACTGAGGACCAGCCCTCGGGGTGTTAGACCCAGAACCAACTGAGGACCAGCCCTAGCCACAAACTCTTTCCACCTTAGAAAAACAATAATAAATTTCTGGTAACACCGAAATGGCAGTTTCGCAGCACCACCGGTTGGGCTTCAGAGTCCACTAACGACTTCGTCCTCGGGTGGATGCTTAACCCAACCTCTTCCTGAGAAGTAAAGGTCGCTGCTCCTGCGCTCACAGGTGGAAGCAGCACCGAGGCTTGCGGCGCCCTGTAGCTACAGCGATGACTCAGCAGCAGCTGCAAGTTTCTCTTGCGCAGTTGTTTTGACTGCTCGTGATGAAATAAAGAACTAAATTCCAGGGACAGAAGGAGTGCGAGCTGAGCTAACAAATGAGCGAGGACAAGGGCCAGGGGAGGTGCTGATCTCTGCTCAGCCCCGCGAGGAAGCTCTTGCCGGCGAGGTTAGAAAAGAATCAGCTTGTCCGAGGCCAACGTGGAGACGTGCTGCGCATCGGGCATCCCGAGAGCACTGCGCACGCGTCCTGCATCTGCGCGCATCTGGCCCAGCGCAGCACCGCTGGCCTGGCCCGGCCTCCTCGGCGCTTCAGAGGACCCTGAAACCTGTGTCCAGGACATTCACTGTGGGCGAAGGCAGAGCAGCGCTGAGGACAAGGGAGCAGTTTCTAGAAGGGTCTTAAATCTCGAACCACCTTCCTGCCTTGAGAAAACCTACATTTTAACTACTTGCTATGAAAATGTATAACTGCACGGGGACTCTAATCAACTCCATCGCCTCACCCTAACACAGCAGCCCTGGATATTTCACCAAGTTACATTTATCCTTTTCTCTGTGTTTGTTGTTGTCTGGATGTTTGGTTTTGTTTCTGAGGCAGTTTCCAAGCAAAGATCAGGGGGTCTGTGAGAAAAAAAAACAAAAACAAACCTGTGGCCCAGAGATCTGTGGGCTGGACTATAAAGCGTAAGCTTAAGATTCAAAAAGTTACTGTCAACTAGAACAAGAACCTAAAAGGCAGAAGGAAATAGATCAAAAGGGAAAAACAGCCTATAAACCTACAGGTAGGAAGACAGTACACCAAACTGCTCTGTAGACAGCTGTTATACCCATAGATTGGAAGAACACTTGACACTCAGCCTAGAAGGCTTCGGCATCAGGGGTGGAGATCTCAACACCCTGACAGGATGCAGCCTAGGGCAGTGGAAGAGCAGCGAAGGGGACAGCAATGTCCACCATAATGCAGAGCACTAGCGACCCAGCAAGACTCGCCAAGAATCAGGCCAACCTAATCGCTCCCCGTCCTAAGGCTTAGCGAACCTCTCGGAAGAAGGGGCAGTGAGATTGTGAGAACCTAAAGATGGGAAGGTCCACCGTTGGACAAGACATTCCATCCAAGGCAGCAGCCAGGAACTCACTGCAGTGAGACCCATGCTTACCAGACCTGCGTAATGACTGGCATACCAGCATGCTCCCTACACTAATGAGGAATTCAAAATAGATAAGAACATACAGTGGAAACCTTGGGGACTAGAGCTGGATGAGTGAAGGGAAATGCCCTATCAGTGGGGTGGCCTGAGGAGAAGCAACTTGGTGTACCACGGAGGCCTGAACCCCACAAGGGTAGACAAGCCAGAGAAACCCTGGGGTCCATAGAAGCAGACAGGCAGGAGAGTGGGAAGGAGTGGGATGGATTGATGAAGGGATGGGAAAGGGATGAGAGGGAGAGGGATGGAGGGAAGCAGGGATGAGTACTTAATATGCTTGTAAAACAGGAAAAATAAAATTAAAAAATCAGAAAGATAAAAGGTATCACCTCAGATACCTTTATTTGAAAAAACAACCATATGGCGATGAAGGGTGTACCTTCTGCACCGAAGGACAGTTTCCTGGGATGGGTATTGTCCCTCAGCTGTCAACAGATGCTCAAGATAGAGAAGAAACTTATATGATTACTACATCTGTCTGTTGGCGACTCGGTCACACTTGCGTGGAACCTGCTTCTCCCCTCTGAGCAAGGGTGTCCGGAGTGGTCACTGTGTGCTTTCCCTGATACATTTAGGGCAGGGCAATGGCTTGTCCAGATGCACTGTGCTTGTCAAGGTTTAAAATATCACTTGTCGGGGCTGGAGAGGTGGCTCAGGGGTTAAGCCTCTGCCTTGCAGGCGGAAGGTCCTGAGTTCGGATCCCAGATCCCACGTATAGACGCCAGGCGGAAGCAGGGGCAGCCTGCGCTTCTGGTCCTGGTAGGGCGGAACCTGTGAATCCCGAGGCAGAGTAAACAAGGAGGAGGTGGAGGCGTCCATGGTGGTTCCCGAGTTCACCTGTGGTTCTACACACACACAGACACACACACACAGACACACACGCGCGTGAGCACATACATACGCACACACACAACTGAATAAAAAAAATTAAAATATCACTTGTCCCCCACAGGCCCTTGTGTTTGGAGTGGAAAAGTCACGACACCTTTAAGAGGTGGAGCCTTGCTGGAGGAAGGCAGTCACAGGGGGTGGGCCTTGCGGTGGATTTGCTCCACCCTACCTACTTCCAGGAGAGATCTGCAGTGGGCAAAGCTTTCAGCCTCCTTGGTGGATGTAACCAAGGTGGTCTCCAGCGTCTACAGCCAGCCATGCCTTTTCCACCATAATGGTTTGTACCTCCCCTCCTGTTCTCTCTTAAAGTTTCTTGAGTTAGAGTCTGTCCCACAGCAGCAGAGGGGAGTATAGTATGGAGCGACTATACTCCATCACCTGGAGCAGTCCGGATTCTGAGGCAGCACACTGAGCAGATGTTGTAACATCACGACATCGCTGGGTACTCAGGGAGGTTGACCGTCATGACTGTAGACAGACAGGAGTCACTAAGGGACGGGGACAGAAGGTAAACCGAGGTAGTCTGCGAGTTGGTTCACACTGATTCTCACTTCCTGTCAGTGACATGCGCCCCCACCTCCTATGGCCCATTGTTGCTGAGACCATACAACAGCGAACACGCAGTATGACGGAGGTCACTCCTGATGCTGGCTTCTTTCCACAAGTGTGGCTTTTGCCCTCCCTCCCATGCCTCCCTCCCATCCTCCCTCCTCCTCATTCGTCCTCTCTTCCTCTCTCTCTCCTAACTCTGTCAAACCCCTTCTCCAGGCGAGGCCAGCAGCCCATGCAGTGGCCCACATGAAGGATAAAGCTGCTGGCCAGGCCCGGCACAGAACTGCTTCTCTCCAGTGACCGTGTGTGGTCCGTCAGGGACATAGACCCCAGGACCCCTCGAAGCTCAACCTTCAGTGATGTTAACCCTGGTTCGTGTGTTGATACTGACGCTCTGAGAGGCCCTTGGGTACAGCCACAACTAAGCCACAGCGGTTCCTGACCCTCAGGACATCATGAACAACTAGGGGCTTAGGGGATGTTAGTTTTAAGGCGGGGCCTCTGTCTCCGCAGCCCAGATGAGCTTCCTACTCGAAGCCTTCCTTAGCACTTGCTGACTTCGAGGCTTTGTGAAGAGACATAGAGCATGTGGATAGGCTTCCTTGATCCTTGACTCAGTGGAAATGCTTTGAATTTTTCCCCATGTTGCATAGAGTTGGCTGTTTGTCATATACAGTCTTTATGATGCTGAGATAGGCTCCTTCTATTCCTCCTAAACAGATACCTCTCGTAGCAGCTCCCAGCTTGGATTTCCAGGTGTCTAGGGAGTCAAAACTACAATTACTTAATATTTGTTATGATGGGGTTTTTTTAATGCTATCTGCTACTCAATATGCATAATGACGACTGACTATTCTGACTAAATGAAAATATTTTCTCGTGTAGATTTTTTTCTACTCCTATATTTTTCGCCTGCATATTTTTATTTGTTTATTTTGTAAAAAGGGTTTCATGTATCCTAGGCTGGCCTCAAACTCACTACCTTGGCTTCAAACGGAACCTTGAACTTCTGATTCCCCTCTCTCTACCTCCAAATGCCGAGTAACAAACGGGGGGTGCTTCTCTCCAATGAAATGTCTCAACCACGTTAGAACACCTCATACTTCTGAAATTGTTCCGACTGCCTTTTTTCTTTCTTTGTTTATCCTTTCTTTTCTTTTTTCCAGTTTGGGTCTTGCTTTGTGGCACAACCTGGAATCTGTGCTTCTGCCTCCCAAGCTGGATTGTGAGTGTGTGTGCGCGCACCCCCACACCCAGTTTGTCACCACACTAAAATTTGTGAAAACAAGCAAATGGTCTTTGCTTATCACCTACTGTCTTGGTTTGAATATGTCTTCCACAGGCTCATGTGTTTGAATCCTTAGCTGATATCTGGGAAGGTCATGATATCTTTGGGAGGTAGAGCTTTGCTGGAGGAAGGCGGTTACAGAGGTGGTTTTGAAGTCAGTTAGAGCCGCCCTGCTTCCACCAGAAGTGTTCTGTGTAAGTTTGCAGTTTGCTCTCTCTGCCTCCATGATGTCTGCGATGACTTACGCCTCCTCCAGCTTCTGCAACCAGCCGTGCCTTTTCCGCCATAACGGACTGTATCTCCCCTCTGGAACTATAAGCTGAATAAGTCTCCCTTTGTCCTTAAGAGTCATGTATGAGTGCTGTCTCGGAGAGGCAGAAAGAATAACCAAGACACCTACTGTGCAAGTGATCTCCAGGAACTTATTTACTGTAATGAACAGCTTTGTGTGCAGACATAACTGTAAGATGCCCTGGGAATGTGTGTCTTGTACCATGACCTCTGGGGGCTGGTGCCACCAAGAAAATGAGGGGAGCCAGTCTAGTCAACAGTGCATGTATGTGGAAAGAGGGGGGCATTGATGATAAAACAATTTTTAATCTTAGGAACCAGAACAGTGATCTGAAGAAAGTATTTGGAGGCTCCTAAATACAGTGTCATTTTTCTTGACCTGGATTCTGGTAACTGCTATGTAGAGCTTACTTGAATTCATACAGCTATGAAGTATGTGCTTTCTAAATGTTTATCATATTTTAGCAAATCAGTAAAACATGCATTAATTTTTTTCTTTTAAATTAAACTTATCTAAATAATATAAAATTGACATAAAGGTATTCAAATAAAACTTTATTTAATTGAAGCAACAAAAAAAGAAGCATCATAATTATGAATCTAGTGCAACTCCATAATGAATATCTTTTTTTTTTAAATAAATGATTTGGAATAATATTTTCTTGCACTGTTCTGAAGGCATAAACGTGTTAGTCTAACAACTATGACAAAATTTTTAAAAAACAGAAATTTTAATTTTAAATAACATATCTGCTATCTTTTCTTAAACATAATGAATATCTTGAATACAAAGTCTTTTCCTTCTTAGCACAATCATCATACCAGGTAATACCAGTAATATGATGCACCACTTTGGTATCAGCAGAACAGTGAAAAATCATATGTTGGCAATTGTATATAACTAGCTACTAGTAGTAGATAACAGATGAGTTAACTTTAGACCCTAGAAACCTGTTCATCTCAGTCTCAGCATTTTCAGTAAGTATTTTTACAGGTTGCTTTATGCCCTAAGGATACACAATGACAGATGGTCTACTACTGAGGTTTGAACTTTGATCACTTGGTTGCATTGCCTGGTGCAGTATCATTCAGAAATTCTCTACCCCCACCCCCAACTATCCCAAGAGGAGTATTTTTCCTACCACTAATACTGGGTCCAGCCATGTGACTTGCTTTGGGCAGTCGGATGTTAGTATACCTGCCGTGTCTAACTGAGGCATGCTGGATGGCTCTTCTTGCCTGCTGGATCTCCACTGTCCCCATGAGAACCCCTTCACCCTGATAGCTGCCTCTTGCTGACCCTGAATCCCAGGCAATTCATCCATCAGTTCACCTTAGACCTGGAGGAGCTGCCTGAGGAGCTCTTAAAATAACCCACTACTGCTGCGAGGCCTTCATTTGGAGTTAATGATTCAGGCAGGATTTTTTTTGGGGGGGAGGTCCTTACTGACACAGACAAATACAACTGCTCTGCACCCAGACCTCAAGCTGCTCTTCTCGGCGGCAGCCTCCTGACCTCCCTGTTGAGGCTGGAAGATCCCCACCCCATCTGCATGCAGTCACGATGCCGCAAGCTCTGGCGGGCTGTTGAAGTACAACTGGGTTAAAGGCAGGGCTCTGGGGTGGGCGCATCCCATAGTCCAAGGAGCTCCATGTGGGAGAAGACAGGGAAACGTGGCAATGTGGGAAGATTTGGGGACTGTGGATGATAAATACTGTTCTGCGGAGTTTAATGGCCCATTTGGGGAATAGGGAAGCTGGAGAAAGTTTGGGGCCAGTTTGTGATGAAGGCACAAGGACTTTGATGCAGTCGAATTAAAGATGATGTACTGGTTTGCTTGGCAAAGGAGTTGGCAGACTGAAACTTTGGGTGAGGAAAGAGCATCTGAGGCTGTTGGAGAGATTAGCATCATTGAAGAGAAATCTAGCGCATTGCACTGGGACGCTGTGAGACATGGACACCACCCTACGGAGATTCCCTCCAGGGACCCTGATTCCCTCAAGGGACACTAGCCGAAGCATTTTCTTGTCTTTCCGAACTTTTCCAGAGTTAGCAAACATTGTTACCGCTGTGGTTTGAGTGGAGCAAGCTATATTTCAGCGTCGATTCAAAGGTTGTCAACATTACCCAGGCGGTACCAGTTTTGATGCACAATTAAGGGGCTCATGGAGAACGGCAGAATCTTGGCACCAAGTGGCAGGGCTGGACTTCCTCGGAAGGAGGTGAATCTTTTAGCCGCAGAGGTGAACCCGGAGTGTTATTGGAGGTTCCAGAACCATGGGATGCATGCCGAGGACGACTGTGAGTGAGACGCCACCTGGTCCAGAGAAACTCTGCTTGTACAATTTTGAGCCGCAAAGAGGGACTTGGGTGGCCTAGAATCTTTAAGCCACCATGACTACGTGTTGAGGAATAGAAGAGGGACGTTGGATATAGTATTTGACTGGCTTAAAATATCAAGTCTTAACTTGATATTTTCTTATTGTGTCATAATAGAAGTATTACGTTTATGATTATGAATATTATAAAACATTTTAATGTTTTATCTGTGCTGAAGTATTTAACTTGATTTGACAGGATCTTACAGATAGGAGATTTTGGACTTTTAAAATGAATAAAATAAGTGTATTTATAAGGTAAATTTACACCTGTGGGGACAAGGTGAAGGTGACAGTTTTGTATCAAGTTGACAAGGGGCGGCGTGTCATGGTTAGATACAGGTGTCAACCTGAGAGCTGAAGGCCTGAGCTCTGGGCACATTTGCAGAGAATTTTTAAGCACAGAGTGAACCTGCAGGAGCTTGACTAGTTGATGGGGAAGGCCCAGCCCATGGTGGGCGGGACTAGTCCCAGACATGTGAATGAAATGGTGGGAACTGTTTCAGAAGTTGGCATCCTTCTGTAGACTTGGCTAGACCTTCTGGTCTGGCAAGTAAGGATCATCCCCCTCTCAGCTGACATGGTATGACCAGATTCCTTAGCCCTTGGTGTTGCAGTGGGCTCTCCTGCCAAGCTGGACTAAGAAGTATAGCCAGACAATTGAAGAGAAAATAAACCCTTTGTTCCCTAAAGCTGTTCTGTCATGGTTTCGCTGGCAGCCATGCAGAGTAACTGTGAGGCTGTACTACCCATCCAAACATACATGCATACGCTCAGGCATCTCACACGCATACACATGAAAATGAAAAAAAGAAGAAAAGGAATTAACTAGATTAACTCTGAGCACAGAACCTAGGAACTGATAATACTAGGATAGTTTTTTTATATATATATACATGCATCTCACATTCAGTCTAGAATGAAATAGCAGGTTGTTTTTGAAATTTTATTTGTGTGTGTGTGGGGGGGGCGCACTATGTGTCCCTGTGGAGGACCAAGGGTGACCTCAGGAATCATCCTGGATTAGATTGCTTCTACCTTTTTTTTTTTGCTTCAGTCTGAGATTTCCCAGGCTCTGCCCACCAGGCTCCGAGGAGCAAACCGCTGCCCTTTCCACCTGGCGTTTTTTGCATAGGACCTAGGATCTGAACTCTGATCAGGACTTTCTGCTTGTGAAGCAGTCTTTACCCCTAAACCATCTCTCCAGCCCTGTGCAAGTCTTTATTATTAAGTTATGAAAAATCTGTCACAGCTTGGTGGAAGAAACATGATTCCCTGGCTTTTTACATTAGCCTACAAATTGCCAGGTTTCCTTCTGACATTTCCACATTTCCTCTACTCCTGTTCCTGTCCCAGTGCCTCCAGCATTGCCTTCAAGTCGCTGCCCTCCCTATCCTTCCCCTCATGCCCCCTTTCTGCCCTGGCCTCTACCCGCATAACACACACATAACAGAAGCTAGGATCTATATGTGAGAGAAAACATGCAGGATTTGTCTTTCTGAGCCTGGGCTACCCCAATATAATTTTTTCCAATCCCACTCATTTCCTGTAATGTCACAATTTATTTTATGACTGAATAAAATTCCATTGTGCAAATGTAACACGTTTTTATTATCCATCCACCTATTGATGGAAATCTAGGATTTCCTGTTTTTTCAATGATTTTTTTGCCATTAATTAACAAAAAGTTACAACAAATCCATTTACTATTTTAAGACATACATATTATTATATAACTGTAGGTTAATTCTCCTTGGTTTCCTGATATTTAAGTACTTCACAATGCTATAGATAAATGAAAGGATCCAATTCCTAGAAAGATGTGGTGAGATGAATTTAACTGTGCACTGGAACTCAACTATGGTATTATCCCTGGGATGGAAGACACAGAGAAAGACCGTGAGGTCTTTGTACATGGTGCCGTGACAAAGCTCACACTGCAGCCATGTCCTGCAAGCAGCCAAATCTGCTGCGCTCCAGCAACAGAGAGTCATGTGCGCATGGGGCCCGGCCCACGGGGTCACCCGGTCATCTCTGAAAAAAGCACCCGCAGGAACACCAAAGCCGGGAGACTGGTCACACGGCTGCCAGTGGTTCACATAGACAGCCGCTTGTGTCACGTCTTCATGACAACTGCTCATGCCTGTGTACTATGGTTCTCTTTATGACCCAAAGTACATTTAATGGAAATCAGGAACATATAGAAGGTCTGATGATTCTGTGGCTGCCAGTCCAGAATTTCAGCCCCCATTCAGGCTTAGGGAATATCATTTTTTCCTCCTCTGACCCTTGCTTGTTTGTTTCTTTTATTTGGGGTGTGTGTGTGTGTGTGTGTGTGTGTGTGTGTGTGTGTGTGTGTACAGAGGGTACTGTGTGTAGCTGTGGAGATCCAAGAGTGACTTCGGGAATCATCCCTATTGCTTTGCTCTACGATGTTCCGGACTCTGCGTCTAGGTCCAGAAGTGCAAGCTTCCATTATCTCCCTCCCCAAGTTTTACATGGAACCCAGGGATGTGAGTTCAGGTCTTCATGCTCAAGAAGCAAAGGTTCTCATCCTGACCCATCTCTCCAGCCCTTTCCTCTGACCCTTTGGATGAAGAGTCCACCTTGGAGCCCCAAGCCCTGGCTTGAGTGCTGGACCTAAAAGCTGGACGGGACAAAAATGCTTCTGTTGAACAGCAAAAGAGGGAGAAGAACACGGAAAGGAGGACGAGGAAAAGAGGAAGAGAAAGGATGGCTTCTGGAGGACGCGGCCCCTGTTCCCAGGCTGCTGCTCAGAGGCGCCTTCAGTTACGGGTGCGAGTCCAGAGGGGCTGGACAGTCTTGGCTGGCACGTGGTCTGGGCGGGGCGTGCTGCAGAGACCGCCCTTTGGTAGCCCTTCCGGGCAGGATGGGTCCCAGCAAAGGACATAGATGTCTGCAAACCGAAGACATTGCTCATCTCCCTCTGAGTTTTAAGTCTCCTTCCGAAGCTGCTTCTTGGAACTCAAACAGGGTGTAGCCATCAGATCTGGTGAAAGCTGTGTGTTTGTTACTTTCTCTCCTTACCGTGGCCACAGGCCTGATAAAGCAACCCAGTGAGGAAGGACGTATTTTAGCTCACAGTTTGAGGGCATGCGGCCCATCATGCAAGAGGTCCGGTGGCAGGAGGCTCGGTGGCACAAGGGACAAAGGGCAGCTGCTTGCTCCATCTCAGTGGACCAGGAAGAGGACAGCAAGCAGAAGTGGGGCAAAGATACGTCTCTCAAGGCCTGCCTTCCAGACCTGCTCCTAACTAGTTGAACTGTCAAAGGTACAACAAATAGCACCACCAGGTAGAGACCAAGTATTCAAGCTGGTGTCATGGCGCAAGGGACCTTTTACATTTAAACTATAACAAGCAATCAAGGGATATCTAGGCCTCATGTGCTGGGGTGTCAGACAAAGCCCTTCTGAAACCTTTTGAATCAAGGTGACTGTCACTCTAACTCAGGGCCTTCTGCTGTTTTACATGGCATGCCCTTCATTTCTTCCCTTCTGCACCCCACCCACCAGCCTCCAATCAGACCCCCACACGTAGGTTTCCTGCCTCTCCATCTCCAAGACCACGTGTCAGGTGTGAGCTGACTACCTGCCTTACCCCCAGGCCTCAGTGGTATCCAAGCCCAATTGTCCTGTGAGGAACTGACTGTGTGCCTCAGGTCACCTCCTAAGTCTGTCTCTCCTCTTCCTCTCTAACGGCTGCTAAATGCGTCGAGTTCTCTCAGATGACTGGACTTGGGCAGATGAGACAGCTTGGCGGGTCACCTGAGTTCAATTCCCAGAGGTCCATATGCTGGAGGAGAAAACTGATTTCCAAAGCTTGTCCTCTGATCTCCACTTACATGCCAAAATATCCTCCTTTCCTCCTCACCCCTCCCCTCCCTTCTTCTTTCCTTTTTTCTTTCATCTTCTCCCCTCTTCTCCTCTCCCTTCCCCTCCATATATATATGAAAGACCAAGGGGTGACCGGGAATCATCCTGGATAGTTTCTACTTCCTTTTTGCTTTGCTCTGGGATTTCTCTGAGAGCATAAGGAGCCTTCTCTGCAGAAACCCCAGGACACAAACCCACTCACTGTATGGGGGTGTAGGATCGAGCCCGAGAGCTCTGGGGAGTCAGGACCTCTCCCCCCAGCTTGCAGTTATAGCTCATCACAGATGTTTTGGCATCTGGTAAGAAATGTACAGGCCCAGCTGTACTATATATATATATTTTTTAATTATTATTATTATTTTTTTAATGGCTGAGCTTTAACCCACACTGGCCTCTCTTCTCTGACCGGCTGCCAGCATGCACACTCTGTTGGAAGTGCAGACAAATATTATTTCAGCTGTCACGCTCTTCCTCTCACCTACAACAGAGCCCCCAGCACAGCTGGCCTCGGCTGGGCCTGTACATTTCTCACCGGATGCCAAAACATCTGTGATGAGTTACAGCTGCAAGCTAGGGGGAGAAGGTCCTGACTCCCCCAGAGCCCTCGGGCTCGATCCTACACCCCCATACAGCGAGTGGGTTTGTGTCCTGGGGTGTCTGCAGAGAAGGCTCCTTATGCTCTCAGAGAAATCCCAGAGCAAAGCAAAAAGGAAGTAGAAACTATCCAGGATGATTCCCGGTCACCCCTTGGTCTTTCATAGGAACATACAGTGCCCTCTCTCTCCCTCTCTCTCTCTCTCTCTCTCTCTCACACACACACACACACACACACACACACACAGACACACACACAAACCAAAAAGAGACTTAAAAAACAAAGATTATGTGTCTTCTGAAATTGTTTACATGAGATGTCCAGAAGCCGTCAGACTGGAGTCAGAAGGAACACAGAGTAACTGAGCACAGATGGGCGTGGCTTCCCTTGAACAGCCAGGACAACGCTGCACCACTAATAAGGGGTGAAGTGCGTCTCCTGGAGTGCAGCTTGTCACTTCCGCCTAAGACAGGAGCTGGCCAGGGGAAGCTCCGAGTCCCTTCCTCCCTCCACCCACATTTCCTCCTTTCTTTCCTTCCCCTTTGTGCTGGGTGGTGAGGGGGCATGCTGGAGTGCTAGAGAAGGCAGCACACACACCTCTGGGCTATTTCAGGTCCTAGTTCTAAAATAATCTGCTTTAAAATATATATAATGCATTGTGATAGGCAGAATAATTGTGTGCGCGCACACACACACACACAATCCTGACATCATCTCATGGGAGGGAGTCTTCTGAGAGAGAGGCAGAGATGCGAGGGCAGGAGCAGAGATTCGGTGATCTGACTATTTTGAAGACCACAAGCCAGGGGAATGGACAGATTCTGAAAGGTGGAATAGCCAAGGAGGCAGAGGCTTGTCTGGAGCGGCCAGAGAAAACCGTCTACAAACTCCTCGATTCAGTCCAGTGGGGTCCATCTCAGACTCCTGACCTCCAGAAGTGCAAGATAATAGTTTGTGTTGTATTTAGTGTGTGTACCTGCAAGTGCAACTGTGCAGAGAGTGTGCAAGTGGGAGCAGAGGAAACTGTAGGAGATTGGTTCTCTCCTTCCATCTTGTAGGTTCCAGCTGCGGGGATTGAACTCAGGTCGTGGGTTTGCACAGCAAGCACTTTCACCCACTGAGCATCTCACTGCCCAGCTTATGTTGTTTTCAAACACTAAATCGATGGTTCTTTGCTACAGCAACCAATGAGAGATAGATACCTGAATGCATGCATGCAACGGAATAGTAAGCCAAGTCTCCGCAGTGTGTACAGCTGCGCCGTCTGACTTCCTTGTAGAGGGTTCAAAAGGATTTCTGGCTAGCACGGGCATTGTTATGGTTGCATTTTGGTGTTAACAGTTGCAAACTGTTTGGGGCACAGCTATGGAAGGTTAATGGAATGGCCCTTGAACAAGTCTGTAGGTACTTGATTGATTGCTGTCGACTTACTGTGGAGTCCAGTCTGTGGGCTTCGTTCACTTTTAGAGCGTTGTGGCCGTCGTCGTTGCTGCTGCTGCTGCTGCCTCCGTCCTTGGCTGACTTGGAGCTTCACCTTTTCCATCATGTTGTTGCTGTTCTTGCTGCCTTTGGAGCCGGGTCTCTAGGCCTTGCTGCTGCTCGCTGTTCATCGCTGACGTCAGAGCCCAGCTGTTCTTCACCAATGACAGAACCCAGCGTCTCGACCCTCCAGAGAAGCAAGGGCTTGAGAACTTCTCGGGATCTTTTGGTTTTGTGGAACAATCTGGTCAAGAACGAGGCGGCTGCAGGCAGCTACTTTGAAGGACACTATTTTTTATTGTGAATTATTTTAATAAACTTATTTATATACATTGCATTCTATAGATTCTGTTTCTTCAGAGAACCCTAATACAGGCATGCTCCCAAAGATCAAACTCCTCCGTGTTTCCAAATATTATTCTCCATTAAGAAGCACAAGGTCTCGGGGCTGGAGAGGTGGCTCAGGGGTTAAGCCTCTGCCTTACAGGTGGAAGGTCCTGAGTTCGGATCCTAGACCCCACGTATAGACGCCAGGTGGAAGCGGGGGTGGCCTGCGTTTCTGGTCCTGGTAGGGCAGAGGTGGAGGGGTCCATGGCGGTTCCCGAGTTCGCCCGTGGTTCTACACACACATGCACACAACAATTGAATAAATAATAAAAAAAAATTTAAAAAGAAAGAAGCACAAGGTGAATCTTAGGACTAAAAAAGGAACAAGATGAACAGGAGAAACAAGATGAGCCAGGACGTAGAATCTGCCAGGCTATGACAAGGAGGTTGGGCTAATAGCAACTTGAAAGACCAAAGAAAGTGGTCTGAACAGGCTAGTTTGGGGTCATTTGAGCAACTGTGGTGATAACACTAAATTACAATTTTCCTTTATCTTTACTATAAATTAGATATCAGCATTACATGCAGATGTAATTATGTAAGTGAAAAAATTAGTGGGGAGAAAGGAAAATTCTTCCTTATGGTAGAGTACCAATCACGAATCACTTATGAATGGAGTGGTGGAAGAGACCAAAAAAATCGGGCTACACTTTACAAATACCATGTAGAGCCACATGGTAGTGGCTGCATCAGGAAGAATAAGCAGTGGTTGCTGAGCGAAGGGGAAGTTTGGTGAGAAGCAGGACTTGTATAGGTCCCTAACTCAGCAACTCTAGAAAGGAAAACTGTAGCTTTACAGCAGAGAAGCCCAGGAAGCTCTTAGCCAAGAAGTTGTCATGGTACCAGTCATGTGTCGGTAGGCGGAGGCGCCCCAAAACCATGCCACACAGGGCGCAGCATTAGGCAGCTCAGAGCAGCTGCACTGGAGTGGTCTCTGGAGGTCTTGGAAGGTCATCCCCTACTGCTGCGATTACCCTACAGGAAGACCCCTGCAGCTAGGGAGGAGCTGACTCTGCACCTCCACGGAGGAGGTGGTCAACCTTACCCAACCTTGGCTTATGAAAGGATATGGAGTTCTCCATAGCAGAGAAACTAAATCCATCAAAAGAAACAGCCCCACCTCCAGGTGGGCCCCAGATCAACTGGTTTGGACCCCAGTGGAAGCTAATCAATGAGGAAAAGCCACCCCGCCTTGCCTAAACATATGCTTACACCTGACTTTGGCAGCCACTTTTGGCGCCTGCCCCCCATGGCACTCCACGTGGGGAGTTCGTGAATTCATTTCCAGCTGCCTGCCCCTCGTGGATTCCACGCCTGGAGTCCGTGAGTTCTCCGGGGAGCCCTTGCCCCTCGTGGATTCCACGCCTGGAGTCCGTGAGTTCTCCGGGGAGCCCTTGCCCCTCGTGGATTCCACGCCTGGAGTCTGTAAATTCTCCGGGGAGCCCTTGCCCCTCGTGGATTCCACGCCTGGAGTCCGTGAGTTCCGTTCTTTCTCTCCTCTGATAAACTCAACCTTAATCCTCTGCACATGTTCTGGTTTCAGTCTTTGACTCCAAACACAAGAACCCGAATACATACAGACCCCTAGAGAGTCGCCCTGCAACAACGGGACAGCAGGAAACAGGCACCCCGACATGATGCCACACAGGACGCAGCGGGTTACTGAAAACACAGGTTCTCCAGACTCATGAGCACTGAAGCAACCAGGTCCAAACTAACTGGCCTGTCCGACATAAAACGACAGCACCACGAGCAACCAAAAGACAAAGAATCCTTCCTTCTTGCAGGGGACCGAAGAGCCCAAAGTTAAACACAGGATGGATTCTGATGCTGGTCACAGGGGAAAAAGACGCTTCTCCCCTTCCATTGAAAGGAACGTCAGTTTAGACTAAAGCATGGATGAGCCTCAGGGTGTTATTCAAAGTAAAATAATCCAGCAACGAAAGGGCAAATGTGTAATTCCCCTCATCTGAAGCGCCAAGAAGCAGCAGAAAGGCAGCAGGTGTGCTGCGCTGGGCGAGGAGGGGGGGAGGGAGAAAGTGCTGGAGGTGGGTAGAGGTGAGGGCTGCGT
The DNA here is from genome assembly GCA_023101885.1 of Typhlomys cinereus. Taxonomy (NCBI): domain Eukaryota; kingdom Metazoa; phylum Chordata; class Mammalia; order Rodentia; family Platacanthomyidae; genus Typhlomys; species Typhlomys cinereus. Next base: position 678,792 of record JALPQD010000258.1, read on the forward strand.
GTCCCGTGCGTGTGATTCGTGCCATGAGTCACGCCAAACAGCACATCTCCTGCTACATTGTGTATTTTACCACAATAAAATAATCTTTAAAGTTAGTTCTTCTGTTGTGATGAATGTGCTGTGGTTATATATGAAAACATAGTTGAACTCTCTGGGGCTGTAGAGGCATTGTATCGACAACCTACTTTCAAATGGCTTAGAAAAACTCATTTATACAAGTCACAGATATGGAGAGAAATGCTGGTAAAGAAGATGAGACAAAATGGTAAAATCCGGAGACCGTGGGAACATGTCTGGGAGAATTTGTATCAGGTCAGTTTTCCTATTAAGCCTGGAGTTACCAGACGCTTTCTTTTAAATATAGAAGAGAGTCAACCAACAAAGGTTGTCGCTGTGCTGGAGGGGACCCGTGCTAGCAGCACACACCCCGCACACCCCCATCTCTCCTGCTGCACCCCAGCATGGGGGAAATCTCACTGTCATGGTGACACATGAAATACGTCAGGCGCAGAAGGTTCTTACTGTCTCGTCCGGGCTCTTGGAATTCAAACAGAGGCAGAACAAAAGGGTGGGGATGAAAGGGAGTGTGGGAGGGAACTAACCCCTGGGCTCCTGAAAATGCTTCTTTTAGAACCTGCATCTATGGAGACAAGCGCGAGCTTTGTACATTTTTCTGTATGTGTTAATTTCCCATTGGAGAAGGCTTAGCTTGCCCCGCCCCTTCTTGGCACAGAGCACTGAGATCCTCATAGAAAAACAGAGGCATTCACGAACATTCAAGGGTGATTGGATTTACGGCGTTTGCTCTCTTGTTGCTAAGTAACACAGTTTAAGCCAGCGAGACCAACCATTAAGGGGGGGGGTGCTAACCAATCCTCTAGGAGTGATGGAGTTTCCTACTGACCCCCCTCCTTAGCCCTCAGAGGTGGGGAATGGGGGTGGGGGACTCTCAACAACACAGACCTAGCAGAAGGCCTGGCCACTCCCAGCGAGTGCTGGCTGCAACCAGCCAATGCCGTGAGCTCGCTCGCCACATCATCACTATGGCAACTGCCTCCCTAGCACAGGGCTGGAATGAGGCTCTGTGGGTGTCCAGCAGTGACTGGAGTCTCTGCTACCATGACCAGCAAACTGATGAGTCACTGCAGAGCAAGGCTGCCTCACGCGCTCCGTCCGTCCTTGCTGAAAGGAGGCTGGTGGGCAGACCTCGGGGAAGGGGCGCTGGAAGGCAGGGGTGGACAGGATGCCAACTGCACCACCGAAGGACCAGCTACTAGAGGGGAACTAAACAAAGGCTACCGACAAGAGAGAGCAAGCAGAGGCTGCTCTATAGAAAAGGACGCACTACAGCCATCAAGGGCAAGCAGAGGCCTAGGGAATCTTCACAGTGAGGGAAGGAAGGCAGGGCTGGGGGGGGGGTGTCCTGACTAGAGACTGGCAGTGCCCAGGAGCCGCGAGGCCAACGAGAACCAGGGCATCCAGTGTGACTAGCAAGGAGCACGTTTGTTTCCTCTGGCTAGTTGTACAGTAGCAGCCAAGACTGAAGGCAGCTGGTGGTTACGGATGAGTCCTGACCAGGCCCGCCTGGGCCTCTGGGCACTGCAGAGCGAGTCCCGACCCGCCAGGCTGTGCTGGTTCCGCAGACGATGCAGCGTGGCTTTGGCTGTAGCTGCCCGGGGCAGCTCTGCTGGACCCGTGGTCGGCCAGACCCGCCTGTGTGGTCAGTTTCTCAGGGAATAGGAGGAAGGTGGGTGGCTCCAAGGAGGAGGTCTCACGGCCAACAAATGAAGAAGTGGGACAGATGGCAGAGTAGGGACAGTGTTCAAGCCCCCCCCCCCCCAAGAGAAGTAGGGGGAAGCAGAGCAGGGAGCACGGGGCGTCGAGGCCCACGGGAAGGAGAGCGGAGAGCAGCAGTGCATCGAGGCTTACGGGAAGGAGAGCAGGGAGCAGCGGGGCGTCGAGGCTCACGGGAAGCAGAGCAGGGAGCACGGGGCGTCGAGGCCCACGGGAAGCAGAGCGGGGAGCAGCGGGGCGTCGAGGCCCATGGGAAGGAGAGCGGAGAGCAGCAGTGCATCGAGGCTTACGGGAAGGAGAGCAGGGAGCAGCGGGGCGTCGAGGCTTACGGGAAGGAGAGCAGGGAGCAGCGGGGCGTCGAGGCCCACGGGAAGCAGAACAGGGAGCAGCAGTGCATCGAGGCTTACGGGAAGGAGAGCAGGGAGCAGCGGGGCGTCGAGGCCCACGGGAAGCAGAACAGGGAGCAGTGGGGCGTCGAGGCTCACGGGAAGCAGAGCGGGGAGCAGCAGTGCATCGAGGCCCACGGGAAGCAGAGCGGGGAGCAGCGGGGCATCGAGGCCCACGGGAAGGCGAGCGGGGAGCAGCGGGGCGTCGAGGCCCACGGGAAGGCGAGCGGGGAGCAGCAGTGCATCGAGGCCCACGGGAAGCAGAGCGGGGAGCAGCGGGGCATCGAGGCTCATGGGAAGGTGAGCGGGGAGCAGCGGGGCGTCGAGGCTCACGGGAAGGCGAGCGGGGAGCAGCTGCTGAACTCACATGTCTGTCATCTCGGCACTTGGGGTGGGGCAGGAGATGGTGGTGTGCTCCAGGCCGGCCTGGACTGCATTAGGTGTTAAGCCTGCCCTACTGGCTTGCTTTCAGGGCTAGCATGGCGTATTGCACAGAATAAACACCGAACTTGTTTGCTGGCTACTGTCTTCGTCAGTTCTGGCTGCTTTAACAGGCATTGATATGATGCTAACTGCAAGCATTTATTTCTCACAGCTCTGAGGGACTTGCAAAGCTCTGCATCAAGGAGCCAGCAGTTCCCGGGTCTGGAGACCATTTTCTTACTGGCTTGCTGATGGCCACTTTCCTACTCTGTCTCCGGCAGAGGGGAGAAAAGGTCGGGGAGGAAGCCTCAGAAAGGGAGGAAGAGGGGGAAGGGGAAAGAGTCCCCTTTTGGAAGTCCAACTTCCTGACCTCAAGCAAACTTAACTTCCTCCCAAGAGCCCCAGCTCCAAAGACTCTCCCTTTGGAGATGCAACAGGTTGGGAGAAAATAATTCAGTCATTAGCAATGAGGAAAACAGACAGGAAGACAAGAGAAATTCAGGTTTGAGCTTAATGGCTTCCAGGAATAAAGGAGCAAGAGAAGCCAAAGGGTTCCTGAAAGCTCCCTTGGGCTCTACACGCTTCTGATAAAAGCTCTCAGGGAGAGTTTTACTTGACAGCAACTACAGATGCTCCTTTATTTATGCAAACTCATTGCTAAATTAAAAATATCCTAGGTTGAAAATGCACTTAATTCACCCAGCCTTGCGAACAACAGAGCTCTCAGCGTTTCCTAGCGTAAATATACTCAGAACATCAGCCCTCCGTCAGGCACGTCAGTGCAAAGCCTACATAATAATGAAGTGCTGGCTCGCTCATGTGACTGTCGAAGTAAGGAGAGGACAGTTACATGGACACGCTTTTGCATCACTGTAAAGTTGAAGATTCTAAGTTGGGGCCTGAGGCAAAGAACAGTTTATCAAGCCCATGGGAGCAAGGCTGCTCACCCCACAGAGGCCAGCGAGCACCTGATGACACAAAGCTGCTCACCCCACAGAAGCCAGGAAGCAGAGAAAGACGGGAGAGGGTTCTGGTGATCTCCTCTTGTCTACCATGTCCACTTCTTAAAGTTCCCATGGTCTCCCAACATAGCACCACCAGCTGGTGACCAATCCTTCACCACTGGAGTTTATGGGGACACTTCATATTCAAACCATAACTGGCAGGGATTAGGTCATGGAGAGGAGTCTTCATGACTGAGACCTGTGGAGACACCTCATCCCTTGGGTATGCAAGATTATGGGGAGAAGGTATCTATGAACCAGGAAGTCAGCCCTCACCAGACACCCAATCTTCAGACACTTTGATCTTGAACTTCAGAGCCTCCAGAACTATGGGAAACACCTGTCTGCTGTTTATAACTTACCAGGTAATCATATTCTATTATCAGCTCAAAGGATTAAGATAGATGACTGTGATACTTTTCTGCCCTTGGGTTGAACATGCTGGTTGGTTCATTCCTGGGCCCAGAGGAGTCTGGGGCTCAGCACTTTGCGGCAAAGACACTCCAGCAGCGTGAGATGACCACTAGGAAGGAGTGTCGGAAGTCAAGAAGAATGCGACAGTTCTATGATCCTGTTCCCCTCTTGTGGATGCCCAGACTATTCCAATAGATTGAAGTCACTCAGAAAACATGGAGTAAAGGTCACTAGGATTTCCCAACTTGCCCGTAAGCTTTTCCAGCTTGTGAAACACTTTGCTTAGGAGGGAAACCTACTGAAAGGAGTTGCCTGGGTGTGTGTTTGCACCATGCATCCCAGATCCTGCTTGCTCTCTGATTCTGTTTACAATTCCACAGCAGGTGCCAGCTGTGGTCTCCGCCCTGCTAACAGGCAACTTCATCCCAGGATGGAAGTGCTTGTCTAGGATTTAATGTTTTAGTTTGTTCCTGTTAAAGTGGTGCCCAAACTAGTTTCAAAACGCTATGTAGCTAAGAAAGGACCTGTAATCCTTCTGTCTCCACCCCCCAAGTGCTGGGGGTGCAGGCGTGCATAGGCCCCAGTTCTGTGTTGGGCTGGGGATTCAACGGGGGCTTCATGCATGCTGGCGAGTGCTGTTTAATCGCCGCATCCACATCCAGAGCAAGCAAAGCCACGGCCCCTCTGGGGCTCAACCTCTGCATGTGAGGTACGAAGTCAGACTTTACCTGGCTCCCACGTTGCTGCTCTCAGTGAGGCTCAGCGAAAGGGCCCCCTCTTTTCCTTTCTGTCTCTTCAGAAGGAAGTGGGGGTTCGCCATGTCATCTCAGCACAGGCCACAGGTGCTGTCACTCAGGAGCCAGTCCCAGCGTGTCCTATTTCTGTGAGAACTAAAAACGGACACAAACAGACTGAAGTTTTATATCATGACAAAAGTGATGGGCGAGTTTTTGATAGCGTTTAGAAGATTTTATAAACTAATCTCATGCGTACCGACAAGAATTCTTTCACGTGTGCAATGGTTGACATTAACTACCAGCCTGACACCTGGCAGGCGGGTGGCCTCTGCTTGCAGATATTCTGCGTGCTGCTAATAAAATCACGGCAAAACAGCTGAAGGGAACAAGGGGTTTATTTTCTCTTACAATGGTGTGTTACAGTTCCTTGTCCAGGTGGCAGGAGAGCACACACCCACACCAAGAGCCAAGGGAACTGGCCACATCATCTCCCATAACCGCTGAGAGAGACAATCCTTCCTTACCAGACAAGCATGTCCGGCCAAACACAAAGAAGGATGCCAACTCTCTCAACCAGCTTTCTGGTTTTATTCACCTGTCCAGGCCTAGTTACACCCACCACGGGCTGGGCCTTCCCCATCAACTAGACAATCTCCTGCAGGTTTGATTTGGGCTTAACTCAACTACTAATTATCTACCAATGTGCCCAAAGCTCGAACCCTCAACCATCAAGTTGACCCCTGTGTCTAACTATGATGCCACGTGACATGCCTGTGAAGGACTGTGTTGATTACATAGGAGATGTGGGAAGACCCAGTCTGACAGCTCTTCTGTAATACGATGAAAAGATAAAGCATGCTTAGCTTGAGGTACGCAAGCAAAAAGCTCAGGAGTTGCAAGTAGGACTCAGTGATAAAGTTCCTCTGTGCTTGAAGCTCTGGGTTCAATCTCCAAGACCATGAAAGAAAAAGAAAAAAGAAAAATATGTAGTAAACCTAAGTTCAGTTCAAAGGAAACAGAGGAATCAGTTAAATGACTTCAAGATAAATAATTCAGAAAAACCTGCAATGAAGTGCCTTGTGCAAAACTATCACTGTAGCCAATAGGCACTGTCACTGGAAAGAAAAGGCACATTCTAGCCTTGAAGGACTGTAGAACCAGACCAGTGATAAGCATAAAACCAGATTGTTTTAAAAGAAGCAAAATTATAAAAGGCATTCTTGGGATGACCCGACAATTTAGATTCTGAACATTTTAAGATTATTCTGATCCTGAGAGTCACATGTTCAAGTGTTTAGGGGCAAAGATGCTTAAATGCATTTCCAAATGACACAGATGAGAAAAGCTAACATAAGGAGTCGCTATATGTTAATAAGCGTCGAATGCTAACGAGGTAGATGACCATTGCGTCATTCCGTCAGGTTTACTCCTTGCCTCTCTTCCTGACATGATGCCCATAGCTCAGGTAGACCTCAAAATCAACAGTAGCAAGAATGCTCTCACCTCCTGCTTCTGCCTCGCACGTGCTGAGAGTAAAAGTATGACGGCTACACTCTAGACGTTTCTATGTTTTGCTTTTGCTTTTTCTTTGATGGTGCCCAGGCGCTCAGGGCCTAAGATACAGATGTGAACTCCTCCGCTGAGCCTCACTCCCAACTCCGGAGGCTGCTCTACACTTTCTACTAGGGATGCAAGTCAATGTGCCAGGTTTGGAGCATCAAATATTCGGAACAAAAGTTTGGCCATAAAAAGAAATGTGTCTGGCAGCTTTCATCTCAGTGACACTGTGGATGAAATTATAATTCTACATGAATACTGCATCTGGATTTGTTATGGATAAGAAATCAGTGGCTTTGGACTCCATGCATGTCAAGGGGGGAACATTTCTGCATGCAGTAGTGAAAGGGAATTCAAGTGATTCTGACATAAGAATACAAACATGTCAAGCCTAGCATAGGGCTGCTACTTAATTTTCCAGGGGGCTTACGCATTACAGAAGCGTTCACACGCGTGTTGCTACTTCAGCACACAATCATATTTTATTCATGCCCTCAGTGTCGACACCCTACCGTGTGTCAAGCTCTGCGGGGGCTTCACGGAAGCATCAGCAAATGAAACACTGCTCTTGTCACTGACGAGTGACTGCCACGGACTTGCACCTGCAGAAGGACGAGTGTCACAAGGGTGGTGACAGTTCTCTAAAGGTTTTGCTTATGTGCACTGGAAAAAGGTGGTTGGGCCCCACTGAGCAGCTGAAAATATTCTGTTGAGGCTTCAGTGGAGATAACAGGGAGATAGTTTCAGTATAAAGAATATTAGCAAAACTTCACCCTATGCTTTTCTTGAGCTTTTTTTGTATGACAGATGCAGGAATATTGGTGTATGTCCTTAGATTGTATGATGGATTTGTATATGCTAATGTGTGTATCACATTGCGTATGTGGAGGTGTCGGCTTTTGCCTTCCACCATGCTTAAGACTATTGTTTCTCCGGAGGGGGAGTTCTCCTGTCTCTTCCTCCTATTTCCCATAAGAGTGCTAGAAAGCTCGTGTTACACATACAGCTTTTACTTGGATTCAGAGATTCAAATCCAGGTCCTCATGGTTGTATGGCAAGAACTTTTTACCAGGGAGCCTTCACTCTATCAACTATTTAAGATAAAATACTTGCATCATTCTGAAAAAAATCATAGTAAGTATATTTGCTTTATAACCTATATCTGGTGATTTCCATAACTGTGGGATTTTTGGGGTGGTTCTGCTCTTTCTTACTTCTTTGTTCATGGCTGTGTTTTATATGCAGGTGTGCATATTATATGTACATTACGGTCACACAAACTAACCCTCACAGAATCTTTACAAATGAACTTACAAGGTCAATGAGTACCACACAGATACATTCCTTCAGGAAGAATTCATGTTTCGTCTTGCCAGAACCTTAGGAGCCCCAGATCATTTCTAACGAATTCACTACTTGGCTCTCTGATCACGAATAGGTGAGTTTGAGGAGCAGTTCATGCCAGGAGTGAGTCATGGATACAAGATTTTCAGGAATATATCGAGGCTTCCTGCTTTCCATGTCTGAGAAATCCAGCCACAGTTACTGGTACTCTCTCTATTGTTCAATGTCACTGAGTATCTAAGCGCATGGGTGCGTTCTGCTGTAAGCCGCATGCCCTTCCTACCACGTGTACTGTCCACTTGGTCTGGGTCTTTCTTCAAAAACCAGAAATAGAAAAGACAGACAGAAAGTAGGGGATGAGAGGAAAGAAAAACGAGAAGGGAAGAGGAAATAGGAAGAGAAAGTGAAGTGGGAAGGAAAGAGTTCATGGTGCCATAATCTAATAATTTGCTGTAGTCAATGCTGTCTGGCTGGGTCATGGTTAGCCACAGGGCCTGGTCAGCATGTCTATGTGTCTTCAGTAGTAATTCTCTGCAGCTGTAAGACCACTGGGTTACACATAAACTTAAGCTCACAGCAAAATAATGTTGAGTGGAAAACCAGCATTAGCAATGACAGTCAATCTGCTCATGTCAAACCAGGCTAAAATATTTTGAGGCCTGGCATTAGGTGGAGCTGCACCTTAATTTTGCTTCCTCTGCTGCTTTGTACACAGCTTAGGGTTAATGACTTATCTGTCACGAATCTGTTGGCTCATCTGTAAAATGGGTGTATTTACCTTCCAGGATCACTAGTGACATTCAATGGGCATAATAGGAAGTTGAGTTAATTACTGTTATTATTAGCTTGTTATTGTTACAGTCAGTGCTCAAGAAATTATAATCTGTCCTCCCACACTTCCGCTTTGTGCAAGTCAGCATCTCTTCACAAAGGAATGCCTGACACGGGCTACACATAAACAAACGAGCAAACAACAAAAAAAGAGGCTTCCTTGGTTCATTTTGCACACGCTTCTGGGGAGGAGCTCAGAGACGGGGGCTGGTACAGTGAGGCAGTCGGCACGCACCAGGTCTACATCTTCCAAGAGGACACCCTCACTGTCCTAGGGAGCACCCCAAAGTTCAACCCTGCAGGTCAAACTTTAAATGACAATGGGCCCTCGGAGCAGACCATTTTCAAACCCCATTACTCATTCATCGCCGAGTGCAGAACCAGCATCAGCAGCAAGCTACCGCACCCTCAAAGCACAGTGCGCGGCACAGGCACAGACGTGGTATTTACAAGAACCCGGTTCTGTCCGTGCTGTTACAAATCCTTCCACACAGTGCTTTGGTTCAGGGGTGGGCAATTTGCTGAACCAAAGAAGTGTTCTCGCTGGGAACTTTTGATTCGAATTAGAGATTGTCATTCTCAGCCTGTTTCATCCTGAGACCCAGTTGTCAAGTTGAGAGTTCCCAGTAGACTTGTTTCCAGTCATGCAGAGAACGTGGGCTGACAGAGACGCCAAGCTTAGGGATGTAGAAGAGAAAGGGAGGGAGGAGGAGGAGGGAGAGGAGGTGGAAGAGGAGGAAGAGGATGAAGAGGAGGAGGAAGAGGATGAAGAGGAGGAGGGGAAGGGTAGAAGGAGGAGGAAAAGGTGGAAAAGGAGGAGAATGAAGAGGTTGAAAGAGGAAGGAGGGGAAGGAGGAGGCGGGGAGGAAGGGGGAAGAGGTGCAAAAGGAGGAGGAGGAGGAGGAGAGAAAGAGGAAGAGGAGGAGAAGGAGAAGGAGGAGGAGGAGGAGGAGGAGGAGGAGGAGGAAAGAGAAGAAAGGAAGAGGAGGAGGAGGAGGAAGAAGAGGAAGAGGAGGAGGAAGAGGAGGAGGAGAAGAAGAAGAAAGGAGGAGGAGAGAGAGCGCTGACCTTTAGTTGCTCTAGGTCTTGAGGCTTTAAGGCGCAGACCCCTATCCTTGTAGTTAATATCTACACTATCTCCCTTCTGGCCTAAATTTAGTCAAGTTCCCATCAGAGGCAATCAAGGATGGCCTGACTTATACAACAAGGCTCTTGTGAACATCACAATTGGCACAGAGTAGGGACCGCACAAATATTGGCTAATTCTATATTTAACCCAAAGTCTAATCAGAAAAGGTAATTAACTGCACAAAGTATTACTATGAGAAAGGGAGAAGTGGTTAAGGGTCAGCTTTCTTTGGAGCATGTGGAAAAAGCACCTAAAACCAAAAGGAGAAAGACCTCCACCCCATCCCCCCAGCCTCACCCATGGGCAGCACACATACCTGCCCTAAGTAATTCTAGTGCTTCTTTCAGCCAAACGTGGTCTCCCAGAATCCTTCCCCTCCTGCTGCAGGCTGGATGGTGTGGTCCTGAGGCCCTGGTCTCAGGTGGATGAAATACGCTGTGCCTTATGTGGAGCGTCAACTGTAGCTGGAATTGGGTGGGAAACACAGGATGGGGGACAGCTGCCCTTTGATCTGGTTTCTCAGGAGCCAGTACAGACATCTTTGCACAAAACCTGCACAATTCTCAAGGTATTTTTTTTTTAAACTGTGCAATGCGATTTTGCTTTCAGTTATATACTAATAGTCAAATCTGTGACACCAAAGTTTCTGTTTCGGAAGAGCCCTATTTCATTATTTTAAGCCTTAATCTTTCCAATTCCTCCATACATAGATTGTTAGCATTCTCAAATGTTTATCCTCATTTTCATGCTTCAATATCAAGGTTAGACTTTTTTGCTTATCGGACAGTTTTTATGTGTGGACCTTCGAAGGTGTGCTTTCTGAAGCATTTCTTTTTTTTTTTTTTAATTTATTATTTATTCAATTGTGCGTGTATGTGTGTGTGTATATAACCATGGACGAATTCGGGAACCACCATGGATGCCTCCACCAAAAACCGCAGGCCGCTTCCATACATGGGGAATAGGATCCGAATTCAGGATCTTCTGCCTGCAAGGCAGAGGCTTAACACCTGAGCCACCTCTCCTGCCCCTTTCTGAAGCATTTCTAAGAGAGAATGAACTCCAAGGAGTACTGGGAACAAAGAGGGGGGCTCTAAGTGATGCAGGCAGCGCTGGGTCTTGGAAGGGGGGCTCTAAGTGAGGCAGGCAGCGCTGGGTCTTGGAAGGGGGGGCTTTAAGTGAGGCAGGCAGCGCTGGGTCTTGGAAGAGGGGGCTCAAGTGATGCAGGCAGCGCTGGGTCTTGGAAGGGGGGGCTCTAAGTGATGCAGGCAGCGCTGGGTCTTGGAAGGGGGGCTCTAAGTGATGCAGGCAGCGCTGGGTCTTGGAAGCGGGGCTCTAAGTGATGCAGGCAGCGCTGGGTCTTGGAAGCGGGGCTCTAAGTGATGCAGGCAGCGCTGGGTCTTGGAAGGGGGGGCTCTAAGTGATGCAGGCAGCGCTGGGTCTTGGAAGGGGGGCTCTAAGTGATGCAGGCAGCGCTGGGTCTTGGAAGGGGGGCTATAAGTGAGGCAGGCAGCGCTGGGTCTTGGAAGGGGGGCTCTAAGTGAGGCAGGCAGCGCTGAGTCTCCAAATGGGGGAAGGGCTGAGTGATGCAACCAGCGCCTGGCATTTCATCATTCTTCCGCAATCGCCAGGTGACATCCCTTTGTATCAGCAACAAGACCAACTTCCCTTAGAGGTTTGGCTTCGGCTTCCACCCTCGGCTGGTTTGTAGCGCTCTGTCCGACAACTGTCTCAGTGAGGAAAACACCCGGGCGTCTGTCTTTTCGCACCCAAAGCGCGCACCGGAGCCACCCGGGGCGCTGCCCTGCACCACGATCTCGGCTGAGACCCCCCGCGCCTTTCCAACGCCTCGGGCCTTTGTCCCTCACGCCGCCCGGGCGCGCGCTGCTCTGCACGCGGCGCTCGTCCCCGCGGCTCGGCTCCGCGCGCCTTTGTCCCGAAGCCGCCGCCGCGCCGCGCGGGCTCCGGCGTCAGCGTCGGTCGCTCGCAGAGGCCGCCGCCCGCCGCTCCCCGCCCCCGCCCCCGCCCCGCCCCCGCCGGAAGTGACGCGGCCCGCCGCCGGAGCCCCGCCCCTTCCGGCGCGCGCCCCGCCCAGGCCCGGCTCTCGGCCGCGCGCCCCTCCCCCTCGGCGCTCGCTCTCCGGCCGCGGCTGTCCGCGTCCTCCGGCTCCCGCGCCGCGCCGCGCCGCCCGTCGCCCCCGAGCACCCCGCCGCCGCGGGGCCGGCGTCCGCGGCCCCCCGCGCGCCTCCCTCCCTCCCTCCGCGCCCCTGCGGGCGGCCCGGGCTCGGCCGCGGCTCGCGGGCGCCGCGCGGCTGCGTCACCGCCGCCCCAGCCAAGATGGACACCGCCGAGGAAGGTGAGCGGCGGCGCCCGCGCCCTGCGGCGGCGCCCGCTCCGCGCCGCGCGCTCCGGGCCGCGCCGGCGGTTGGGGGGCCGCCGACGCGCGGGGCGGCCGGGCCTCCCCCCGGGCTCTCGGGAGGCGCCCCTGCGCGGCGCCCCGCGCCCCTCCGCGTACCCCCGCTTTCCCCGTTACTCCCCCCGGCGCCCCGGCCCGCGCCCCGCGCCCCCCGCCCGTGCCCCGCGCCCCCCGACCCCCAGTGCCCGCCCGGGGCGTCTCCAGCCCCCCGGCGCGTCTGTCTGCTGGGCCCCCGCGGCCCCCCGCGCCGCACAACTTCTTTGTTGACTTTGAAACTCGTCGGAAAACACAGGGTCAGGGGACGGCGGGGGACCCGGCTGGCCGGCGCCCCCTTCGCTCCCCTCCCCCCTGCGCTCCCGCGCCCGAGTTCGGGGACCCCGCCGGCCGGGGAGAAGGCGGCCCCCTCCACGGGAGATGGTTCCGGGGACCCCGAGGCCCCTGGGACTTGTCTCGCAGACCCCACACGGGCGCCTGGGGCTGGTGCGGCTGTTTGGGGTGCTGTGCTGGGAGCGAGCTGACCACATGGTGTCGAGAGGGTTCGGAGTCGGGGTGCACGACTGCGCCGGCGAGGGGCCGCTGTCTAGGCGGAGGCTTGTCTGTCTGGTGGGCGCTCGAGCGAGCGCCTTCTGGGTTCAGCCCTGGGGTCCCCCCGCAGGGCTCCCTCCCGGGGTCCCCCCAGGGTTCCTCGCGCGCTTTAAGTCCCGTCCAGTCCCCACTGGAGCGAGTGCAGGGAGTGCCCTTGATTGACAGAAAGGAGGAGACGCGGCTGACAGTCGACAGGTCTCCGCGCGGTCTCCTGTGCGCTGCTAGAGCTCTGCAGGGGGTGGGCGCCGTCTCGATACCTGTGCGCAGCGAGGCTGCTTTGATGGCGCAGTGCCAGGAGAGGGTCGAACCGGGCATTGCGATGCCAGTGGCATCTGTACGTGGAGCAGCGGCTAGATACCGCCAGAGACGCCCGGAGTGCGGGTCAGAGCGCTCACCTGGCCGATGTGCATTCACCTGGCCGGTGAGCGCTCGCCTGGCCGATGAGCGCTCGCCTGCCCTCGGCAGGTTTGCCTGGATACGGTTAACATTCAGGAGGTTTTTCTGAGACTGTCCCCCATCCTCCTCCTGACTGTTGGAACTGCAGGCTTGTACTCCCCCGACAAGCGTGGACCCAACTTCTCATGAATGCATTTAGTAAGTCTTGTGTATGACTTGTGTATGACTTAATGGAACTACTGCAGTTGTTAGTAATTCAGGAATTGAGAAATTGAGAGTATGAAGGTTTCATTGAAATACTTATAGCGAGTGCCTAAAGGGATTTTTTTCTCTTGAAGAATTGCAACCAAATTAATGTAATAATTTAAAAAATTATCTCGGATAAGTAATATTTGATTTCTCGAACACTAGCTAATATTCACCGAGGAGTCAACGTGTATATCCATTGTAAGCACACTATAATATCTCAATTCTGTATCTTTTAAGAAGATAACATCTCCTGTCATACAGTTGGGCCAACGTGCTCAGGGTCACACAGTTCACACGTGCAGTGTCCATATTGAAAAAACTTGTTTTTGCCATTCTCTTTGCCATTAATACAGTCAACAAAAACTTATTTTTTGAACTTTTTAATGAACCTATTACTCATGAAAGTGAATTTTAATGTTTTTAATGTCACTTTTTTAAAGTTTCAAGTTGGAAGTCTTGAAAATTTCATTTTAACTTGAAATATTGGGTGGAAAAATGTGCTAAAGAGAATTTCATGAAAAATACTATATAATAAAGATGACAAGACAACATAAGCTGTTTGTTCGATCAGCTATCAAATTATTAAATAGTTTGGTTTTTAATCCAATTAAAAAAGAAACAAGTTTACATGTAGATTTGGAAAACATGATTAAACAGTATAAATTAAAATTTTAAAAATCCGTTAATTCTGTTGCCCATTTTTGAGAACACTTGTTTTTTTAAACAAAAAATTGTAAATACTCTTAAGGAAAAAGACTTACTAAAATATCTATGATTCAAATACAGTAACTTAAAAAAATAGCATGTTGCTTTTCTAACAGTACCATGCATAATATTGTAATGCTCAAAGTGCCGCTGTATCAGAACAGAGGTTGTAAGCAAGAGTTCATGTATGAAGCCTTCATAAAGATATAAATATTGTTCCATGGTAGAATGCTCACATTTCAGTCCAATGTACATAAAGCTATCTTTTCATTTTGCTAAATTACTGATTATACTAGCGGGCATGATACAAAATCTTACCAGTTTTCTAATTTAGATACTAAAGAAGTTGTCTGTTTTATGATAAATACTCATTTTAAAGATTTGAAGGTAATATTGCAGTTAATCATGTTCCTTTTACCTTTGACAAAGCCTTTGAGGAGTTCAGATGGGCAGATGTCAGAGCCACATAGTTCTGTGTCTTCTTTGTAGAAGCACGTGGTCTTTCCTTCTGTTTCCAGGCACACCCTGTTCATCCTTGTTACTACTGCTTTAGGGTACCTGGATCAAGCACGCCTGCATTTGTCTGATAACTCTCCATTGAGTACATGTTTTGTGCCAGGCACTCATTGGTGTGCTTAGACAGGAAGGGAACAAGAGAGAGAAATTCCTTTGTTCACGGCACTTAAAATATACTTGGTTTTTGGTAGGTGAGGAAGGAAGACAGAAAATAAACGTGGAATAGATGATATGGTTCCATGTCGTACTGTAGGATTGAAAGTGCCGTGAAAAGCAGCAGACTGGAAGGGAATGGGGAGGGCTGGAGTGGAGACCTGGCTTGCAGTTTGACAGCAAAAGTAGTCCTGGCTGGGAGCAGGAGTTGGCCTGTTAGCACTCTGGGGAGAGCAGGAGGCGTGGCTAGTGCAGAGGGAACATGAGGGGAGGTGACCAGCAGAGCAGTGTAGTGTGGGGACTGAGAGTGTGGGGCTTGATCAGTGTCATGCGTGATTCCATTGATCTGGGAGCGAGGGGACTTTGGAGCGGCCTTCTGTTTTGAGTAGAGGCGAGTGTGTACAAGCGTTAACCCCGGATTTCAGGAACTGGGATCTAATTGGCTTGCGTTGGTCAGGAGCCTAACTTTGATCAATCCAAGAAATCAGGTGGTAATGATAAAGATAGTGTGAGAATAAAAATCATGATTAGGTTTGTCCATTCTGGAGCTGGCCAGACATCTTCAAAGATGTCTGCTACATAGGTGGAGTGTTCTTAGCAACAAATACTTAGGTTCCAGAGGAGAAGTACAGTTTATTATGGCGGAAAAGGCATGGCTGGCTGGCAGGCTGGCTGGCAGGCTGGCAGAAGTTGAAAGGAGGCTTAGGTCACATCTGTCATGGAAGCTGAGAGGCTAGTTGCACAGTGCAAGAGCAGACTTCTAGTGGCAGCAAGGGTGGGGCTAATCAACCTCAAGGCCCACCTTCCATATGCCTCCTCAAGCAAGGCTCCACCTCCTAAAGGTGCCATGGCCTTCCCAGCATCAACTAAGGATTCAAATACATGAGCCTGTGGGCACAACCCACAGTCAAATGACAACAGCGTATAAAGGAAGAATGAAAGTTCAGTCTGCCAGAGATAAGAAAAGTTGTTTTGAACTTTGGTTTCCAAAAGCTGCCATAGTAAAGTGTCAGACTGGGTACTTGTGTAAAAAGAATTTATTTTCTCAGTTTTCTGTAAATTTGAGATCAAGGTATTGGCAGGGTTGATGTCTCTGAGAACTCTCTCCTCGTGTCTTTGTGTGTGTCCTAATCTCCTTTATTAGGACGCAGTCCTCCTAGTGCTTTAATGTATCTACAAGCAAGAATTCACATATGAAGCCACTGTAACTTAATCACCTTTTTGAATCTAGTCACATAGGTTTCTTCCTTGCAGAGGGATAGATGAGTTCTTGAGGGCGTGGAAGACAAAGCATTTCCTCTACTTTTATTATTACTTAATTCATTATAATATCTTTTTCCTGACCCTCCTTTTCCCTCTTTCTACCTGATGGTGTATTCTGTAAAGATGGAAGCAGGCAGTAATAAAGTTAATGTATAAACAATAAAGTTACAGTTTTTTAGTGTGCCGTTCTGTTGGAACATGTTTTAGATAAAAGATTGTATCAGTTACTCTTTGTGCTGCTGTGAGACACCACTGAGACTCAAACAACTTAAGGGAAGAAAAAAGAGATTTATTCACCTTCCAGTTCCAGAGGGGAGATAACAGTCCATTGTGGCAGAAAAGGCCTAGCTGGCTGGCAGAAGCTGAAGAGGTCACTTCAGACATCGTGGAGGCCGAGCACTACTGCAAGCTCAAGAGCAGACTCACTCATTCACGCAGGGTGGGCTAACCACCTTAAGGCCCACCCCCTATGACTGCCTTCTTCCGAAAGGCTCCACCTCCTAAAGGTGACATGACTTTCCCAAATAACTAAAGATACAAACATAGGCACCTGTGAGGAACAACTCATGTTTCAAAGAACCATGACAGAGATGCAAAGATGCCATGTTTGTTTGCTTGTTTTCCCTTTATCAAATATTCCACAGCCAGTGTGTACCTAGGACCTTTGCCAACTACTGTTGTTTGCTGGGTAAATTTCATTTCTTCCTCAGGCATTGTGTAGTGCTTAGAGATGCATTTATGTTGATTGGAACATTTGGAGGATGTTGTGGTTTAGGTTAGGGATTCGTGTGTTAGAGAACATCGTCTACAGCTGCAGACCTTGTTTTGGTAGGTGGTTAGAACCTTTAAGAGGTGAACCTAGCCTGAGGAAGCAGGTTAATTGTGGGGGTGAGGAGTGCACAGGAAGATTATCCTGTGACTTCAGGCCCCACTTTGGCCCTGAGCTCTCTCTTAAAAATCTGAGATGCAATGATGCAAGCTTTTGACCCCATCCACAGGCTCATCTGCAGCCTTCCTCACTATGACTAGCTGCGTCTCTGAACCAAGACATCTCCCTTCAGTAGCTTCTGTCAGTCACAGTGACAACAGAACCAACACAAAGGATCTTCATTGATGCTCAACAGTGTCTCTCAAGGTTCATTTACACTTTTTTTTGTTGCTGCTGTTGTTCAGGTTTTAATATGTCCTTGAATTTGTGATGTATCTCAGGTTGGCCTTAAACTCACAGGTCCTGCTTCAACTGGGATTACATATATGTATCACCTCACCTAGCTCTCTTTACACTCTTAAAATTGAGGAACCAAAACACTTGCATATCTACCATATTAGAAATAAAAAGGACTTACTTAACAATATTTGAAAGTCATGAATTCAATACATACTAGCATAAATAACTATTTTCCTAAGAGGAAAACCTTCAGTGTGAAGTGGTTGTGAAACTTTAAAGAGTTCATATGTACTTTGCCTTTGCAACCACATGGTTGGCAGGTAAAGTATGAAAATTTGGGTTTGAAAAGGAAAGTATTTTTCAAGTGGTTTTGGATTTTTTTAATATGTTAAAATTTGACTAGTATACAAGTTCCTTATGTATTTGACAATGTCAATTTTAAAAATTTAAAATTAAAGCAGTTATTAATATCTGTTGGTCTGGTGGCGTGGGAAATAGGTCACAGATATACAGTTGATTTTGAAATGCAAAAGTGATTCTACAGGGAAAGTATTATATTTTAATAAATGGTGCTGGCATAATTGAATATCCATAGGTTAAAAAGTGAATTGTAAACCTCAGTAGTGAAATAGTAACCTCAGTAGAAAATAAAACACAAACCAAAAACAACCCTAGAACTTCCGGTAGGAATGGCTCCTCACAGTCTTGGGCTGGATCAAGGTTGCTTGTGCGTGACACTGAAGCATGATCCACCCAAGAAGAAAATGGAAATGCCACAGGACACTGTTTAGAAATGAAGGTCTGTCATGGCAGATGGTCTGACAGCATGTCTTTAGTAAAGGTTTTCATCAGAAAGAAAGCAGTCTATTAAGTCCAAAGATTTGGGAAGACATTGCCCAAAATACGTGATTACGAAACACTTGAAAGTATATTAGCATAGTCAATAGGTAAATACAAATCAAAACCATGATGAGCTTTAACAGTTGCAATCAGCACATGTGTTGGTCAGGGTTGTGGAAAAAACTGGAGCCTTCATTGTCATTGGGAATGTAAAATGAAGCAGCTGATTTTGGTAGTTTCTCATAAAAGTAAACTGAGTTAGCATATAACCCAGGGAATTTGATTTCTACATAGAGAATTAAATACGTGTTCACAAAAACCTGTGAGTGAATTTTCTGGCAGTACTATTCTTTTTTTTTTTTTTTTTCGCAGTGTGCGTGTGTGTGTGTGTAGAACCACGGACAAATTCGGGAACCACCATGGACGCCTCCACCTCCTCCTTGTTTACTCTGCCCCTGGATTCACAGGCTCCGCCCTACCAGGACCAGAAATGCAGGCCGCCCCCGCTTCTGCTGGGTGTCTATACGTGGGGTCTAGGATCCGAACTCAGGACCTTTCGCCTGCAAGGCAGAGGCTTAACCCCTGAGCCACCTCTCCAGCCCCTCTGGCAGCACTATTCTTAACAGGCATGCAGAGGACACAGTAGTGCCATCTCTTATAGGAGCATGTGGTCTCTTTAAGTAGTGGACATTGCTCCCAGCACTAAGAATGGAGTGCCATTGTATGCTGCAACTTGGATGAACTTAATGAACTTTTTGCCAAGTATGCCAGGCATAGAGGACCATATTTTATGTGATCCTGTCTTCATGAATGTTCAGAGTAGATAGATTAATGGTTTCTTGAACTGAAAGATCAGAAACACTTGTTGCTAGTGACAAGGGTTCTTTTCCGGGTGATAGTGGTGGTCTAGAAGTAGTTCCTTGGTAAGGGTGGGGTATCCCTCCTGTATCGCTTGCAGCTGTTGACTTATGCACCATGTCAGTCCACTTCATGGTACAATACCATATTTCAAGAAATGAAGATTCTAGTCATATTTAATACTTACATTCCTAATAAAGTGTCCAAGTGATGTAGCAGAAAGACGGACCATGCCAGGTACCTGCGCTTAGCTGTCCTGAGTAGGACAAACTTGTTAATAGTGCAGCAGAATTTGCCCCTGTGGACAAAGCTGAACTAAAGGGGGGTGGCACCCCCACTAACATGATGTAAGAGTTAAAAGGGCAATTTGAAACAGAAAGGAGATACATTGCTTATTCCTTGCAGTAGCAGTGTAGCCTTTGCTTCTGCTGCTGAAATGAGTGCTGGGGCAGAACTGCCACCTTAACATCTGTAACCACTTTCGAAGCCTAAGACTTGCAGTTCTCTGCCGCTGCTGAGTTTTTACTTCCTTCTGGTTTCAGAGTCTTCCTTGTTGACAGAAGCTAACCCAAGTCTAGTCATCCAGGAGATCAGAAAGTGTAGGTTTCAGGCTTCCAAGAGTAACAGTAATGCTTAATTGTTTAGTAATGATAGTAATCTGGAGAGGTTAAGAAATATATTTTGGGACACACAGGGAATTGGAATTTAAAAGGTTTGTAATACCTAACCCACACACCCACAGAAAGACTTGTCAGTCCAAAAGGAATGGGGGTGGCACTTGAGCGCCTCGCACCCGCCTCCCGGAAGCCCCGGCTGGCCCGGAAGCCCCGGCTGGCCCGGAAGCCCCGGCTGGCTCAGAAGCCCAGGCTGGCTCGGAACCGGCCGGGATTTGTGAGCTCCCGTCTCTCTCTTCCACCTCCCAAGTACAGCCCAGAAGCATTTGCCCAAGAAAAGGGCTTCTTGAAAGTAGAGTTTGAGCAGCTGAAATAAAGTGAGAGGGAAGCGCTACCACCCTGCAGCTGCTCCCTGGCTGCTGCTCCCTGGCTGCTGCCACCCTGCAGCTGCTCCCTGGCTGCTGCTCCCTGGCTGCTGCCACCCTGCAGCTGCTCCCTGGCTGCTGCTCCCTGGCTGCTGCCACCCTGCAGCTGCTCCCTGGCCGCTGCTCGGGGCCATGGGCTTCTCTCAGTGGGACAGTGCAGGTTTGGTTTTTCCTGTTTGTAACATGCATTTTTCTGTATTGCTGTATAGCTATTTTACAGGGACTGTATTTCATAGTGAATATATACAATTTCTGCAGTCTTGCAACCTGTTTTTGGATATGTAGACGAACCACAAACTTCTAAGTTTTTTTTTAAACATTTTTTATTATCTCCGCTCATACAAACTTAATAGATACACCCGTTCCCTCCCTCCTCCCCCCCACCCCTCTGCTCACCCTCCCCTCACCCTTCCCTCCCCACCCTTAAGTTTTAATTATATATTTTTAATATTTGCTTACTGTGATAACTACTAATCGTAATTTGAGGTAAAATGTATTTCATTATGATGTCTCAACTCCTGTTGATGCTGGATAAACTTGTGTGATGTGAATGACAGTGTGCTGTGTGGTTTTCTTTCCCCAGACTTAGCCTCAGAGTAATCATGAATAAGGCAGTTTCCAGTGTAGGACATCCAACAGTATGCTCTCAGGACTTGTAAGCCAAGGCTTTTGAAACAAGGAAAACAAGATACCAGAGAAACCCAAGGAGTACGCAGGACAGAAAAGGACCACTAGACAAAGACTCAGAAATTGTCAATACAGTGTGGACTTTCTAGTGATAACATCGGTGTTAATCAGTAAATGTAAGAAAGGATAATAAAACAAATCTGTTAATAAGATCTTAATAGTGAGGGTATTTGTGTTAGGCTTATGAAAACTCTGTGAAAACTTTATCTAATTCTAAAACTGTTCTAGAAAATAAAGTATTAATAAAATTCTTAAATTATCACTAGTTTATCACTGGAAGTAGAATTGAGAGATCTTGGGAAGATATTTATAAAAAGAACTTTCAAAGGAAAAATAAAAACATTCCGCATGTGGTAATGGACTTAGTGTACATTCTGCTGTAGAGCGTCCTTTTCTTCCTTATGTGCACTGATGACACAAACTGGAATGTTGGTTAGAAAACTGATGGGGATGGCCTAGGTTTAAAGGAAGTTCTAACTTCCAGAGCAGGCACCAATTTGATAAGCCATCCATTGACTTTCAATTTTATTAGAAAAACCGCCTAGGAATAGAATTTGCTAGGAATGGGTTTGTATGGTAAGATTATTTTTCTTTTTATTTCCATTCTTAATAGACATAAGTGATGTTTTACTGTAATTAAGAATTTTGTGGGCTGGAGAGATGGCTCAGGGGTTAAGACTGCCTCACAAGCAGAAGGTCCTGACTTTACACCCCAGTTCTAAAAACACCAGGCGGAAAGTGCACTTCAGTTCTGGTGGGCAGAGCCTGGAAAATACCAGAGTGAAGCAAGGAGAAGGTAGAAGCAATCTAGGGTGATTCCAGAAGTCACCTTGGTCCTCCACAGGGACACACAGTGCCCTCTGACATACTTACACACACACACACACACACACACACACACACACACGCACTCACGCACTTACATAATCAAGTTTTTTAAAAAGGATAAAAGATTAAAAAATTTCATTAAGGTGTGCAACAGCTATTAGGTGTAAAATTCAGTAGCATGAAGTATAGTCATATTACTAACAATTGTCAAAACGTTTTCATTTTCCAGTTTTCTTGAATGTGTGGTGTGTCCATGTCTATGGGGATATACATGCGTGTACAGGTGCATGTGTGTACACATTCATGTAGACATCCAGCGCTGCTATTAGAATTATCCTTGATTACCCTCCTACTTGATTTTTAATTAATTAATGTGTGTAGTGAATCTTTTCAAGTTCATGTTACCATATATTTTAAGTGCTTATTGCGAGTTATTGATACTTATTTTTGCATTTAATTTAAAACCAAATTTCATCATATGATTTCAAATGTAGGAAAAGTATAGTATATATAGAATTTTCTGTGTTTCAGGCACTTGCTGAGTAGATTCTCCCTGTGGATAAAGAGAGATTATTATATTTGTTTGGATACTTTAACTCCACTTCTCTTCTCTTCTGATGCTCAGTTAACAAAAACTTATTTTGTTGCATTCATAGAGATCTTCACAGATTTTATGAGTTTTTTCTTTGTTATTTGAATAGAGTGTTATTTGGATAAAGTAATTTCTGTTGGCTTGCCTATTCACTTTTTTTTTTTTTCCTTTGTTCTTTTGGATCTGCTCCTCTTGGTCCATTTGTTAAGAAGGTTGTGATTTTGCTGCTATTCTGTTTTTGCTAATGATTTGCTTTAAAAGTTTCTGCTGGATTCTTTGTAGCTTCTGTCTTTGTGGACAACTTTCTTTGAATGGATTTGTAACTTCATTAAAAACAATTTTATGATTGCAGTGTTAGCAGCTGTCTGGTTTTTTCTAATTTAGCCTGAGATTTTCCTTGTTCTTGATGTGATTTTCAGTTGAATCATGGACATTTTTGGTGGCTTGCAGTCTGTGGCTCTTATTAAAATATCTGGGTTTTAATTTGTTCTTAATTATTGCGTCTGGAAGCAAAAGTCCTGGTTTGTCCCTTGACGTGCTTCTGTTCTGTGTGCACACATTGTTACAGGTCATTAGAGTAGCTCTGGATGCCACCAAAGTGAGAAGGGAGGCTTGCTATTAAAGTTGAGCATGAGAATTTTTGTTCACTATTGATCTTTTTATGTCATCTTGCTTGGTGGTGTACTTGATACATATGGCCTTGGTTCTTGACTGACAAGTGGAACTATGGTTGTACTGTACAGCGGCAGAAGTCATATTAGGTTGTTGACTTTGGGAATGTTGAGAGAAATACTATTTAAATTTTATCTTCTGGTGAAGGTGTAGCCAGTGCAACAACACTTGTCATGTGGAGAAAAAAGATGGTTAGTGTTACTAGCATGCGCTTCCTGCTGAGTTGGTCACGTGCTGGAGCCTTCTTGCCGGCTCTGTCTTACAAGTTTCAAAGCGACTGTAAATATTATTTCTAGTAACATAGTGATTATTGAAATTATGTTTAAGATTTTCTCGATCGTCTTTCTTGAGTAGTCTATTAGGGATGTATAGTATTGCTGCTTTGAAATATCTTAATTCTTTTCGGTGATTAGATGTGATGCTTATTTATTTATTTATTTATTTATTTATTTATTTATTTTTTAGCTTTTGAGAGAGAGAGAGAGAGAATGTGCATTTAAAATGCTCATGGAAGTCAAAGGAAACTTGGTAATCAGTTCTCTTCTTCCATCACTTGTACTATAGGGATTGAAGTCAGGTCGCCAAGTTTGTATGCAGGTCCCTTCACATTTTGAGTCGTTTCATCAGTCTTTTTGGTTTGGTTTTTTATTTTAGAGGTTAGTTGTTTTTTTTTTTTTATAATTATGACAATTTCCATAGACAACATCAAAATGATTAACAAAGCTACTATTCCTTTCCTTTTCCTCTTGTAGAATAAATGGAAACGAGTAAAACCTCTGACAGTTTAATGTCTGCATATTTTGGGAGGGCCATCACTATTACTTGACACACCTTCCCCTCCTTAAAGTTTCAGGAACCGAGAAAAGTGATAGTACCTCAATGATAAGGATACTCAAAGTTCTGTGGACTTAAAACCCTTTCATACACTTGAAGATCTGAAGACCTTTATGTGTTACATTAGAAACTCATGTGGAGCCATTTCCATTTCACATATACTAGCATGTTGTATGTTCATATAAATGCTATTTTTCAGTTAAAAAGTTCCAAATCTCCCAAATTGGTGAGAAGAATAGGTTTGCTTTATATTCACAATTATTTTAACGCCTGGTATAATAGAGCACACCTCAATTTTTTTGACTTTTTGGCTGCAGTCAGTTCGCTATGTCATCTTTCCTCAGAAACACCTTCTAATGTGCAGCAGCTTGTTCTCCCAGTGCTGAGGAGGCTGAAGCAGGAGGACACTGACGTCAAGGAACCTCTGTGGGAACAAGCAGTAGGAGGGAGGGTGGGAGACACTTGGCAAGACTGAGTCAAGAAGACGTCTCGTTAGCACTAAAGTTCTGACCTTTGAGTCTTTGGATAAGGGCTCTTAACTCCAAGGATATCAGTGTAACAGCGCCCCAAGGCTTGAGTTTAGATTGGATGCACATATGTAGTACAACACAGTAGAGCATGCATAGATTTGCCACTTCAGAAGGATGGAAGTTTTCAAAAAATCAGTGCCACTAACCGTGTCTTGGCTCCCCTCAGTGAAGGACTCAGCCCGTCATCTTCTGACCCTGTCTTCCTGCCCATCCGGGAGCACACTGCTGTGCAGACGGGCACATCCCGGGAGCACGCTGCTGTGCATGCGGGCACATCCCGGGAGCACGCTGCTGCTGTGCAGACGGGCACATCCCGGGAGCACGCTGCTGCTGTGCAGACGGGCACATCCCGGGAGCACACTGCTGCAGTGTAGACGGGCACATCCCGGGAGCACGCTGCTGTGCAGACGGGCACATCCCGGGAGCACGCTGCTGTGCATGCGGGCACATCTGGGAGCACACTGCTGCAGTGCATGTGGGCACATCCGGGAGCACACTGCTGCAGTGCATGTGGGCACATCCGGGAGCACGCTGCTACAGTGCAGACGGGCACATCCCTGGAGCACGCTGCTGCAGTGCATGCAGGCACATCCCGGGAGCACGCTGCAGTGCAGACGGGCACATCTGGGAGCACGCTGCTGCAGTGCATGCGGGCACATCCCGGGAGCACACTGCTGCAGTACATGCGGGCACATCCGGGAGCACACTGTTGCAGTGCATGCGGGCACATCCGGGAGCACACTGCTGCAGTGCATGTGGGCACATCTGGGAGCACGCTGCTGCAGTGCAGACGGGCACATCCCGGGAGCACGCTGCTGCTGTGCAGACGGGCACATCCTGGAGCACGCTGCTGCAGTGCAGACGGGCACATCCCGGGAGCACGCTGCTGCTGTGCAGACGGGCACATCCTGGAGCACGCTGCTGCAGTGCAGACGGGCACATCCAGGGAGCACGCTGCTGCTGTGCAGACGGGCACATCCTGGGAGCTTGCCCCTGCCTTGCCCGAGCTATGACCCAGGGCCTATCATAGCCTTTTCAGGTCACAGGACTGACTTGCCCTGTAGGTGGGGTCTATATTGTGGAATGAGACCACCAGGAGACCATGCCTAGCTGCATTTGCCTGTTGCTGAGCACGGCATGCCAATAAGTCCTGGCCTTGCTGTTCTCCAGCCCATAAATGGTAGCTGACCACCTCCTTCAGGATTGTAACAACCCGCAGTCATGTAAGCCTGGCTGTGTACCTGTGCCTTCTCCATACCACACCCCGTGGGCATGCCGAGGGCAGACTGTGCGACAGGAGCCATCTGACACTGATCAACCTGTATCAATACCAGTTCATGGTTGACTTACAACCATGCCTGTGTGAGTTCTCAGTGTGACGTTGATATGAATGACTCTGGGTGACTTTTCTTCCTGGATAACTGGTAATTTTAGAGCTAATCCACATCTACAGTGCAAAGTGGCTTTGGGTGATTCTTGGTAGCACAAACCATTTGCCCACATCTATGACCGTCACCTTTGCTGGGCAGTTGCAGTGCCTATGTGCTATTTGTTACCTGGAATCCAGGTTCATATCCTCAGAGGGAGCCTGGTAACAGTAGCGATATCTAAGGAAGTCAGGGGCATGCAGATTGTTTGTGACGCGGTCAGTCAGGGTCTTCTCAGTCAGACTGTGAGCTGGGTGCCTTGCTGTCTACAATGGTGAAGGAATTTGATGACTTGGTGTGTTAGTTCTAGTTGTCTTGTTTCTGACCCAGAACACTCTGACAAAAGCAGTTGAGGGGGAAAGTGTCTATTTTGTTTCGTAGCGTCATGTCACGGAGTAGCCCATGGAGGGGTTTATGGCGGCAGGAGCTGGCTGGTTCCTGTGCGCTTGCAGCCTGGGGCAGAGAGTGGCGCTCACCTTCAGCCCGCTCCCTTTCAGCAAAGAGCCCAGCCCATGGGAGGTGCTGCCCACAGGTACAGTGGGTGCTCCCGCCCCAGGGACTTCATCTGGATGCTCCCTAGCAGTGTCCTGGGAAGATTTTTCTCCTAGGTGACTCTAGACACTGTCAAGTTGGCAATATTACCGCCACATTTCATCAGCTCGCATGATAACCGGCAGGTTTCCTGAGCACTCAGGATCCCTTAGCTCGGAGAAGTAGCACTCTTGTCACTCAAATCACAAGATGGTCATGGGGCTAGGTTTCTAGGGCGTGTACCAGTTGTTCTTTGTCGCATGAGCGAGCACCCAAAGTCAACAACTTAAGGGAGAAAGGGTGATTTACCCAGCTTAGGGTTCCACAGGGAGATAGTCCATTATGGCAAGGAAGGCATGGCTGGCTGGTAGCAGTCTGCTGAATCATGCCCATCATGGAGACTGAGAGCTGCCAAACTGCCACTGCTAGAGCCGACCTCTCCCTGAAGTAGGATGAGGCCAATCAACCCCAGGCCCACCTGATGACTGCCTTCCTCCACCTCCTAAAGATTCCATCAAACAACTAAAGATCAGACGCATGCGCCTGTGTGAGACAATTCACATTCAAACCATGACATGTGCTATGCTGCGCAGTATGCGTGCATCTTACTCCAAGGGGGCGAAAGGCCCCTTAAATTCAATAATGAGGAGATCAGGGGCGCAGTTATTCTCCATTAAATGACGAATTCCCAGTAGTCAGAAGCAAATGTTACATTTCTACCCTTTTTGCACATTCATGGTTGTTCTGGAATCGGCCATTAACATCAGCATTTGGCCCTAAGGAACAGCTGAGAAGACAGTTTAAATAAAAGTAGTAAAGTGATTTCAGTGTGTGGACCAGCGGAGGAGTTTATGGCTGTGGGAGCAGCTTCTACTTGACACTGCCTGTGGTTACTCTTTCTCTGACTGGAGTCTTGGAGGTCCTGGAGCATTCATTTATTAGTTTTATTACTTGTTGCTGACTCAACAGACTTAGAGAAGTTTTAGTTGGCTCGCAATTCCAGGTCACAGCCCTTATTTTGGAGAAGTTACAGTGGCAGGAACTTGAAGCAACTGGTCACATCGCATCCACACTCAGAAGCAGAGATAAATGCATCAGTGCCTGCCTGTTGCTTCCTCAGTTCTTAAGTATGTTCTGGATTCTTTGCCTAGGGAATGATACTGCCTGCAGTGGTGTGAATCTTCCCACGTCAGTTAATGTGATTAAAAACAAATCCCTCCTTACTGGTGTGCCCACCAGCCAACTTTAATCTAGAGACTCTCATTCTAGTAGGGGCCTGCTATCAGGCTGATGATAATATTAACCTCCATACTGCTCTAGATCATATGTGTGCGTGTGTGTGCATGCATGTGTGTGTGTGTGTGCATGTTTCTGCTTCCTATTCTCATAGGTAAAATAAGGAAGGGACATCTACCTTCTACTGCTATGGTTACTATGTTAAGTCTTCAGGTGTGATTAAAAAATTTTTAATTGATATTTAGGTTTCATGGCACTTTTATGCATAAGTATTAATTACATTTTTCTCATTTGTTCTCACACATGTTTTTGTGGAGCTCATGCTGTTAGGACTGAATTTAACTGTATAATATTGAGGCATGAGTGGTGACTTGATTTTCCCTATTGCATTCAGAACTTGTTATGAAAGAGGCCATTTTAAGTACAATCAACTACTTCTGGTTTTTTTTTTCCTTTTACTTTAATCTGCAGAGCTAAGAAACCACTTAGCATTTAATGCCTTTTCAAGGGATGTGCCCTGTTTCAGAGACACATCTGAGTACCATCCTCATTTTGCACAAGGAACAGAGTTTTGCTTTAATACAAAACATTATAGTTTTTGCTTGTCTCTTTATGGAAGTTGCAACCAAAGGTAATTCAAAGGTTTTTCTTTTTTGGTAACAGACATATGTAGAGTGTGTCGGTCCGAAGGAACACCTGAGAAACCTCTCTATCATCCTTGCGTGTGCACTGGCAGTATTAAGTTTATCCATCAAGAATGGTGAGTAACTTTTTTGGGAAATTTTGTAATTTTCAAGTTTCAAATTTCTCGTTTGATCATGTCAATGAATCACTCCATAATTAGTAATCTTTTAAACTCAGGCTTTCATGAGAAATTACCCATAATTGTTAATATGAGGCCTGTTATTTTGGCCTCCCATTGTTACGAACCTGGAGAGGTCTCTTCATTCACGGGAAGAGTTACATTCTTCTAGTTTCAGGTCGCCCAGCTATAACGTAAGAAGTACTTGGTGCTCAGAACTGTTCTCTGTGCTTTAAACACTTTACCTCATTTAATCTTTGCAAGAAAAAGTGTGGGATGTTATTATGTAGATGGAGAAACTGAAGCACAGTCAGTTTGAACAATAGCTTGCTAGTTAGTAGTAGAAAAAGGATTCAGACCTGGTTTCCATGGTACCAGGACTATAAGGTCAATATTATCCTTGGGTTACTTAGTGTGTATTTTAGTTTTGGAGAGGTAATTCAGGTTAAACCTTTTTATTAGTATGGTGTGTTCTGTTTTTGTCTTTAGCTATTTTAAAAATTCTGTCATCTTGGAAAGCATATATAAAAAGTTTGATACTCTAAACTTGGGGCCAGAGAGATGGCTCAGGGGTTAAGCCTCTGTCTTGCAAGCAGAAGTTTCTGAGTTTGGATCCTGGATCACATGTAACAATGCCAAGAGGAAATGACAATGGCCTATACTTCCGCTCCTGGAAGGTACAGCCAGGAAAATTCCAGAGCAAAGCCAAAGAAGAGGCAGCATAGTCCAGGGTGATTCCCGAAGTCACTCCTGGACCTCCACAGGTACACATAGTGCCCTACACACACATACAGAGACACAGACACACATGCAGTAAATAAGTAAAATAAAAAGAATGTTCTAAGCGTGAAATTGTCATACTTGCTGTTCTATTTTTTAAATGGTCAAAATTATGAAAACACTATAATATGTAAAAGTTTTAATAAGAGTTTTCAATTTGCTACTTTTGTTGTAAGCACTATATTTATGAATGTAATTCTGTAATTTGTAATTACAGTTTAGTTCAGTGGCTGAAACACAGTCGAAAAGAATACTGTGAATTATGCAAGCACAGATTCGCTTTTACGCCAAGTAAGTTCTTTATAATATTTTCATTACTTTCTTTTGTTGTTATCTCTGGTAGCAAAAAGTAAGCCGTTTCAAAGCAGTACGTTTCAATTTCTTTGCCCTCAGTAGTAACAGAAAAAAATTGGGGAGTGTGTTTTTTTTAAAAACGGTCATCTTTTAATACATGCATACATGTTTGAGAGGCTACTTTTTCCCCCCTTTTAATTACAGACAAGTACAGACATGTATAGAGGTGTAATAAGTGCACATGAAGACCATCTCTTAACATCACCTGTTTTTAAAAGCTTATGGCCTGTCTCATTTTATCTGTGTTTTTATTTCCAACTCCATTCTTTCATAGTCTGTCCTTTTAAAATCAAGACTATGATTTCACCTGTATATTTTAAGTATACATTGCTAAAGTAAGGGTTCTTTAAAAAAAAAAGCATAACGCTATTACCAATTAATTAGTAGTGATGCCTTGATTCCATCAGAATCTACTCCTATTCATATTTGAACGTCTTCTGAGTTAAAAAAGTATTGATTAGAATAATAGTAGTAAATACAATGTTTTAAGTCACTTTTTTTTCTGGGCTGGAGAGATGGTTCAGGGGTTGACACTCCGTCTGACCCTCTGTCTCACAAGCAGAAGAAGGTCCTGAATTCAGACCCCAGATCTCAATAAAAACACCAGCCCTGCTGTGCGGAGCCTGGGAAACTACAGAGCAAAACAAAGGGGAGGTATCACTATCCAGGGTGATTCCTGAAGTCACCCTTGGGCCTCCACAAGCACATACAGTGCCCTCTGATACACACGCACGCACGCACACACACGCAAAAATAATCTTTTTCCATGAAAGTAACTTTTTAAGCTATATTATGTGAATACTTTTCAGATCTCTAAATTTTAGTTATAATACCTATGCATATAGATTAATATTATTCCTATCAAACAGGATTGTACTGACAATTATGTATTTGAAGGACAGTTTTTATCATATGATCACAGCACATACCTCCTCCCCAAAAGGTTTTTTTATGTTTTGTATTGTTTCAACTTGTCATGCTGCTCAATATAAATACTATAATTTAATTACTTTACTTAGTATTTAACAAGCGTAAACGATCAAGGTTATTGCATTTCACTTCTTACACTAATTGTGAGGAAAAAAGTTAATCGTATTCTTTCATAGTCTTTAATTTTCTCTAGTTCATGAAAACTTAACAACTTGTTAAGATTTATATAGCAAACTAAACTAAGTTGAATGTCTTCATGAAATTTGACTGACAGATACTATGTGGGTTTTTACTTTGAAGACAGTAGAAACTTACTGTGTACATTTTTTTTATTTGACAGTCATGTACAGTTTCCTTTATCTTTCTCAAAGGTTCTGTTATTGCTGGTTTGATGAATTGCTTCAACATCAGTTGAAGTCAGTTATTGGTGTGGGTGTGTTATAAAAAGTTGTCATTTGTCAGTTGCTTATTCCTTAGTGTTCATAGATGAACAGTTTTGTGATAATGTTCTTCAGTGTTTGCTCCTAGTCATTGTGCTGCTGGGGACTGAACCCAGGACCTTATTAGATGTGCTCAGCAAGGAATTTCTATCTGAGCTGTCTGTAGGTTTGGTTTGGTTTTAGTTGTTTTTCCCAGCCTTGTCTTACAGGTTCTAGATCATAGGTTTTATCTATCAATTCCTATTTTGGTCCCTTTGGCAAGTGGTTTGTTCCCCCGTCTATTTTTTCTACATTATCTGAATTGGAGTTTTTGTTGTTGTTTGTTTTCTTGAGTGTGCATGTGTACCAGAGAGCACGTGTGTGCTCCTGTGACGGCCCTTGGGTGACATCTGGAATTATCCTCCATTGCTTTACCTTCTTACTGCTTTGCTGGATTTCCTAGGCTTTATTCTCCAGGACTGGAAGTGCAGATGACAGCCATTTCTACTCAGTGTTTTTTACACAGGATCTGGTGGGTCCCCCCCTGGATTTAACACATCTTTCCAGGCCCTAAGAGTAGAGCTTTTGAATAAGCAGTGGTTATTATTGGAACCATTCTAAAAGGATATTTTTCTAAAATATGGAAAAACTTCTTTCAATGTTTGAAACACATTTTATACAAAGATGTCTGAATTTATCGCTTGTCATTTGAGTAAGTCATCACATAGGAAGCATTGGCTGCAGTTTGCACCTCACGAAGCAGCTCCTTGAGGGCGTTGTGTTTAGTGTTGTGTCAGAGGATCTTTTTTGATGATGGCCTCGTTCCCTCACCTGATCTTTTGTACAGTGTGCAAAGCCAGGTTGTTGTACCACTTGAATGCTAAATTATGTGTGAGTTAACATTGCTTGAGGCTCATGGCCACGAGCAGGGTAGGGTGGCGTTCTCATGTTGATTCTGTTCCCTGCTTATTGGCCTCCCTTTATCGACTCCTTCATTTTAGATGAGGTTCGTCCTATACATGATCTCTTGGATAAATGTATTATTGCAATGATTTGATTTGATTTGATATTACAGGGAAAGTTTTTAAGCACAGTATAAGCGAGACAGGGTGGTATATGTCCTCTTTGTTTTTAAGCACAGTAAGTATAACTAAAGTTGATACATCTCTCCATTCCTGCCTTTGTATTTATGATTGTTATTTAGAGGTCTTCATGAAATTCCATCTCATTGTTTTTCTTCTTACAGTTTATTCCCCAGATATGCCTTCACGGCTTCCAATCCAAGACATATTTGCTGGACTGGTTACAAGTATTGGCACTGCAATACGATACTGGTTTCATTACACACTTGTGGCCTTTGCATGGTTAGGAGTTGTTCCTCTTACAGCATGTGAGTATTCATACCTTTGTTGAAATTATTTTAATGGTATATTATATTATTATAATATTACAGTATTATAATATTTAGTGCTATAAAAATGTTCCATAATATTGTTTGGTGCTTGTTTGATATTATATTAGGAAAGGGCCGCTTAGGAAACACTTGTCTTCACTAAGGTGGTTTTCTTTCTTTTATCTTTTGTGGAGAGAAGAGTGTTAGTGATGGGATTGAACCCAGAACCTTTTGCAAACTGGCAATTAGCATGTTCTCAACCAGTGAGCTACATTCTCAGAATGAGATCTGAAACAGACCTGTTTCTTGAATGAATGTGAAAAAAATAGCATACAGAAACAAAAGTTCATGAAAGAATTAGAAATCAAACTAATTGGAATTCAGGATTTATTTTTCTATTTATACTGGTGCTTGAAGGTCTCCAATAAATAAATTCTTGATATCTTTCTCCCTCTACCCTCTTTTTATATAGGGGCTTAATGGTCCTGAATAATTGAGAGGCTTATCTTTTGTAAGAGGCTTTCAGAGCTGGTGTACTTAGCATAATCTTTGTTTGGGGTTTTTTTCCTAAAGACATTGAATAGACTTTGAGTTGGGTAGCATGTGAATGGCAGAGTGTATTGTATTTTAAAACAAGCAAGATTTTTAAGTAAGAATAATTGATGTCCTCATGTCTCTTGGTAAAATTTGATTATCTGTGGGAATGAAAACTACGGGAGCAAATACCAGCAGCATAGTTACTGCGGAAGGGGAGTTGGGAGATTGTTGAGCTAGAAGATTGAGCTAGTGGATTCTCCCAGAATGTAACTCAAAGAGACAAAGTACCTCCAAGTATGAGAGAACCAAGTTAAGCGATGGAGGTTGTATGTAGCTGTTTTAGCAGCTGCCTAGTCAGTGTTTTATGAAGTAGAGGACATAATGGAGATGAAGAATTAGCATCCTTTGAAGAGAAAGCTGACCATGATAAAAGTAAAAGATTCACAGGCCTAAATAATCTCAAGTTTTCTAGAACTGGGTAGGGTGATAATGGTAGTGGGTGCATAGTGATGTAAATGCTCCTGGATTGTCCTACAAAGTAGAGAAAACCAGGTATGAAATTAACTTCTTGAAGACAGTGGAAACTTGCATATTTAATTTTTTTTAAATATAAATCCCTTACCCCAAAATTACTAAGAGAGAAAAACAGTATAGACATTTCATTAGAAGTAAGGCTTCAGAATGTTTGCCACCTCAAGTTTTTAATGGAAAACCTGGCTGAGGGCTGGGGATATGGAATGTGGATTGAGTTAGTGGAGGCTCCTTAGCGTGCACGGAACCTGGGCTGTGACCTCTGGAACCTCCTAAACTGGAAAGAGTGGTGCATCCCAGTAATCCTTGGAGGGAACTTGGGAGGCAAAGGCAGGAGGATCACAAGTTCAAGACCATTCATTGCTGTATAGCAATGTGACGCCAGCCTTGGGCACAGGAGAACTTGTTTCCAAAAGAAATAAAAGGAAGAACCTGTTAAAGCAAGTAGTTAAAGGAAAGAATGAGATTCAAGGGGAAAAAATGCTTTTTGAAGTTCAGCTCAATCATTGTTAATCTGTTGTGATCAGTAGCCTTTGGGTAATAGCCAAATGAAATTTCCAGACGATATTAATGTGGGAGTAATTATGAGGGAAGAATGAAAATGCAGGCTCTTAAAATAAGTCTTTATTGGGAATCCGTATTCTCTGTGTGTAGATACAGAAGTTGAGAATAACTATTGATCACAGTGCAGGCACAGTGAGCCCATCTAGACCTGCGCCCACAGTCACTGTTTACAGTTCAGTTGGTGGCACAGCATAGTTGAGGGACATTTGAGAAAGAGATAGCTATGTTACTCCTTCAGATTGTTAGAAAATTAATTTGAGGTGAACCAAAGGCCTAAAATGTAAAAGTTTATTTTAAAAAAATTTGGAAAATACTCAAAACAAATTGATATATTTGATTTAGTTAAAACTAAGAGTTCTTCCTATTGAAATGCTGCAAAAGTGAACATAGGTCACAGGATGAGAGAAGGTATTTGCACCACAAGTAATTAACAAAGGAGTCGTATTTAGAGTGTGTAAGAATTCATGTAAGTCAGTAAGCAAGAAGCCTCATAACCTTGCCAGTTAAGAGCTGAGCAAGTGCTTCTGGAAAGAAGAGATCTAAATAGCCAATAGCCCATGAGAAGGTGCTTGGTATCAGTAGTTGTCAGTGAAATACAGAGGAAAACAATTCATAGAAAGGCCAGAATCAAAAAACCAACATTGCTAATATATATATTAAAAGCACCTTGAGAAAATTGGCAATGCGGACTAATGTTAAATATTATCATAAGCACCTTAGTATCTATTCCTCTGTTCCTGGGGCTAACAGAAACAGAGCCTTTTGTCCCCTAAAGGACATATATATGTATTTATATGTGAACACATGAGAACAAGTATAGCAGTCTTACTGCTAGAAAGAAAAACTAGAACCAGCCAAATATTTGAACAATATAGTAGATACATCGTGATACATTTTATTCATACAATAAAATGCTGTGGAACAGCAGGAAACTAGTTGACTACTGTGATCTAGAATAAGGTAGATGGGTTTTACTTCTTTGAGAAAAATAAGTCAAACACATATATATGTGAAACTTAAAAAACAGGTCACCTTCTTGTACAGTGAGAGAAATCAGAACAGTGGTTATAGTAACTTTTCTTGGGGCTACTGATTAAAAAAGAGGGCTTGAGACTTTTGCAAGTTAGAAATACTGAACATTGTAATTTTAGGTTTAGGTGTGTATGTATATATGTAAGACTTCACTGTATTTTTAAGGTTTACATAAAATGTATCTTACTTTAGACGTTTTAAAACTTTGTGTATTTTTGCATGTGTGCATGTGTGTGTGTATCAGAGTGTATTGTGTGTCCCTGTGGAGGACCAAGAGTGACTTCATGAATCTTCCTGGTTTGCTTCTATATTTTTTTGCTTTGCTCTGGGATTTCCCAGGCCCACCAGGGACCAAAAGTACAGGCCACTGCCATTTCCACCTGGCGTTGTTTTTTTGTTTTGTTTTATTTTCAATAATGTGGAACTCAGTACCTTCTGCTTGTGAGGCATTCTTAACCCCTGAGCCTTCTCTCCAGCCCTCTTCTTAATTTCAAAGATATATGTCTCCAAAACAGAAATCTCTATTTTCTGAATAGACTTAATAAATTTTGTAGTTCTGGATTTGAAAGTAGTATATAATTTAGAAAAACCTTCTGTTTTTTTCTCTGAAACATTTAAGCTCATTCAATAAAAAGGAGCCTAAAGTGTCTGGGCCTGGGCTGTATATAGCTCACTTAGCATGTGTGAGGCCCTGTTAGTACTGGTATGTGGGAAAAACATAATGTGTGAATGTGCGTGTAGTAAGGATAAGACATTTATTCTACCATCACTATTTTTAAGCTTGATCATGTTTTGAAAAGTGAAGTATTTTGGAATGTAGCTTTCATAGATTAAAGAATGCTTATGGTGATATTCATGGTATTCCATGTTGCCTCTGTTGCCTGAGCCAACTGTGAGCTTGTGATGCTAGCTGTGATGCCGTCATGTCTTTGTTGGTAGGCCGCATCTACAAGTGCTTGTTTACTGGCTCCGTGAGCTCACTCCTGACATTGCCGCTCGACATGCTGTCAACGTGAGT
This sequence comes from Typhlomys cinereus, assembly GCA_023101885.1. NCBI lineage: Eukaryota > Metazoa > Chordata > Mammalia > Rodentia > Platacanthomyidae > Typhlomys > Typhlomys cinereus. Next base: position 714,296 of record JALPQD010000258.1, read on the forward strand.
ATTTGACCGCCTTACAGCGAAGGCTGTAAATGTAAAGGGTGGGGCTTCTTTCTTTATACGTTCGTTCTTTGAAAAATTTTAAGAACAGTAATTCGTGGTTTTTTTAATCATAATGGTTATGGCTATGATGGCAGTTGATATGTATAAGTGAAGTTTCTTTTTGAAATAATCATTTTAAAAGACCTTTTGATAATTGTAGGGAAACTTGTAAAGTCAGGCTATTAGCTTGACCTGAAGCATTCTGCTTGCTTTGTGGACATGTATTTCCGGTTTCTCTGACCTCACTAAACTTGTGGGCTGAGTTGACTTCATCCCGGATACACACTGACCAGAGAAGAATGCTACAGGGAAATGATCAAAAGAAATTATGAATATGCCCCCTAGACTATTTTCTCTGTGGAATGCTTTTTTTCTCTGAAAACATTAAAACTTTTTCATGTCTTAGCAGTTGCTTTTATTCCGTTTTATTTTTATTCACTTGTTTGAGTCATCTCTAAGCATACCATCTCAATTATTTATTGCTGAAAAAGAATATACCTGGAGTTAAAACAGCTACCATTTTATCTACTTGTAATTGTGGAGGTTAGAACTTTGGCTTGGGCTCTGCTGAGCTGTTTGTATATTGAGCTTGCTAAGGTCACGAGTCTCATGGAACTAGGTCGTCTAACTGATCCCCTTGATGTACTTTGGTTCTTCTCCCCAAGATCTAGTCATGTCTTCTGGTCGACCAGTAGGGAGCTTCTCCACAAGGTGGGGTCAGGACAGCATTTTAAAAGGGAATGGAATGAACAAGTAACCTCACTTTTGGTCCAGGCAACACAGGTCTAGCCCAGGTGGAAGGCAACACAGGGCTGCGCTAGCCCAGGTGGAAGGCAACACAGGGCTAGCCCAGGTGGAAGGCAACACAGGACTGCGCTAGCCCAGGTGGAAGGCAACGCAGGGCTGCGCTAGCCCAAGTGGAAGGCAACACAGGGCTAGCCCAGGTGGAAGGCAACACAGGGCTAGCCCAGGTGGACGACAACACAGGGCTAGCCCAGGTGGAAGACAACACAGGGCTAGCCCAGGTGGAAGACAAAGAGGTAAAACAGTTGTTTGGCAAGGAAGAAAGGGGTGTTTCAGTTCCAAACCTGAAACTTTTTGATAATTTAGAAGATTCCTAGTAAGAGATAAGCAGGCGTCCTCCTTTGACTTTGGAGGGACAGCAGAAAGTGCCTCACTGAACAATTGGAGCTACCATGCTGAGGCCTCTCAGAGTGGCCCTTTCTCTTACCACAGAGCAGAAAGGTATTATGTGAAAATAATTGGATTCTCTAAAAACTTGTCAAGTCGTTGATTGTCTTCCAGTTATTCTGAATTCACACACAAAACATTTTAGGAAAGAAAGAACAAAGGAGTCTTCAATACAATAAGGTTCATGTATTTCCATTTATGATTACTAGTGTGGTTTTCATATTTTTACAGTTGGCATTTCAAACTTCAGTTGCTTGCTAAGTGAAAGATATCTGTAAAATGTAGATTTCTTTGTCGTATTCGTGGTACACGGAATATCTTTCAGCCTTTATTTCTTCACCTTATCAGTCGACCCGCCTTTGGAGGAGCTTCACCTCTGCTGGTGAAGTGACGGTTCTGTTGGTTCAGGCAGACTTAGCGCCAGCTGTCCTAGTTTCTGCATTTGCATGTTTTAATTCTTTGGGATTAGATAGGGTTGTTCACTTTTAGTAAATTTGTAAATTTAATATTTGATTTATATCGAGTTGGCCGTTTTACTACTTGTTCTTTCTGATACACACAGACGTACATAAAAAAAAGCAGAATAGTTAATTGCTATATGGTTATTTTATGCTTATTTTACATATATATGTGTGTGCACGCAGATATATAAATGTTTATGTTAAACAGCTTATATGATATATGGACTTTCACCATCATTTTTGGGAGAAATAACTTTTTGGGAGAAATTTTTTTTTTACCTTAAAACTATGATTTATTTTTCTGATGGTTTTTACAAGTGTTCTTTGGAGTTAATTATAATTTTTTTTTTAATAGGGAAAATTTGTTGGCGGATTGTTTGCAGGGTTGTTTCGTGGTGACGTGCACACTGTGTGCGTTCATCAGCCTGGTGTGGCTGCGAGAACAGATAGTACACGGCGGCGCGCCCATTTGGTTAGAGCACGCTGCTCCGCCCTTCAATGCCGCCGGACACCACCAGAATGAGGTAACCCTCCCTGACCTGGAAAGCCACTGCCATCCTCCCGCCCCAAGATGCAAGCTGTCGGTGGTCCCAGCACACAGTTGCTCTCAGTGTCATTTCAAAGAGAACATTGGAAAGATTGGGAAGATTAAAGGGAAATGTGAAAAACTGAAGAGTGTTTTTGTGACTGCCTTTTAATTTTCTCGCTAAGGTTAGGGAAAGAATTAGAAAAGTACACTAAAATTCTCTTTCATTCTTCTTGCTTGGATTAATAGCTTAACATGGACCTGGAAGTTAAGCTACAGTTTCCTGGATAGACTTCTGGCATGCGGCATCACATTAGCGAGGCATTCCCCCCACCCCCCAAGTCCTCCCATCATTTTCTCTTTTGTACCTCTGCCTTCTGTGCTGAGGAGGAGCCTTGCCTGGAGTGGAAGAGTTAGAGTGCTGAAGGCCAAGGAGAACATAACTAGCAGGTGGAGCCGCTGAAGAGCTAGAGGGGACGGGCATGCAGAGGACAACCTCAGGAAGTCCCCTCCTCCTCCATCCTGTGGGCTTCTGGGAATCAGACTCAGGTGACAGGTTCTCAAGCAGGCATCTATTGAGCCATCTACCTGGCCTCTAGTTGTGTTTTGACTTAACAGTTATGTCTTTGCATTTAATAGGCAGTAGAACTTTAAATTTTTCTTTGTTGTGTTGGGGGTTTTATTCAGGGCTTCACACGTGCTAGGTAAGTGCTCTACATTTCTAGTCCTTTTTATTTCTGTATTCTGAGACAAGGCTGGGTCACATAGGCTGACTTCAAACTTTACAATCCTCAAATAGTGCCTTTCCCTCTTCCTCTAACTTAGCAGATGGGATTATTAATGTGGCCACTGTGTTTGATTCGGTAGCAGAATTTATGAGAGGTTTATATATGCACACCTTTTTTTAAAAGTTTTTTTTACTATATCTTCATCAATAAAGAGATTACAAGAATAACGAATAGTGTTCAAGATAGTCCATTTGTAAGCCTGTTTTATATAATGCTTTCTGAAATGCTAACCACTAATTTAAAGAGTGAATATTACATTGAAAAGTAAGCTCGTGTTCTTGTATATCAAAATCAGATACATTTATAAAAGATGACTTTGAAAGGAGAAAAGGATGATTCTGAAATACACTTAATTTTAGCTTTATTATTTCAAAGGCGAATCTAAAATGGGAGTAGACCTCATAACATTGTATACTTTCTTTTTCAATTGTAATAGGACTGTCTTTGCTGGTTTTAGTTTTCTGGTAGGGAAGGGAGCGGGTTGGAAGTAAAGCCAGGTACGATTCTGGGCTCTCCTGTCTCCAGGCTCCTGCGGGAGGAAATGGGGTGGAAAATGTTGCTGCTGATCAGCCTGCCAACCCTCCAGCCGAGAACGCGGTGGTAGGAGAGAACCCTGATGCCCAGGACGATCAGGCAGAAGAGGAGGAGGAAGACAACGAGGAGGAAGACGATGCAGGCGGGGAAGACGCTGCAGATGCTAATAACGGAGCCCAAGGTAAGAGCTGCCCTCGCTCTCGCCCTTTCTTCATGACTGCAGATCTGCCCTAGATGTGAAAGCTCTATTTAGATCTGTTTTTATTTTTGACAGACTGGAATTAATGGGTATATACATGCATAAATGTGTAATGCAGGGAATATTTTATGTGTTAAAATCCCGTCACCCAGGATTTTAATTGGCTGGGCAGCAAAGAAATTGTTAAGCAAGAATGGCAAGAATATATCTCTGTCATGATGGAGGAATTCCGCACTCTTGCCTGACTCACTTCCTTCCATCTTAGCGTTTCCATGGAGTTGTTACACTCTGGAGTAGTAAAGGAAATCCTGAAGGATACACTATAGTACATGTTCCACTTATAGACATCAAATTTTCATTTTCTATCAGCGGAAAGTCCAGAACATAAAATGAGACCCAAGGTTAGATGTGGTTTCGTGTGACAGAGCTCAGCGCCGGCCCTCTGATGCGGGAAAAGTTCCCTCCAGACCCTGCAGTGTCTTGGGTCCACTTGGCTGTGCCAGGCACGCGGGACAGGGTGTAGTTGTGAGCAAGTGCCGCCTTCTGGTAGCTTCTGGTCTGAAATGAAGGAGGAGATGCATGGTGATGAGTTGTGCGGGCAGCTCTGAAGGTAATTCTAAGGAGGAATCCATTTTATAAAGTGAGGATTCTCAAGAGGCTCAGAGTATGTGATTTTCGAGCTGAGACCTGAAGGTTGAGATGAATTTTATGGTGGGAGTGATTTTTTTTGGGGGGGGGGTCTTGTTTTGGTTTGTCTTTATGCAAGGTCAGAGACTTGAAGAGCAGCCTGGGCTGCGGCTAGTGCCTGTGTCTTCATGTCGTGCGTCTTAACTGATCTTCCTCTGGCCGTGCCCTGGTGGTGCTCGTGTTACTGTCTTGCCGTTAAATGCTCGAGTGCTTTTTCCACTGTATTGAAAGTAGCGAATTAGGCGGAGCACACATGCTGTGTTCCTCTTACCTGATGTGAACTCTGCCTGGTCGTTCTTTCTCGAGGCAGGATTGCGCCGTGTGCCCCTACAGCTCTCCTCTCTCCACTTCTTGTCCTGGGATCACAGACGGTGCCACTACACCAGCTTGCCTTCATCCTTTGCTCCTCTCCCTCCTCCGTACTCAGAAAGTTCTGGTCCCTTGGCTTCCTTACTTTCTTCAGATCTACCAGAGTCATTTCTGACTCAGAGCTGTTTAAATTCCTTTCTCATACTACTGTTTATTTCCTTCATAGCACTTCCTGCACTCAGAATCACCTTATTTTATACATATTGTTTATTTGTATTTATATGTATTATTTATAAGTGTATTATTTATTGGTAAGTGTTTGAAAATGCTTTGGATGTGCTAACCTTCCAACAGACAACAGTTGTGCATGTTATACTTCCAGATGACTTGAACTGGAACGCGCTAGAATGGGACCGAGCTGCAGAAGAGCTTACTTGGGAGAGAGTAAGACTTGTTTCTATCACATGTCTTTGTCCTAATCCTAAAGTGAATGTTCAAGTTTGCCATGTTTAACTGCAAACACTAATTTTGTAGGTGGATTTGATGAGGACAGTTAGGATTTAATTTTTCTATAGAAAATTCAGTTACATACAATTTTTGCAGCCTTTAAACACGGGACAGTATTTACTTGAAATTGTGGATTTTTGAAAAAAATAACAAGTGGTTCAAAGTTGAACCGTAGCTTCATACTTCATTTGATGACTAATATAATCCTGTAGTGACTTATCTAATGAAAGACTTGGAACCAAATGAATTTTTTCTTCTTATGATTATGAACCCAGGTCTCTCTCTCTGTCTCTGTCTCTGTCTCTCTCTCTGTCTCTCTCTCTGTCTCTCTCTCTCTCTCTCTCTCTCGTGTGTAAGTGAGAAGGCAACTTGGAGTCAGTCCTGGCCTTCCACCTGTATGAGGCAGGTCTCTTGGTCGTTTGCTGCTCTGGCTGGCTCGTGAGATGCCAGGAGCTGCTGCTTGCTACACTTGAGCTCCCGTAGGGCGCTGGGATCACAGATGCAGGCTGTGGATCCAGACTACGGTCCTCATGCTTCATGGCAAGTGCTTGTTAAGCAAGAATGGCAAGAATATATCTCTGTCATGATGGAGGAATTCCGCACTCTTGCCTGACTCACTTCCTGGTGCTAGGATCACAGGCATGTGTCCATGCCCACTCGAAGTGGAACATTTCTTCCCATATGATTTGGAGTAAAAAGAGACTCAGGATACAGGATTTTTTAAAACTCTAAGAATGATAAGGGAGATTGGAAAGTAGTGGGTGAGAGAAGAGAACTGTTTAATGATATTGATAAGAAGCAGCCTTTCCATATGAGAAGAAACCCTTGCATTAATGTGCATTATTTATTTTAGATGCTAGGACTTGATGGATCATTAGTTTTTCTGGTAAGTAACGCTATTCTTATTTGTTAGTAGAATTACGGGTTATATATCTGATTATTCATAGCTTTAAATTACAGCATGTGCTTTTTATACAAAAGTCAAAATATTCTTTGTTTTTTGATTACTTGATATTTGAAAGTACATTTTATATGTTAAATACTGGAAATGGTTAAAATTAATACTATTTATAAAGGAAGTTATTAAATATTTGAATTTTAGGGAAGAAACTCAACTCCCAATGGTAGTTAAAAGAACTTGACCTTAAAATTGTCTTAAAAAATTAAAGAAGACATTGAAAAATTGAACGACGTCCCGTGCTTATGGATTTAGTAGGATTAGCATTGTGAAAATGACCATTCTACCAAAAACAATTTACAGTTTTTTATTGCATAATAGAGAAAAATTCATTTTTACAATGTTTAATTCCTGTATCATTAATACACAGCTGCTGTGTATTTCCACAGTGATAGCCACGATCTGATCCTAGGATTCTTCCATTTGCTGACCCTGACCCATCTTACCAACGATTTCTGCCTTAAGTAGTAAAACTTACTACTTAAAAGTGAGAAGTAGTTCTCTAAAGGACCTAGCCTTTAAAGGAAAAGTGTTGCTTTCAGCTCATGTAATGCAAAATTGCTTAGTGTGTGTGCGTGTGTATGCACACTTTTTTTTTTCTTTAGTAGCTAGGGTTGGGCACAAGTACCACGACTCCCTATGGATGGAAACAGTTGTGTAATAGGAAGTCCAGAGGGAAGGTGTAGGCTTCAGGATTGTATAATCCAGAGGCCTAGCAGTGTCATGAAAAAGCCACATTATTTGTCTCCTTCGCTGTTCACAGTATTGGCCATCACATGCTGGCAGAAGTTACTGAGGGTAGTGTATTGATTCAGATTTGTTGGAGTAGAAAAGACTATTCCTGTCATGACTTCATTCTTTTGGTGGAAAGTACAGTTTATTTGCTATAATACAGTTGCATGGAAATCAGAAGTTAAGGTAAATGAAATAAGATCAGCTCCAAAAAATGCTTAAGGTTTACTAGAGCTAGGAAAATGTAGGCCAGAAAATCAGAAATACATGTGAGAGAAAGAAAAGAACATGTGAACCAGAAAATAGGAGATTTGTGTTAGAGAGAGAGGAAATTGTGAAATATAACGTTAGATACATGTTAGAAACTGAATGACCAAGACATACATGGACACAGAAGCTTATCAAGTCGGAGTTTGTCAGCGGCACATTTTCAAAGAAGATAACATGGAGATTAAAACGTAGATGTTGGATGTTGGAAGAGTTTAGGAACCCTTCAAGATGGGAGAAGCTGGAAAAATTGAGCTTTTTTGATAATGTGGCTTTTCTTTTTAAGACAACTAATTACCCTTGCCAGTTTGATTTGTGGAAGACTAAGGGACCTACACAGATTAAAAAGAAATTGGACCATGTCTTACCTCCTTGGGAAGATAATCTGACTTGAGAGTTAGCGGAGGTGGTAGCGGGTGATTGGGCTTGAACAGTCTGCTGAGGGGCACGGGGGCAGTTTTGAAGCATGCGGGGCAGGGCCGGGCGGGCGGCAGGGGATAGCAGGCGCCTTCCAGTGAGACTGTGTTCCAGCGAGCTGCTCCTGCTGCAGAACAGAGAGAGTCAAGGAGGAGGCCGAAGGCGGGGCTCGCCGACAGTGACCTCGCAGGAATCCCCATGGGCACACAGGAACCTCTTAAATCAGTGCTTGAGAGTGAATGTGACTTTCAAATTTTTCTCCACTTAGAATTTTTCAATGTCATTTGACTTAAAGGAAGTCTGGTTATTGTTTATGAAAATTGGCATGGTTTATTAATTTCTAGAAAAATGTTGGCCAATTTCTTTGATGGTTGTAATATTACAAACTTTGGGTATATTCATCATAATTTTATGTGCTGTGAAAAATGAAAAACATAATTATAGGAAAAAAAATTCCAGTCATAGTTATTTTCCATGCTTAGCTGTGACTAAATGGGCAGGTCAACTGAATATAATCCGTGTGGACTCTCACATTAACACTCTTTTCCTTTAGGAACATGTGTTCTGGGTGGTGTCTTTAAATACACTGTTCATTCTTGTTTTCGGTAAGTTGTCCTTCCTTCCTTCCTCCCTCCCTTCCTTCCTTCCTCCTCCCTCCCTCCCCTCCCCTTCCCTCCCCTCTCCTCCCCTCCCCTTCCCTTCCTCTCTTCCTCTCTCTCTCTCTGTCTCTCTCTCCCCTCCCTCCTTTCCTCTTTCTTTCTTGGGCTTCCCAGTTTCTACCATCCAGGGCCAAAATTACAGATTTCTGCCTGGTGTTTTTAATGTGTGATCTAAGATCCAAAGTTAGATCCTTCTGCTTGCAGGGCAGAGGCTTAAATAATCTGAGACATCTTTCCAGTCCTGTAAAGATTCTTAATATTGGGCTGGAGAGATGGCTCAGGGATTAAGACTATCTCACAAGCAGAAGGTCCTGAGTTAGATCCCAGGTCACACGCTAAAAACTCCAGACAGGCGGCCTGCGCTTTTGGCCCTGGTGGGCAAAGCCTGGGAAGTCCAGAGTGAAGCAAGAAGGAGGTAGAAGCAATCCAGGATGATTCCTGAGGTTACCCTTGGTCCTCCAGAGGGACACACAGTGCTTCTGATACACACACACACACACACACACACACACACAGAGTAAATAAAATATTTTTTTAAAAATTAATATGGAAATTTTAAAGTGTATTTTCTTATTTAACTATAATTATTTTCACATCTTAAATAACTAGAATTATTGCGTCTTAAATAACCCATCATATTTGAAATCCCTAGATTGTCCCCTTAAATATCATTTTATTTTGCAGTTGGTTTGTTTGAATAAAGTTCAAAGATGGTTCTCACATGATATTTGAAGATTAAAATAGTGTCTGGTTTGCTGCTCTGCTCAGTTTGCCATTCACGTGCTGATAGGATTAGGTCGCCTGTCCCTCAAGGTGTGCGGTCTGTTCCTGTACGTCCCCCACTCGGTCCTGTCCGCTTTGTTTCAATGACCAAGTCTATGTAAGGGTCTGCTCGATCCCAGGTTCAGAATATTGGTGACAGAGCCACGAGGCTCCTCATCACCTGGCCACGGCGTTGTCCATCCTTCCCACCGGCCTTAGACGATGTGCTTAGGCTCCATTTCTCCCTGTACTGTGAAAAAGTGACCTCTTAATATCACTGGGTTTACTGCTGGTAAATTTTTCACCTACTAAGTTTTCTCAACTCTCTGAAAGGTTATAAAATGCTAGTTTTTAAATTCTTACTTTTTTTGTACATTTTGGTTAGCTTTCCTATATAGAAGATTTTATTTTTGTTAGATGAGTTAAAAACTCGCGTCTTTATGCTGGTAAGGCAAGTGCCATCTCCCTGGGGCCCTTTTCTTTGATGTTCCTATTTATTATTTTTGAAGTTGCCTTGACATCTTCGAAGATCGTTCCTGAATCTTTTGACACCTCTTTCATTATAACCGTATTCTCTGGTTATAGACAGTGATAGGTACTATTTACATTTTGTCAAGTTCTAGAATTTCTCATTTTTGAAAGAGGTTCCTTTTAGTGGGAGATGATTATCATTATTATTTTTGAGTGTTCATTATCCTGATGAAGATTTTCCCCCCTCTCTTTTAGCATTTTGTCCTTACCATATTGGTCATTTCTCCCTTGTTGGTTTGGGATTTGAAGAACATGTGAGTATAATATTTTTACAAGCTTACTTTGGCATTTGATATTTCCTAAGTAATGTAGATTAGCCAGCATCATTCATTCTCTTCCTTTCAAGCTAACATTTGCTGCTAATACAGGTCGCACCTGCCGCCTGGGGTGTGTGGCAGGAAGCTACCCAGGGGTTGTTTCTACCCAGCTACTCAGTGCCCGTGGTTCCCCGTAGTCTTTCTCCTCTCCCAGCTGACCTGTCGAGAATTAGAAAAGTGTCAGGATGTTGATTGTTATAAAGGGAATAGACTGTCTTGATGTGATGGGCTATAGTATTTCTCAAGAACGTGGTTAAAATTAACTTAATGTCTTATGGTTTTCTAGGGCTGGATAACTTATTTGGGTAATCCTGCTTTTAGAGATTCTGTAATGAGTTTTAAGGAAGAACGATCGAAATCTTTCATTCGTTTTGTAGAGATCACTTTTGAGAGCAGCCAGTGTTCACCATTGGCTCATTACTGACTCTTTTCTAATTCTAAGAACTTGCACAATTCAGATGAATATTTTGATGTGTTTTAGTTCTCCAAACTATTGCCACTTGATGCATATGAGAAATATTTATCATTTTCCAAACGCTGTCACTCTATACATTACTTGAACTCTTGAACTTGGAGTGTTAGTGCATTGTGACTTGTAAGCGTGTAAATGAGAAAGCTAGGGCATGAGTTGGAGGTGTGCTGCTGAGTCAGCGACTGGCTTTTAGCAGGTCTTGACAGTGTTTGCTAGTGCATATATGGGAAGGTCGCTTTGCAGGTGTTGTATAAGGGGGATTTTATAGTTTATAAATTATATTAAGGAGACAGTTCACATTTTATCCTTTGGATTATTTAATAGTGATAAAAGTGGGATACCAAACATGTGAGAAAACTGAATTTTATTTTATTGTATTTTTTGTGATTTTTTTTTATTTTGAGAAAACTGAATTTTATGTACATATGTTTTATTTGCAGGTCCAAGCATCTCATTTTGAAGGTCTAATCACAACCATAGTTGGCTATATACTTTTAGCAATAACTCTGATAATTTGTCATGTATCCTTCAGTGTTCACATTAAAGATTGTTCTCAGTAGCAAAGCTGTTTTCTTGCCCATCCTTCTTATAAAAGTTTTTTGTGTGAGGGGTTGGGGATTTAGCTCAGTGGTAGAGCGCTTGCCTAGCAAGCGTGAGGCCCTGGGTTCGGTCCCCAGCACCCAAAAAAAAAAAAAAAATTAGAGATGGTGATTAAAAGTTTTTTGTGTGAAAGGATGAGTGTGGACAAAATGTGAGATGATTGAAATCTGACAGAAAACACGGGCTGTAATCTCAATCACTTCCTGTTTGTACAGTTTTCCTTGACTAAATGCTCTAGGGCTTGGCAACTCTGGTTAAATTTCATAGATCTCGTCGCTTACTGGGAGTCTGCTATATTGTTGTTAAGGTAATTTCTATTACAAGTTAATACTAGAGTGGTTTCTCTTCATTTGGTTGAGATTGATTTTTTTTTTTTCCTTTAACTTAATTAAGGTCTCTCTACTAGTGGTGGTAGAAATTGGAGTGTTCCCTCTTATTTGTGGCTGGTGGCTGGATATCTGTTCTCTGGTAAGTTGAGTGTTCACTATCATGTATATAATCTCATAATTTCAAAGTTCAGAAAATACATGATGGCCTAGTGTTCAAAATGTACTTTTAAATGACAATATTTGAATTATTTATTTTTGGAAATGATTCACTACAGAGTCTAAATGTGACTAGTTTTCCTTGAATACTTGTTTGGTGTTTGTTTTGTTTTTTGGCTTTTTTTAAACATATTTTGGATGTCAGGATATTTTGACCCAGTTTTGTAAAAACCAACGGAATTTTGTACATTTTTTTCTCCTAAATTGGTGATAATGTCAGCCATTTGTTTTAACTATGATGATAAACTTCAATGTCTCTTAGTGATGATTAACTTTTGATTTCTTTAAAAATGTATGTGGAAAAGCTGCCTTTGGTTTTGAGATTAATATACCTTACATCTATCCCTTTTAATTAAAATTTTTATTACAGGCCTATAAAACCCCCAAAATTAAGGTCCCTACTTTAATGAAAAGTGGGTGGGGATGCAGTTGCTTCTTAGGGGCTTGCCTAGCCCTCTAAAACCCTGGGGTGGTCAGTGTAAACTGAGCGTGACGGCCCCTCCTTATAACCCCATCACTCTGGGGCTGTAGGGCCTCAGAATACCCGAAGTTCAAGTTCATTCTTTGCTATGTGCCAAGTCACAGACCAGGCTGACTAACTCAGATAAAGCTGTCAACCTTTACTCTTGAATTTTTTTAAAAAGATTTTTTTTAAAGGAGGAAAGCAGAACTCATTGAGAAGCAAAGAATAGCTCCCTGCAGCAGAAAGAGGTCTCAGAAAATGAAATGAGTTGCTCCGTGCTTGAACATGCAATCTTACTTACATAGTCTGAGATACTTAATGGCATGAAGAGAGTTGACATGGAAAAATATTGAATCTTATTGTATATGACGGCCTAGTCATTTCTAGATGGTGGAAATGTTAAATTTGGCCAGTAAAAATGGAGCAGATCTCTTACCTGTTCTGTCTTGACTCAGGAAATGTTTGATGCTACTCTAAAAGATCGAGAGCTGAGCTTTCAGTCAGCTCCGGGGACTACGATGTTTCTGCATTGGCTGGTAGGGATGGTGTATGTGTTCTACTTTGCTTCCTTCATTCTGCTGCTGAGAGAGGTAAGTGCTGTGTTTTTCAGAAGGACTTTTGTTTTTGCCTTAGTTACTGTAAGCTGGTTGTGGTGGTTTATGTTGGAAGCTGACAGCTGTAAGTTACAAAGATGATGGCCCTCAAGAGGAATTCGTATTTGATATGTACCCTCTTTCTGCAACTCGTGGATGTTTGCGTGATATCATTGGTCACTTAAGGAAATGTAATACTGGAAATAACCTCAGAAGATAAAAGTTTTACAATTGAATACATTGACTAACTTTTGAAACAGACATTTTAAAATATAACATTGCTGATTTCAGATCTGGTTCTTACTGGTTTGACGATAAAAGATATGATTACTCTTTTTTTTTTAAAATACACCTCAATCTCCAAATTCTGTTATATGTGGAATGATACTGAGAAACAATTCCTTTTTTCTTTAATTCCTGTGAATGGTTTAAGCCATCGAGCAAATCAGCTTGCTTGTCCTGAGAGTGATGTGGCTATGTGCAGGCCAGAAGGGGCGAGCAGTAGCGTGAAGTCTGCGTACTTTGTTCCTGTGCTTTGGTCTTTGAGGAGGGAGGGAGTGCGGCCCAAGTCCTTCTGAATCATGTGATCATGGTATCATGGTACTTTTATCTCAAAAGTTACTGGTTTCTTGACACATTGAACTCTGAGTGTTTTTGTACAGTTAATGATTGAAAGCATAAAGATTCTGATTTAGGCACTTTTTCTGTAAAAGTCATAGAAATTTTTTGCAGTGCATTTTAAAAGCCAAAAAAAATTTAGGACCTTATTTTTCTGTTAATGTTCTAGCACATGTATAGAGTGAACATGTTGGTGAGTATTTATAACACTAGAAATGTTTTCTGCAGGTGCTTCGACCTGGTGTCTTATGGTTTCTAAGGAATCTGAATGATCCAGATTTTAACCCAGTACAGGAAATGATCCACTTACCCATCTATAGGCATCTCCGAAGATTTATTTTGTCAGTGGTGAGCAGATCTTTCCTTGTTTTTGTGAAGTGTGCTTTCCTTTAGTTCACCTAGTGTGTGTTTTGCTTCTTTAGATAGGGATGCCTGGGGGAGCACACTAACTGGTTTGAATTTTTCTAAGCCTGTGGAGCTTACTTGTTGAATAACCGTCTTGTTGGAGTCACTCTTAACAGGGGGATTTTTCGGTTTCTCACTGTAGATTGTCTTTGGCTCCATTGTGCTCCTGATGCTTTGGCTTCCTATACGTATCATTAAGAGTCTGCTGCCTCATTTTCTTCCCTACAATGTCATGCTGTACAGGTAAGTGTTTGTTCTTGTTTTTGTGTCTTGGGGTTTGAACTTAGGGCTTCATACATGTTAGGCAGACACCCTCCCGTTGAGCCACATCCCCAATCCTACAGCTAATCTTCAAATTTAAAATCATCATAATTTGTTACTGTTGGGGACTTAACGTTCAGATTATTAAACATTTCAAGCATTCATTCTTACAGGTACTGGAAATTATCTGATGGTTCATTTTGCTATCTTCTCAGTAATATATGTATATATCAGTATTTTTTAAAAAAGATTTCTTATCTGCAATTATAAAGTTCAGTACTTTTCATACTCATTGAGAGTGAGTTAGTGTTTTTATTTTGAAAAACACATTGTAAAGAATGAAGCCAAAAGTGCATATTTAATTTAGGGATAAAAATAAAGCACCAAGTTTACAGATGGAAAATGGTTTTGGGTTGAAACTTTTTTTCACGCGTGTGTGGGGCCAGGAGGGAGAGAGGAGATGGCAGCCTGAGATTGATTACAGAAATCATCCCCAGGCGCTCTTCTGTGTATTCTGAGACTAGGTCTCTAGTTAAACCCAGAAGGCGCTGACAGGACTAGTCTGGACAGCGAGCTTGCTTTGAAGATTGTCAGTCTGCCTTCTGAAGGCTGGAATTCCAGGTGGGCTGCCACACCCACCTGGCCTTGCTGAGGGATATGTGGAACTGAGCCCCAGTCCTTTTGCTTGTATGGCCAGAACCTGAACCACTGAGCTAGCTTTCTTAGACTGGTTTCAATCTTGCCAGTTCCTTGAAGATGCTCTATGCCTCTCACTTGCATCCCCTTTCAGTGATTTTAGGGGGGGGGCACCGTGTGTGCCTGTGGAAGCCCAAGGGTGACTTCTGGAATCATCCTAGATTGCTTCTACCTCTTTTTGGCTTCACTCTGTGATATCCCAGGCTCTGCCTTTCATTCCAGGGTCACAAGTGCAGGCCACCGCCATTTCTGCCTGGTGTTTTTATGTGGGATCTAGAATCTAAACTCTGGTCCTTCTGTTTTCGAGGCAGAGTCTCAACCCCTGAGCTGTCTCTCTAGCCCCAATTTTTTTTTTTCCCATTATCTCATGGTGATCATTTCAAGTACAGGCAGTGGGATTGCTTCTTCAGATTTTCTTCTGTCAGTTAAGTCTTGTCAGTTTTAATTCCATAAGTTCTTTGTAATCTATCTTTATTTACCCCCTTAATATTTTGGCTTATGCCTTTCTTTTGTTCTTTATAATTCATCCTGAGCCCCTGCTACCTCTAGATTTTTCAGAAATTTGATTATATTATTCCTATTTAAAAATGATTGGTAGTTCCATTATACTGGAACTTATGTTTAGGTGCATGGTAAGACTCTGAAATAGATGGGGCACATGTTCATTGCTGTCATAAGGAAAAAGAAAGAAGCCAGTATGATGGTGTGTTTTAGGAGTGACTAGGGAAGGTGACTATGAGGTGACAATCCAGGAGATCTCTGAAGGGAGAGGAGTAGACGAGCGATGTGGATCCCAGAAGTCAGAATGTCCTTGCGAGGGCTCAGGCCTGTGCGGCTAGATGTTCAAGCAGCACCTAGGTCTGTTGAAATATGTAGCTAGTAATGGAAGAACAGGGCTAAAGGGAAGATTGGGAATTTGCTCTTGGACGTATGTGGAACATTGAGTTGCCACTTTGTATATACAAGCTAGGAGTTAAAGAAGAAATTTCAACAGTAGAAATGTTCAGAAAGGTGAGGTTCAAGCCACGTGATGGTCACACTCACACAGAGAGGAGCTCAGAAGACAACTCGGAGCCCTTCAGCAGCGCCAGGTGGGGAGGTGAAGGGGAGCAAGCTGGTCTTGGAAAGCTAAACCTTAGTGCATCTTAGGTCAGAGATAAAATGCAGCAGCTCTTTGCTCTAACAAGGTGAGCTCCAAGCCGTGACTATGGATCTGACAACAGCACGAAAGTCATTGCAACTCTTAACAGGGACAGTTTCAGTGGAGTTTGGGAGGAAAGTATTACTGAGTAGGAGAGAGTGAGAGGAAAGGTAGGAGAGACAGTGGTTGCTTTGGTTCTTTCCATTTTGTTTCAGTTTCTGTAAATGTTCTGCATGTTATACTTGTGATGGAATATGGGATATACAGTCTAAGTCATGAATCTAATTATTTCAGCGATGCTCCCGTGAGCGAGCTGTCCCTTGAGCTGCTTCTGCTTCAGGTGGTCTTGCCGGCACTGCTGGAGCAGGGGCACACAAGGCAGTGGCTGAAGGGGCTCGTGCGAGCGTGGACCGTCACTGCTGGCTACTTGCTGTGAGTATGGCCGCTGACCTCAGGGCTTGTGGGTCACTTGTGTCCATTCTGTAGCCCGCCTTGCTTGCCGCCGAGGATCGAGGCCAGGGCGTGAGTGCATGTTACACAAACGCCCTCTCTGAGCTGCGCCTCCAGCTGTAGTTTTAACATTCAGCTTTCGAATGACCGCACACTTGCAGTCCTGCGCTCCAGTTCTTGAGTGCTGGTTTGTGGGTGTGCGCCGCTGTGGCCTGTCCTTTTCATAACTTTCCTGCCTAAAAAGTATGTTTAGTGCTGGCTTAAAAAATAGTTTCAATAAGAAATATTTGAGTAATAGCTGCAGGTACATTGATACTTTTTTGTCTGTTCTTGCAAGGAGAATGTGTGTGATTCTGCCCTTTGGTGTAGGTTCAGTGCTGTGTTCGTGCAGAACTTTATACAGGACAAAGAGAAGAGAGTATTAGGGTCTGTGTGAAAATGATTAAAGTATATGACGTGCATTTATGAAAATACCACAAAGAAATGCACCATTATTTTGCACTATCGGTATGTAGTAATTAGAAGTAAATTTATAGTGCATTGAAAGCAAACTAAAACTTTTAAACAATCTGACTTGGTTAATGAGTTCTTCTGATTTTGCTTTCTCAGTTAGTTACCATATTGCATTATTAGTTTATCAGTCCCTTCAATTCATAAGATTTTTGGAAAACATTCGACTTGCTGTGGATACAGTCACGCATCGTATAGGTTTGGTTGTGTTGGATTGAGTGTCTTGCCTTCCATGCTATTTTTCTCTGAACTGATTCGTAGCTGGGGGATTTTTTTTTGCTCATCAGGTTCCTTATACAGCCTGTGCTCTACTTTGTATAAGTTTTTTCCTTGATTTCTCCCCAAATATGGGCTGAAGAAAGCTAGGTTGAATTCGTGTGGCACCATCAAATCAGTTAATGCAATGAGAAAGGTTTAATTTGGAGCCTACATCAGCATTTAGTTCTGATAGAGGCAGTGTAGACTCCTAAGACTACCTTTAAGTTAAGAAAGGAGATCTCATACTCGTCATATTCTGAGTTGATACAAGATTTGTTACCAGTGTGATCCCCCCCCTGCATAGGGATCTTCATTCCTATTTATTGGGAGACCAGGAAGAAAGTGAGAACAGTGCTAATCAACAAGTCAACAATAACCAGCATGCTCGAAACAACAACGCTCTTCCTGTTGTGGGAGAAGGTCTGCATGCAGCGCACCAAGCCATACTCCAGCAAGGAGGTCCTGTGGGCTTCCAGCCTTACCGCCGCCCTTTAAATTTCCCTCTCAGGGTGAGTACTATACAGGGGCAGTCACCCCTAATTTTTTTTAAGTATCAATGCTGTGACATTGGGTGTGTAAATGTATCTTACACTTTCCTAGAAGGGAAAAAAAAAACCTATTTTATTAGCCTTATCATTGCAACTTATGTTCAAAATTGGTTCATCAAATTTGGAGATGGGAGTACAGAGTTGGGATTCCATGCATTTGCCTTTTGGTGTTAGAGAGAAAAAAATTCCAGATAGATGCTAACATCAAAATAAAAAATGAGAGGCTAACATCATTGGTAACATTTCAGCTGTGTCAGGAACTGGAGTGAGTGTACTAATATTTTTCTCCTGTTTAATACCTACCCAAATAATTGGAGCGTGAATAATAATCTTAGATTTATAGCTGGTGAAGAACTCAGAAGCCAGCTTAGCTAGAATGTCTTCACACTAGCAGTGTCTCTGCTTGAGACGCTGTCAGCAGCTTCTGCGTCCAGGCTGCTGTGTTTTGCATGCTGCAAATTTGTAAATCAGATGACTTCAAACCTTACCTTGTTCATTTATTTATTTATTTTTGTGAAAACAGCAATCATATTTTTGTGTTACCTGGGGGCTCGTGCACACCTGTCTTGAGTGTCTGGCAGTTTCGATGCTGTAAGGAGTGTAGAAAGCATTCTTAGCACTGCCCTCACGTAGCTTGTAAACTACTCAGGGATTAAAAACGTCAACCAGCAGCAGCAGCAGCAGCAGGTCAGTCACGCCTGTGTCGTCCACATCCACCGTACTGTGCTTCCTGCTGCTTCTCTCCGTGAAGGTCACATCTCTGCTACCCTGAAGAAAGTATGCAAGTGTTTCTTTCCCTTAGTTTGTCACCTTACAAGCAGAGTTCACTGGGAGTAGTATTTTTCCTGGTCTTCACCCAGCCTCCTCAGCACTATAGAGACAAAAAAAAAAAAAAAAAAAGGCTTTGTAAGCAAAAGTTGCCTTCTGTCCACATCCAAAACAGAATCATGAAAGTTTTTCAGTCAAAGCTGAAAAGCTGTCAGGTTTGTTAATCGTCCTTTACTGTCTTCCCCGCGCTGTCCTGGCTCCTCTCACAGGGAGACTGTGTCTGGGAACTGAAGAGACCCCAAGTGCTGTCCTAACCCCAGGGCGCCACTGCCGCCCCGAGTTCACGTCCCACTGCAGGACCACTGTTGCAGTTACGTTGGGTAAAAGTAAGATGAGAACTAGCGCAGCATACACGCCGCATGACAAGTGCCCAGTGGCTGTGTGGCCAGTAGCTCCTGTGCTGGACAGCTCAGGCCAGACATTTCTGTCCCCACAGAATTTCTTAATCGAATAGCACTATTACCAGATTTTTAAGAGGTGATTATTTTAAATTTGTAATGTTTAATGTAAAGTGATTAAGTTTCCTCAGTGTTCTTTTGGACCTCAAGTGCAGGTAGCTCTATCTCAAAGTAAAATTCTCTCTTGTACGTGGTGGCTCACGTGTGAAACCCTAGCTACTGGAGGGTTTCTTGAATCCGGGGGTTCAAGCCTAGCCTGGGCAGTGCTGTAGAGCTCTCTTCTCCCTCCCTCTCGAGTTCTGGGATTGTAGGCATGTATCATCACCTGGGAGAGTTAAGTTATATCAAAATACATTAGGACACATCAACTCTTCATTTCTTACCTTGCAGATATTTCTGCTGATTGTGTTCATGTGTATCACATTACTGATTGCCAGCCTCATCTGCCTTACTTTACCAGGTATGAATTTATCCTAGATTTCAGCTGTTAAATATTAAGGTTCTTTTCTTAAAAGTGCTATATCTTACAGAGATGCAATCTTTTTCATCAAATAGAAACTAGAAATAGTTGTCTGCATGCTCAGTTTATGGCGTATTGATCAACTTATAAGTCTTCGTTGGCACATAGGTGAACTCCAAATCAAGGTGCAGTTTATGAGTTTATTTTGAGAGCATTATGGCCACTCAGTTTTCATGGATACATTACAGTATAGATTTTCAAGAAGTCATTTGTAATTTTTACTCATTTTCGTCATGTCAGTATGTAGAGAACATTATGAAGGCAGACCATTTCCCTGCATCTGGGATTCACAAATGTCCATGTTTTCTTTCATTAAAATTGGTAGAAATTTCAAATAAACAGTATTTTCTCATCTGGCAAATAAGAGGCTGTGGTGAGTATAGTACTTTGATATGTTCTTTAAATGTCAGGGTTAGAAGGATGGAGCCCAAAGCCAGCAACGAATCACAGCGTAACTTGTTTCTCCTCACTCAGTATTGTGTCCAGTCAGAACATTCTAAGTCATATCGAGAGTTACTAGCTGTTGCAGCAGTCATTAAGTGGCAGAGTTAAGCTCCTGTCTCAACTGCAGTATTAGCTTAGTTGTTTTATATGCCAAATTTTTATTAATATTTTTTCCCATAAGAAGTTATATATGCTGGAAAAAGAGAAAATTTTAAATTAATTTCAAGTGACTATTCCAAAGCAAATAGAATGAAACATTTTGTAGTTAGAATTTGATTTTTGCCTTCATGTGGTCCACAGAAGATGGACCTTTTCTTTGCTCTTGAGCTACTGTTACCAGATTGCATTTACAGTGTGACAAATATGAATTACTCCTTGCAGTAGTAAACATTCAATATTTTGACTGGAATTGTTTTCTTTGTTTTCACACATTTTTTTATTCAATTGTGAGCGTGTGCGTGGCTTTTTTTTTAAATTATTCAATTGTGAGAGTGTGTGTGTGTGTGTGTGTGTGTGTGTGTGTAGAACCACGGGCGAATTCGGGAACCACCATGGACCTCCTCCACCACCTCCTTTTTTTTAAACTCTGTCCCTGGATTCACAGGCTCCGCCCTACCAGGAACACAGCCACCCTCGCTTCCACCTGGCGTCTATACGTGGGGTCTAAGATCTGAACTCGGGATCTTCCGCCTGCAAGGCAGAGGCTTAACCCCTGAGCTACCTCTCCAGCCCCGACTGGAATTGTTTTTAAAAATTCAACAGAAGTAGGAAACTAGTTTCAACTAGTAGGAATCTAGCAATAAGAGTAATTAGCTTAACGAAACATTGTTAATTAAATATTTCCCTTTAATCTAGTTGTACCATATGTTACATTAATTTATTTCATCACAGAAATGCTTTAAATGTGTAGATTTGAGATAATAAAGGTATCATACCCCACATCAGTTAACTTTTTTGTGACTACAAATTAGCAGATGTTAAGTCATGACAATTGGGAAGGTTGCAGGGAGAGTGTAGGGGAAAAAAGAAAATGGCCTTTAAAACAAAGCCAAAGACCTCAGAGACGAGCCTAGAATAGACACCTCTGTAGAATACGAAACATTTTTGGCAGAATATCAACGTTGGTTTTGATATCTTCAAATTAATGTGAACATTTGCTTATTTCATTTAACAGTTGTGTTTGTCTTTTTTTTTTCCTGCTGGAAATTAACTCTCCTCCCATGCCGACTTCTCCCATCTAGGATTTGTCTTTGAAAGAGTTATTTTCATACCTGAACTATTTTTTGAATTTATCCAAAGTCTGGTTATTTTGACCAGAACTATTTTGTACCTTTCAACTATTTTAGATTGATTTGGAAGCAACTTACATTTTGCGAGCTTTATTGTGTAGATACACATTCAAATTCCCTTGATTTTGTGTGGCTTTGTTGGTCAAATTCTGTTGCTTAATTCTTCAATGAGGTTCAGTCTGTGTTGAATGTGAGGGATTAACTGTTGGAGAATGAATGAGGTGATTGATAGGAAACGCTCAGCACAAACGTCTGCTTTTTTAAGTATTCAGGATAGCATTTTTGTGTAGGAATGCACTAAAAATTTTTAGCCACGGTAAGAAGTAATCCTTCGAAGAAGTTTACACGTGCGATAAATGATCCTACCTAAGCAGCTGTGCGACTGGACACAATTCATTTCTAGCAGCCCTTTGCTCACTGTGATGTGTCACACCTGATATCTCTGCCCTTGGGAGGCAGAGGAAGAGGATGCTGCAGGTTTCAGGTCAGCCTGGACTGTAATGTGAGACCTTATGTTACAAGGCAAAACCAAAAAACTTACAGCCTTACAGCTCAGATCTCTGTCTTTTCCTTCCAGTCTAATCTTGATATTTTCTAAGAACGTTGATGTCTTCTCTGATAAAAAGCTTAGTTTTTCCATGCTGACAAACAATTGGAAGAAGCTTACTCTAAATTATTTGTAATGTTTCTAAATATTAAGTGTTGACAGTGCAAATAATAGAAACTGTCCACTTTTATCCCATCATGTGCAGTAGTTTCAATTGACGACTTAAAAATGAAAACAGTAGTCCTCACAAGCTTCCCTACGCCAGGTAAACCAGGACATGGCCTGGCACTCAGCGCACATGTGCTGGGGAGTTTGACCCCACTGATTCCTTGTGCTTTGATCTTGCCCTCCCTAATCAGGTAATTGTACTTGCCAAAGAATAGGTTTGTTTTATTTGTAATGTGGAAATATGAATAGAACCTCAATGTTACAGTCTTTTTGTCTAGCCATATGTCTCATTTGTCAGCCTTTCTATTTTCAGTATTTGCTGGCCGTTGGTTAATGTCATTTTGGACGGGGACTGCCAAGATCCATGAACTGTACACGGCTGCGTGTGGTCTCTATGTTTGCTGGCTGACCATAAGGGCGGTGACAGTGCTGGTGGCCTGGATGCCCCAGGGACGCAGAGTGATTTTCCAGAAGGTTAAAGAGTGGTCCCTCATGGTAGGTTTTGTAATCAGACTCTTCCCTGCTGTAATAAATATTTCACCCCTTAATTACTTCTTTGAACCATTTTTTTCCCACACTTATTTTCTCCTTGTCAGTTTTCAGGAGAGGTTTTTTTTTTTAAATTTATTATTATTATTTATTCAATTGTGTGTATGTGCGCGCGTGCGTGCGTGCGTGCGTGCATGTGTGTGTGTAGATCGGGCGAATTTGGGAACCACCATGGACCGCCTCCACCTCCTCCTTGTTTACTCTGGCCCGGGATTCACAGGCTCCGCCCTACCAGAACTGGAAACGCAAGCTGCCCCTGCTTCCGCCTGGCCTCTATACATGGGGTCTAGGTTCCGCCTGCAAGGCAGAGGCTTAACCCCTGAGCCACCTCTCCAGCCCCAGGAGAGGTTATTTTTTGTTTGTTTTTATTAGAAGAAATAAACCTGTAAAGATAATAACCTTTTTGCTTCACTTGAGAACCACAGTGGCACATCAAATGCATGTGGGAGGTAAAAAGAAAAACATGCTACTAAGTGACTTGGTAAGTAAGATAGTCAGAAACTAGGGAAACTTACTTTTGAAGATGTAAAAGTGTAATAAGTAATGAAAGTAATTCTCAAAAAACTTGATTTCACAAATGAGAGGTGGAAAGGACACTGTGAGCCTGATACTGTGTGTGTGATAGGGGCTGGGCTGGTGTAGGTTGTTGCTATGCCTCTTCATTGGGTTTATATTTCACTTGGAGTAACATATGTTCAATATTATTAGTGTTGAACAAACATTCATATTTCATAATATTTTACTTTTCCATTATATATGCACATGTGTACTACTGTAAATATTTCAGTAATACATGGAGATCTAAAGTGTGTATCGATCAAACTAGCTTGGTTCACATTTCCATCTATGTGTGCTGTTAATGTGTTTTGAAAGCCATTTTTATAGTGAAAGTCATTTTGGATCATGAGTAAAGAGGCTGAATTGCTATGTAATCTGTAAGATAATGGGACAATTACCTATATTTAAAATGTGGAGACCAGCTACTTCTGGCTTTTGTGTCATTAGAAATTGCCATGTGCAGAAGCAAGTACTGCATCTCCCATATATAGTATTTTTGGTCATTTTGGGGACCAGGATACCCAAGGGATGTAGAACAGATGTGCTCACTGACATTTCCCTTCAAGGTTGATGGAACCCACAGCCACTGGAGAGACAAACTCTGTTGTCGGGATTCAGATCCTTTCATTTGATGTTGTCCTGGCACTTTATCCAGTTTGTAAAGCAGAAGAAACAGATGTACTTGTCTGTCATCAGAGTGAGATGTTGGACAGGCTGTCCAGCAGGAGTCACCGCGATTAACCTGGTGACTTTACCTGCAGTGTAGCCGACTCCTCATCAGCCAATCTGAGGGCTCACAGATCACTTACGAGTTTTACCGCTGTTTGTGGGGTTACTGGGATATGAGAAGAACAGCACAGCTACCTGGTTAATAATATGTAGTGGAAATGAAGTTTTTGTAAAATTCCTTTTCTGACAACAGTCCACAGTAATTTGGGGTTCTTGTTAGACCTTGATCTCTTACACTCGCATTTTTAAGCTGTTTCACTTACCCGGCTTGGGAGGATGACTTACTGGGTAATGCTCTTGCTTGCATTTGGATCTGAATTTGAATCCCAGAACCCACACTGGAATGTTGGGCGTGGTTTTCCAGTCTAGCCTAGTCAGTGAGCGCCAGGCCAGTGACAGTGTGTCTCCGAAGAGGGTTTGGTGTTGCCAAGGGTGTACTCTGACCCTCACATGCTCAGATTGACTCTGCACATTAGATATCTAATATTTATAAGCTGTTCAAAGAAATAAGAATCTCCCCGTTAGGAATCATGTCAAAGAGGAAAAAAGCCTAAAAATGAATTAGTTTTTCTGCAAATGAGAAAGATCACCCTTGGTGACATGATGTCTTGTTTCCTACTAGATAATGAAGACGTTGATAGTGGCTGTGCTGCTGGCCGGGGTGGTCCCACTACTTTTGGGGCTTCTGTTTGAACTGGTTATTGTTGCTCCCCTGAGGGTTCCTTTGGATCAGACACCTCTTTTTTATCCTTGGCAGGTAAATGATGTTTTTTTCCCCTCCTGTTTTGTAAAGTGTTTGGAATCCGAAAATATCTGTAGTTATTTTAAGTGGCTTTATGAAATTAGTCTAGGAAGAATCTTTTTTAAATATAGAAAGTTGTAAAGTTATTGAAATAATCCCCATTAATCTGTTTTCAAAATTTGCATGTCATATAAACTCCTTTCTTTGAATACTTTGTTGATTAAAATGTTGCCATTCATTTAAACTCCTGCAGTATTTGATACAAACTAACATGTTGATCTTTTCAACTTTGAATTTGTTGCGTTTTTTCACTTGAAGACGTCAAACCTTTCTGAGTAATTAACAGTTCACAGTGTCTTGGGTTCATTAAAAAGGGAATCTGGAAGGAACCTCTGTGGGTCTCAACAAAGATCCTTAAAATCTGAGGGTTTTTGGTTTTGTTTTATTTGTCTCTTTATTTACTTAAGAGAGATTAAGAGTTTGCGATGGTATACTTGTAGAAGTCAGAGGATAGCTTTTGGAAATCAGTTCTCTCCTTCCAGTATGGATTCTAGGCATCGGACTCAGATCACCAAGTTTCTATGTGGGTACCTTTAGCCACTGAATGATCAAGTTATTCCCCTAATCCTAACATTGAAAAATTATGATCAAGAAAAAAAAAATTAGGCATAGACTTGTTTGTACAGTAGGTGTTCTAGAAAATGAAAATATTTGGGGCGTATTCATCTACCTGAAGCTGTGTTAAGAGCGTAACATTTTTTAAAAAAAAATATTTATTGTGTATGTGTGTGTATCAGTGAGCACTGTATGTCCCTGTGGAAGACCAAGGGTGACTTCCTAGGAGTCATTCTGGATTGCTTCTACCTCATTCTTGCTTTGCTCTAGGATTTCCCAGGCTCCACCCACCAGGGCTAGAAATGCAGACTGCCCCCGTTTCTGCCTGGCATTTTTATGTGGGACCTGAGATTTGAACTCAGGACCTTCTGCTTGTGAGACAGAGTCTAACCTCTGAACCATCTCTCCAGCCCAGGAGCTTAACATTTTGATGGGAAATCTAGCCAGGCACAAGATGGTAGCTGTGACATTTAACTAGGGTTGGAAGCTTCATATATAGGTGTCTTGTAGGAGGCAGCAACTAAGCCACCTGTTGTTGATAGATTACAGAGCAGTGGGTAAGCAGGAAAGATAACGTCGGGAAGGAGTCAGTGGGTGGACTTGGAAGCGAGGCCGTGCGCACATCATCGAGCCTCTGCTGTGCCTTTCTGTAAGCGCTGTATCGCAACAATCACATGACATCGCTGATCAAAGGAAAGGCCTTTTTACAGTACAGTGCGCAGTAATAGTGGTAGAGATGGCAGCATTAGTAGCCTCCCTCTCTTCCCCCTCACTGTTCATTCTCTTTCCTCTCCCACCCAGTAAAGACTCCATGAAGTAAATGTTGATGGCTCTTAAGCTACTGTTGCCCTGTGGACAGTTTCCCTGTAGAATAATGGTTTAGAACAGCCTCTTGTTTTTATCCAGAATCAGGTCAGAATAAAGACTGGCATTATCAGTTTTCTCTTGTCCATATCTGGAACTCTGATGACGAGGAGCAATTTTACAGTTGCAGCTGTAGTCCTTGGAGACACCGTTACTTTCTTGAGAGAGCTAGTGGGGGTTTTGTTTGGTTGGTTTTTTTTGGCACACATCTGGGCCATGGTGGGAGCTCCTATTTATGCCTGGGTAACCTAGCTTTAGAGTAATTGGCTCTTTCAATGGCAGTTCAGGAAACCTCCAAGAAGTCCCTATAAGAGACACTGCATTGGCTTTTGTGACCTCATCTCGGAAAATGACAGCCTCACTTTCGATGAATGTGAGCAAGTCACACAATCAGGCACAGATTCAAAAGAAAGAAGTTGAGACCTTCTGCTGTTGCTGCTGCAGGTCTGCTGCTGTGTAGTTGGAAAAGCGTTTTTGTGCTTGTTTTGACACCAGTGCACTGGAGAACCAGTTATTTGCCTGATGGCAAATGTCACATTATGGATTGACAGCCTCAAAGAAAAATGCACCTTGACCGTGGAACAGTCCAACAGTCTGTGTTAACCTAATACTGCCAGGTGTCACCAAGAGCAGTACCGTTGAGGCATATGGATGTTACATTTCTTAATACCGTGGAGTGTGTAGCAGCAAAAAGGGCACAGCAGCCTTGACATTGCAAAGCTAGCTTGTTTCATCAGCCAATCCCTGCAGCTCTGTTGGAGAAACTCAAACCATTTCACATGTGGTCCATGGAGCTAGGCAGCATGGATTTCCAAGAAGTCGAATAAAGACAGACAAGAACATTGACCACAGAGGTGTCTGGAGGCCTGATGAAGGACTACGAAGATGAAGGAACTGAGGGGAAAAGAAATGTTTAGGAAAGGATCTTATTCCTGCACTGAAGGATGCATCCACGCATCCCCAGTAGTGAGGATTCTGCAAGAAAAAGGGACTTAGCATTGCAATAAAGATAAAATGATAAATTCGTGATCAAGAAAATGAAGAAAAACATTTGGGCATATCATCTTGGCAAAATTTCTGAGTACAAAGAGAAGTCTTGCCAGATTCAAAAAGAAATAAAAACTGCCCCTTTTTTGGCACTGAAAGTTTTAAGTTGGTATTTATAGATGAAGATAAAAAGGAAAAATACAAGCTTCTGTACGTAGGCATGATGCCACTGTGTTAACACAGCATGGTGAACCTGGTGTTGGAGTAGGTTCAGTGTGTCTCAGCTTGGTGAAGACAGTGGAATCAGTCTGACTTGGGATCACTGCTCTCAAGAGAGTAAGAAAGGGAACATGCGAGCGAGTCTGTGTGAGCAGGCCATGTCTTCTGTCTTATGTGTAGACAAGACAGGTGCGCAGGGGACGCATGGAGGGCACGGACCAAATGCCGGCAGTGTTTACTGCTGGAGAGGAACCGGGATCCGGCAGCAGACACAAAGACTCCCCCTCCCCATTTCTTTGCAAAGACTTTGGTTATATAAGAATGGATCTCGGCTGGGTGTGATGTATTCCCTGTAGTTGCAGAACTCATTGTGCGGAGTTGGGGGGGGTCACAAGTTTGAGGCAAACTGGACTGCCAGGTGACCCTGATCTTAAACGTAAAATAACCTCAATGTTACATTTATAATTAAAAAGATTTTTGAAACATACCGACTAAGTTATGAAGAACATTTGTGTCATGCTCGGCAAGTTTGACTTTTAAACAGGGATTTTTGCTTTCAGGATCTGACTTCATATTTAAGAAATGGCCGGTGGGGTGGGGACGGCAAGGGGAAGCTGACAAGCTGTGAGAGGTTGGCGGACAGAGTAGCGCGGGGAAGGAGCAGTCACAGACCACAGTGCTCTGAGCTCCCTCTGAGCCCCTGGGGTGCTCTACAGGTTACTGTCACATGACTCAGGCGCAGAGAGAGGCCCTGGGCGGAGAGCACCTTCACGAGTCCAGTCCTTGAGTGGGCAGAGCAGCCAGCTTCCTGAAGGCTGTCCCGACCCCGTGCACGTGCACTGCACGCGCTCCTGCTCGGGTTCTCCGCCAATGAGAAAATACATAAAAATTCAGTAGAATGGGGTAAGCATGGCTGGAGGAGATACGAGCAGTTATTTACTTACTTAGATCTCTCATGTCTAGACTTTGACAAATTGGGAAGATAATGTAGGTTTCAAATGATGCCAGTGATATTCATTCAACGTGAGATTTTGCCAATCCTCTAGAAGCTCTGTCTGAAGTAAGTAGCCTTTCTGCTCCGTGTCTGTTTAAAGACAGCAGAAGTGCAGTCAGTGGTTTTTATTTCTCTAGGACTGGGCACTGGGGGTCCTGCATGCCAAAATCATCGCGGCCATCACCCTGATGGGCCCTCAGTGGTGGCTGAAAACTGTGATTGAACAGGTAAGGGGGTCACTTCTCAGAGACAGACGTTGAAATGGCTCATGATTATAGTTGGATGGGTTTTACATTTTAATTTTTCTCAGTTCTCCATTTTCTTTAATTTACACACCTGCCTTTCCTTTTGGAGAGAGGGAGCTTTGTTTTCTCACTTTGGGGTAGTTAAAATGTTTTATGCCTTAAGAATGATTAACTTTGGAAAAAGGCAGCTTCTCTTTGCAGCGCATGTCCCTTTTCAGCAGTGGCAAAGCTTCAGAGAGATGGCGGCCAAGAGAAAGGGTGTGAAACTGTAGAGCAGCTGTTGGGGAGGGTACGCGTGGCAGGGACGGCTCGTCTGTAGCTGGTGGGTCAGGAGCTCCAAAGCAGCCCCAGCTGTGCAGCACGTTAAGGGCCAGCCTAGCTTAAATGAGACCCTGTTCTAGAAACAAGGGCTGATCAGATAGTGCTGCAGCTTGCTGCTTAGGGAAGAGCACGCACCTGTGTGCTGCTTGGGCAGAGCAAGGGGAGGTGTTCTGCACCCACTCTGCAGACTCCTTCAGCTCAACCCTTCAGGGCCTCCCTCTCCACCACCAGTGTTCCGCAGCCACTCGCCTGTCACCTGAAAGCTAACCCGTAATCGAAATACCGACAACTCTGTCCACAGTCGAAGCAGGTGATCCTGTGTATATTTTCTTGGCTTCTGTTCATTTTCCTGGACTGAGTAATAGGAAATTCATGCTTAAAGCAGTAAATATAAGGCAGTGGAGTAAGAAGACAGCTATCCAGGAATATTGTGATCACACAGCCTCCAAGATTGTTAGTGTATTAGGAAATTGTCAGGTAATTTGGTCATCATAGTATTAAACCCTGAAAAATGTAGATGTGGTTTCTGGTGCAAATAGAAAGTATAGTAATTCATTCCAGAGATTTCTAGCCACAGTAGCCTAGTACTTGCTTCTGTAAGCTTTAGTTACCTTGTCTTAATCAAATAAGATGAACCTTTAAGTACTTACAGAAATTCACACTGGACAAAGATTCTGCAAGTTGTATAGTTAACTATCTTGGTATAATAATGTACCAGGATAGTAGACATATTGTAGATGAGTATTTTACCATTTATAATCAGCTATATAGTAATTGCATTTCCTTTAAAAACTGTTTGTTTGGGGTGAGCTTTTTAGTGATGTAACTGCCTTTAAGTTGCCTCTGTTCTGATAAGTAAACCATCACCCATACTCCTTTAAGTAAGCCCAATAAACTCATTGGTTTGTCAAGTTGGAAAAACAATTTTTTAAGCTTGGGTTTTTTTAAGCTTTAGAATTTGCCTCAGGAAAAATGATGAGTTTGAGATCTTTTGTTAGCCTATTGATTCTGTAGCGGCTTAGATTCCGTAGATTGTTCAGTTAACCTGGAGAAAATCGTCTTGGATCTTTGTTCTAATCATCTTTTCAACGTTTCAGGTTTATGCAAATGGCATCCGGAATATCGATCTTCACTATATCATTCGCAAACTGGCAGCTCCAGTGATCTCTGTGCTCTTGCTGTCCCTCTGTGTACCTTATGTCATAGCTTCTGGCCTCGTTCCTCTACTAGGTAGGTAGCACTGGCCGAGAGCTTCCAAAGAGCACCTTGCATTAGTGGGTTGACAGTAAAGGTTTTGTTTGAAAATGTTCTTGAACACTGCAATATAGACAGAGGAGATGCTGGTTGACCCTGAGTAGCCCAGTTACCTGTCTTACGCACTTAGGTTTCTGAAGGTACTTTGAAAATCTTCTAAATTCCCTCTTAACAAGTAGCATCATCGTACAGTAAGTCAGAAGCCTTGAAGGTCACCTGACCGCTCCGGACTGTTTCAGTATTTCAGGTCCTGTTGATTGAATCTAAGAATGCAGTCTCCAGCACTTTGCTCTGGTTTGTGTATGATCATGTGAGCATTGTGTGTGCGCATGCAGGACGTACGGCATGTTTGTGCAGGCCAGAGGGGGGGCCCATGGGGTCTTCCTTAAAACCATTCTCCACCCACTTTTTTTCATTTCCTGTATGTGTCTTTGGGGTGTGTGTGTGTGTGTGTGTGTGTGTGCGCGCGCGCGCATGTTCACATGTCTGTGGAGGCTCAAGGTTGATGTTGGGGCTCTTCCTCAGTCGCTCTTGCACTTTATTCCTTGAGGCAGGATATCAGGCAGCCAGAGCTCATCTTGCTGGCCACTTCTCCACCTTCCAAAACTGGAATTACAAGCAAAACACCAAACTCGCCCTGCATTTATGTGAGTTCAGAGATCCAGACTCCAGTTCTCTTGCTTGTCCATCAACCATTTTAACCACTGAGCTACTTCCCTATTTCCATCCGCCATGTTTTTTGAGGCAGGTTCTGTCATTGAACCTGGAACTCACCGATTGGACTCCACTGGCTGGTAAGCAGCTAGGATCCCTCCGTCTCTGCCTTCCCAGTGCTGTGATTTTGAGCATACACTGTCACACTTGGCTGCTGAGGATCTGAGCTCAAGTCCGGCTCTCAGGCAAGCACTGACTCTACTGGCCGTTCATCTCCCCAGCCCTGGCCTGGCTTGTTTTGGAATCTTCTTTCACCTTCAGTTCCCCAGCCTGCCACGCCTGTCAGTGTCGACGCCACCATCACTGACTTCCCTTCCACACTCTCGTCGCGCCTCTGAGGAATGTTTTTTCAGTTGTTCCTCTGTGGCCATAGAGCGATCCAGCGCCCTGTGGTGCCTGCTGTGCCCTCACTTCCCTGTCTACTGTTGCTCGCAGGCTGTCACTGGACAGTCACAGAATGGCCTCTGCTGCTGTCCTCTCACGTGCTCATCCCTCAGCAAGGTGCTTTTCCACCTAACTTTCCTGGAAGACTTAGGAAAAGCCCTTCAGCTTCAAGTGAATTGTAGCTTAAATACAAGTGGTCACTTCATTAGGTTAACAGCTAGAAGCAGTGGCACATGTCTAGAACCCAGCACGAGGCATCTCAGGTAGGAGGAATGTGTTTGGAAGCCAGCTGGGGCTGTGTAGTGGTTCCAAGAGGGTCTGGCTTCTGACTGTGTCTGAAAACATCAGGAGTGGGAGGGAGAAAGTCTCTCAGTTGGTTTGGATTCTGACTACTAAGTATCATACATACTATAATCAAATGTGTATGTAAAAATGCCTGTTTCTTAGTTGACAAGCCATTTTATCAAAATTAATTACTTAGGCTGTTTATGTTTTTAATAAAAATAATAGATCATTTTATTTTCTAATTTTCCGATTCTGCTGTTAGGTGGGCCTCTTATCATATTTTATACCATTCTCTTTACTCAGGCCTGTTGATGGTTTCTAGACCTAAAGGATCACCATTTGTATTTATTTCCAAAGCGAAACCATTCTTGTGTGTATTACTAGAACCTGCAGTGCAAGGGCACCATGGCCATGGCCTGTAGTCTCAGCATTTTGGAGTCTGAGTCAGGATGCTCTCAACATTGAAACTAACCTGGGCTACATTGTGGTTTTTGGCTAGCCTGGGCTATGCATCAAGACCCTATTTGAAAGTAAAAAGAAAGTTTAAAAAAAAAACTGTACCTTGGAAAGATTTTTGTAAGAATCAGAGGCAGTAAAAGAGCATTTGAAGTGATTGTAGTGCTTCTGGTGTTTTGTAAATGATGATTCGTGTGTGTGTACACAAGCACAGACAAGGTAACCTCTAGGGGTTCATGGGCTGTCCACTTGATTTTGAGACAGGTCTCTTACTGACCTGGGACTCAGCAAGCAGGCGACACAGCTTGCCCGTGGAGCCAGGAGTTTGTCTTTTCATGTCTCCCCGGTGTTGGGATCACAAGCGTGGTCACCGTCCCAGCTTTTTGTGGTGCTAAGAGCTGAACCCAGGTCATTGTGCTTGTGTAGCAGGCAGTCTGCGCGCCGAGCCACGCCCAGCGCTGTGTGTCCTTCGAAGAGCTTTTGACATATTACCCTCTTCACTGTAGAGAAAAGGTTCCTGGGACTCACAGAGACTGAACACCTTCCGGAAACTGTGGACTTAGGTGTGAGAAGGAGATTCAAGCAAGCTTAGTTCAGAGCCCGTGTTCCTTTCTAACAGATGTTCCACTAAACCAGTTGAGAATTTTAGTCTTAGGAAAGCTTTACTGCATCTTATTTCAAAGCTTTCCTCTCTCAAAGAAGAGTCTTGAGTTTAAAAAGTCGAGAAGCCAATATTTGGTGTTCTAAAAGTTTGAAGAAGAGATACTTCATTGTGAACTTTTTGGGGGGGTAGGGTGGGGGTTGTTTAGTAGTGCAGGCTGGTTTTGAAATCACCGTGTAGCTGAGGATGCCCTTGACTCCTGGTCCCTCTCAAATGCTGGGATCACTGTGTGCTCCACAAGGCTGAGTTTTAGGTCGCAGGGCTGGGACTGGAACCCAGAGTTGGCACGCGCTAGGCAAGCACTCTGCTGACTGAACCGTGTCCCCAGTTGTTAGATTTTAAGCAAAGTTGTATTTCGAATTTTCAGAGTAATGTTCTCCCTCCCCCCCATACAAACTTAATAGGTATCCCGGTCCCCTCCCTCCCAGAGTAATGTTCTTAAATGTGTAAAAGACTCCAGCTACTTGTGAAGTTCAGAACATTGGAGCTCAGTGGACTCCAGCAGTCAGCTAACTTAATTCCCTCATTTCACAGAGGAGACGAAGTGTTG
Organism: Typhlomys cinereus; assembly: GCA_023101885.1. NCBI lineage: Eukaryota > Metazoa > Chordata > Mammalia > Rodentia > Platacanthomyidae > Typhlomys > Typhlomys cinereus. Next base: position 747,061 of record JALPQD010000258.1, read on the forward strand.
GGAAAGTCCTGGCTCACCGGCTTGTTGAAGCCCACGGTCTAGCAGAGGGTCCCTGGGAGCTTGCTCTGCTGCCCCAGCCCCTCTCCTTAGAGCTCACTTCATTTTTGTTCCAGAGTGCGTTAGCCCTTCTCCTCTAACAGCGTCTTATTTGGTCTTACAGGTGTTACTGCGGAAATGCAGAACTTAGTCCACCGGCGGATTTACCCATTTTTGCTGATGGTTGTGGTATTGATGGGAATCTTGTCCTTCCAGGTCCGTCAGTTTAAGCGCCTTTATGAGCATATTAAAAATGACAAGTAAGTCTAGTGCCCTTTCACCTGGCCACTGTGAATGTGTCATCATTCGTGATTCTCGGTTGGCTGAGTCTGAGAGATACGGCCTTGCTCTGGATGGTTTTCAGGCACGGGCGGCGGGTTGGGTGCAGGTGACAGGAGAGGGAGGAGGCTGCCTGCGCAGCAGCAGGGAACGTGGAGTCCCAGTTTCTGTAGTGGATATGAGGGAGCATTGAGCAACGAGAGAGCAGCCGTGAGAACCTCGGCGTCGGAGACACGGCTGAGCGTCTGCTCTGTAGCGGGCCAGCAAAGTAGCTGCGCCACGTGCCCGCAGCTGCCCTGTCAGTACCCGAGACATCGCCTTCCACTCGGGCACGGCCCTGGGACCACCACTGTATGGTCACCACAGGCATTCTAAGAGTAATACTCTTAGAAAGAAACTGCTCAATATTTTTTTTAAATGTGCAGACAATACAAGTAGTCAGCTCTGAAGGAAGGGGGTGCGTTTCAGCGACTAGGATTCCAAACACACTTCCGTGGAAATCTTGCACCTCCTTCTTTCATTCTGGGGACCTATACTACCCTCTGTCCTTTCCACCGCCTCTTATCTTTTTGCTGCTGTTTTTAGTTAGTGCATAAAGTATTGTTTTTCATTGTGACATTTTCAAATACCAATTTTGTTAAGCTCCTCCCATACCCCCTCGCTGCAGTTTTCTTCCTCCTTTAATGTTACAGGATGGGAAAAGAGCTTTTTCCCTGCACATTGCTCTGTTCCTCATTCTTCCTACAGCCAGTACAGTCATTTAAAAAAAATTGATAGGGGATCACGCACGCACATCACAACACACATGTGGGATTCAGAGGACACCTTTTGGCAGTTGGGTTTACTTTCAGCCATGCGGGCTCCTGGGATCCAGCGCATGTCAACAGGTTCGCATGCAGGTGCTGTGACCTGCTGAGCCTTTAGACGTCCCTCCTTTGCACTCCTAGCGTGTGTTGTCTGCCTGTATCTGCTGTTTCACAGTGTTTGACTGTGGGAGGTGCAAGGGGCATGAAGTGGGTGGGGACACAAGAGGGCAGGAGGTTGAGGAGGTTATTGTCACTTTTGTCTCTATGCTTTTTATTTCCTTGCTTTTTTCATTTTTACACTGCTGTCGTTCCTGCCTTGATATATTTAGTGATGGTGAGATAGTGCTAAACATACAGCATCAGACAGCGCCACCATTTACAGCACTGTGAAATTCTCAGTTTGAGAAGAAACCACTGGTTTGTTGGGGAACAGTGGGATAAGATAGATAGTTTCACGAAAGAGTAGGACAAAAGGACAGGAACGAAGCCCTGAGAAGGCGGAGGAAAAGCCACAGAATGTTCTTGATGCTGTGAGCATTGGTAGAGAAGTGATGGACGAAGCGGGGAAGAGACAGCGATGTGAGACTGAGTGCTGAGCCCCTGACCGGCTGGGCCTTGGGCCCTTCCCGGCGCTTGTGTGAGCGCTGCCTCCCTGAGCACGTCCTCTCCAGCCCCTGGCTGTGCGAGCCCCGGGGCTCTGCTCTTCCCAGCAGCCTCCCCATACGTGCTGTGCTTTGCTGGGCCCGGTCTGCTCTGCTCCCTGTTCTGGGTGCCGCAGCTCTGTGCCCAGCCTGCGTCCTTGGGCTCGGCGACCTGTTGTCCTGGGGTCGGTGTTGAGGCATCTGTTTGCATTCAGTACTGTTCCTCTTGAGGTTCCTGCTCTTCCTTGGGGAGATGTGTCTTGAGGGCTCCAGCCCCCTGCCTCAGCACCTTCTGCCTAGTTTTGTTTTCATTCTGGTCTTTCTGCTGGTTCCATTTCTAGCGTGTTTCCTAAACTCTCCACGCTAACCTGGCTTGAAATGTGCACCATAAAAATTCACTTGCATCTATTTCCTGTGTGTCCTCTGGCCTCCATATGTCTGAAATCACAGCACGAAACCTGCTAACCTCAGTCAGCGCTCCTGCTGACCTCAGTCAGCGCTCCTGCTAACCTCAGTCAGCGCTCCTGGGCCACAGTCAGCGCTCCTGGGCCGCGGTCAGCGCTCCTCCACTGCCTAGCGACCGCGGGCCTTTGCTGCACCAGCGTCCCCCACCAGCCGCCCTTGCTCCAAGGGGCCTCGTGCTCATCTGTTTCTCCTATGATCTTCCTCTAGAGGTGGTTAGGAGTCCTAGTAAGGTCATCTGAATGCACTGAAAAGCTATCCTGGCTGCTCTGGGAAGAAGAGTTTTCCTGTAAGATCACACAGTAAAGTGACCACTCTGTTTTTGCAACCTAGATACCTTGTGGGGCAGCGCCTGGTCAACTACGAGCGGAAATCCGGCAAGCAAGGCACGCCTGCACCTCCACAGTCGTCCCAAGAATAAAGTGGTTGTCTCAACTCCTTGACCTTCCCCTTGCCTTTACGTGTCCTTTTGTGTGGACTTGTCACTCTGGAGATTTTTCCTCCTGCTGTCTCAGCGTTGTTTTTAAGTTAAACGTACTTGGCGTGCGTCCTCAGCATCCGGAGCCGCGCAGTGCTTGCTGCTGCCTGGCGACTCGCTGCTGTCTGACATCTGTACATGTGTAAATACGAGTTCCTCGATACCCTCAACTTTGATTAAACAGAATGTGCATTGTACATCTTAAACCAAATGTATATTAATTTATTAAATCTAGTTGTCACTTTATTCTGGACCTGCTGTGATCTCGACAGGAAACGTGCCGCGGAGCAGGCGAGACTTCAGCGACACTTGTGGCGCGCAGCTCGTGGTGTTCCTGGCAGTTGAGTAAGCCGTACATTGTCTTGCCGCTCACACCGCACCAGGAACCTGAAAGGAAGGTAGAAATCTGCAGTGGAGTGTCTGTCGCGAGAAAACATAAACTGTGTGCTTCACTGTCAATCGGTTTTTGGAATTATTTTGTATAACACCAAAGCTGTTGTACATTTTCTACTGCCTGATTTTTTCATGTGTCTGTGTTTGTAATATTGTATTATAGTATCTTGTGCTAGGTGAGGGAATTGTTTTTAATTTTGATAATTTAATATTCCTAGTGATCAGCATTGGGAGTTGGGTTTTGTGCTTGTTAGGAGCATGTGTGTACTTAAAAAGATGAAGTACAAATGAAGATTTTCCTTAGTCTCTTCTCCGCCCTCCCACGTAGCTTGTTCTGTCCACGGTAGTCGACAGTGTCATGCCAGACTGAAGTCTGCACTGTGCTGAGGCAGTTCCCTGAGGTTCATGAGGTGCCGAGGTGGGCGTGGCTTCAGGCTGGCACACTGGAGAGGAGAGGTGAGAGCACCACCAGTGGATGAGGGTTCCTGGGTTCATTTCTCTGCGCGTCCTGCAGTGAATCCTCAAGTTTCCAGGGCTTTCTGTTTACAGGAGAATTGCAAATAAAACCAAGTTTTATTTGAGGAGGCAGCTGGCTGAGCCAGCCTTTGAACATAGGACTGTGTGTCATTGGAAAAGTGCCATGAAATAGAGAGCACTGAGCGCTTAAGGCCTGGTCCCCTTGTAGCCAAAGCTTCATGCTTGAGGTCGGATAGAATAGTTGGGAACACCATCCAAGTGTTAATGGTACTGACTTGCTGTAGGGTAATGTTTGGTTTCGAGTGACAGTTTACGTGTTCTCCTAGAAAATAGTGTAGCTCTTCAAAAACTAGCAAAGAATTTCCACATAGTATTAAAACCCATAGGGTAAAGGCTGAGAATTTGTTTTAAACCTGACAGCCAAACATAATCTACCAAAACGAAGAACAGTCTGTTCTATCTGGTTTTATTTTTAAATAGAATTTCCCTAAGTGACAAATGGATATTTTCAAATCTATTTTAAAGCACCAGCGTATTTTAAAAAACAAGCAATACTTGCCGTAGGACTCAGTGTTAACACTGATTGCCACTTTGAAGTAGCTTCTCTCTGTGTTTAAAGTAAGGTCATTGCTAGCAAAGCCTACAGCCTTCACTCAGAAATTCTGTCTTACTATAAAAACATGACGAACATCTCAAAATGGAATGCTACCACCTATCATGGTGCATGTCTGTAGAAGTTGTTCTCTTTGGAAGGAAAATAATGAATTTGACAGCCAGCTTGATTACATTATTTAGGTTCCATTTTTAATTTTGAAAGGATTTATAGATCTTGATATAGTCATTGGAACAAATGTAGTAAAGAGATCTAAGTAGATACTATCGAAGGTTTAAAAAGTTACTCACCTGTGAAGTTGTAGAAGGCTCCCAGTGCTTTGCTGAGTGGCCGCCTGGCCTGCATTTCACCGCAGCCTCCGAGCGGCCGCCTCACTCTCAGCCCACAGTGGAGTGGTCCGGGGCTGCCCTTCAGCAGGAGGAAAAGCTGCAGTCTGGCTCTGCTTCGCTCGCGCTGGGCTAACTTCTCCAGGGAAGCTCACCAGGAGAGATTGTTTGCTTCACTTTAGTTCTAAAGTGAAGACTAGTCAGCACCAGGTGGGTTTCAGCCAAGTGGTTGTAAACGCTCACGAAACAAGATGTGCAGTTGTTCCTTGTCAGCAAGTTCCACTTGGATTTTTAAGCCTGGAGTCTAATCGTGGAGGTGAAAGCAGAAGAAAATGCCAGTGTTATGTGAGTGGAGCTGGTCCTACAGCTCTGTTTAGGCTTCTGTTCTTCTCTGGAAAGAAGCTGCAGGACATCTTAGTTCCACGTGGAGCAGTCGTTCAGTCAGCGCCGGTGTAGCTGTGAAATGTGCATGCTGCTCTCTCTCGAGCAGTGGAAAGTAACTTCAGAGGACTTGATGCCAGCGTGTCATTCTGTACTGGCAGATGCTCTGTAAATGTGATTTTTGCTTTAGGTTGAACTGGTGACTTCAGACAACACAAAGAAAAAACACTGGACATTGCTGACCTGTGTCGTCTTTGCAGAGACACTAGTGCCATTATGGGAGGACACCGGCACTTATTACCGTTTGCCAGTTAGCTCATCGTTTCCATCTGCAAAACTGATAGTACTGTGCTGTTTACTGTAATGCATTTTTTCATTGTAAAACTCAAAGTTCATGTTTAAAACAATCCTTTAAAATGTTAATTGTTCAGTCATCAAAAAAGACAAAACCCACATACCATACCACTAAAGTATTATTAAAGACTTCATTTGTGAAGATTCTTGAATTCTTTGGTTAAGTTCTCTTTGCTTAATTCACCCTGTCAATCACATGACTTATTTCAGTTTACTGCTGCTCTGTGTCAAATTTTTAAACAATTGTTATGAGTAAGGGCTTTACATTATCTCCAACCAAACCTTTGGCATTAATATAAGACGGCATACATGTATGTTTCCATTTCTATTTTGTATGAGTGCCTCACTTTGTAGTTATGAACGTAATATAGCACCGTAGATGAAAATGTGGTAAGATCTCGGATTGTCTGTTGTAGGAGCTAAATAGGACACTTAGCTATTGGAATGTCAGTTTTCTATTGCAGCCAACATCTCTACCCAGACAATTTTGTGTGTACATATTCAAAATGCTCCCTTTTTTATGTGGTCATTTGTTGCCTTCTGAGTTGAGAGAACAAAATTGAATAAAGTGAATGTTAGTTGTAGCCTAGTTTACTTCTGAAGTGTTTTTGTTTTGTTGTAAGATTGGTTTCTGATCACGTGATGTTCTGTGGCACATCGTGTGGTTCCAGCCATGGGGGGCGGAGCGAAGCACCCACTGCAGAAAATAAGCCACACGAATAGGCATCCTTAGCACATCGGCACGCATAGTCAGCGAATGGCTGCACTTCCTGGGTGTCAAGGCAGCCGCAGACACGCGTGTCTTCCTGTGCAGTTTATGCAGGTGATCATACACCAGAGTAAGGGAACAGTCAGGCAGAGCATTTCTTTTCCAGACCAGAGCTTTCGCTTCAGAGACTCAAGGTTCCTTTGTTTTTAGGTTCGGATTTTTTTTTTCCCTCAAAATCCTTCAACATTGTTTTTCCCCTCGTGAAGAAGGCAGAGTGGTGGGAAGCGGTCAGAAGCGTCTTTGACCTGAAGTTAAACATTTCCCCAAAGCTGTGGTCCTCAGCTGTCGGTTCCCCTCGCCATTACGATTTGCAACTCCTTGGCTGCAAACACCAGAAGAACCGACACACGCACAGCTACACGTGAACATGCTTGTGTAAGCACATGACATACATGCACGCTGTTAAACTACCTAGGCAGCACACGACACACACACACGCTGTTAAACTACCTAGGCAGAGAGGGAAACGGAAAGGCGACCAGGACACGGTGGAAGGGAGGGACCAGCTACAGCGACTGTAGTTCTGGCAGTACAGGTGTGCGGAGGTGGGGACACCTTGGTGGCGGTGCACGTGTACCGAGGTAGGAGGTGGGGAGATCGTGGTGTACCGAGGTGGGAGGTGGGGAGACCGTGGTAGGGTACACGTGTACCGAGGTGGGGAGACCGTGGTGGCGGTACACGTGTACCGAGTGGCCGTGTGAAAACCACTGAGCTGCCACACCTCCCCAGCAGTTCAAGTTGCCCACGTCGCGCCAGCTGTCTGACATGCGGGATTCGGGCTTTAGAGAAGCCACTGGACCACGTCCGGTTGACCACTTCGCTTTTTTCACCCCGCCTAGTCCTCAAGTCACTGGAGACACCTGGAGCGCCCCAGATAACGAGCGAGCGCTCCTGCCCGCCAGGTCTGAAACGCGCCTTCATCCGGATTGCGGGGAGCCGAGGCCTGGGGGGCTCCGTCCGCATCCTTCATCCGCAGTGCGGGGAGCCGAGGCCTGGGGGGCTCCGTCCGCATCCGGGACCATCCGCTCCCGAACCTGCGGCGTCTCCTACCCTCAGCTCCCGGGTGCATTTAAGAGCCAGAGCGGAGCGGGAGGAGGAGGAGGGTCTGCCTTCCGCGGGCACCCGGGGTCCCGGCCACGGCGTCCTGCTCCCAGGGAACCGGGTTCTGGACGCTGAAGACCGGACCCCGTTCCGAGTCCTCCGAGTCCGCGGGGGCTGCCGTTGGCCGCCGCGCCCCCCACCCAGGTGGCCGCGCTTGCGCAGCGGCCCGCCCCGCCCCGCCGGTTGCCTGGAGACCGCGACGCCACAATCCCGAGCGAGCGAGCGGCGGTTGGACCCCAGTTCCCGAGGAGCGGGCGGAGGAGCCGGTAAGACCCCGATCGCGCTGCCGGCCTGCGCCCGCCCGCTGCGCTGACGCCCCCTCTGCCTGTCTCCGCAGCACACGGATCGCCCCTGGCTGTCGCGCTCTGCCCGGAGCCATGCCGCTTCCCGACACCATGTTCTGCGCGCAGCAGATCCACATCCCGCCGGAGCTGCCCGACATCCTGAAGCAGTTCACCAAGGCCGCCATCCGCACCCAGCCCGCAGACGTGCTGCAGTGGTCGGCGGGGTAAGCGCCGGCCCCCCTGGACCACCTGCCCCCCTGGACCACCTGCCCCCCTGGACCACCTGCCCCTCTGGACCACCTGCCCCCCTGGACCACCTGCCCCCCTGGACCACCTGCCCCCCGGACCACCTGCCCCCTGGACCACCTGCCCCCGGGTCTGTCCAGGACTGTTGCCAGGAGGCGGAACCCGATGCAGGTGCTCTCGCCACCAGAGTAAAGCTTGCGGCCAATCGCATTGGGTGAAAAAGTTTCCCTGCCGTGTTAAAAAAAAGAAAAATCACCCAGTACATTGATGGAAGGATGCTATAAGGAGGGACATTTTACTCCGGTCCTCCTCTGCAGAGAACCTCCCGGAGTGATGTTCTTACTGTGCAGTTAGAGCCAGAACTCCCAAGTTCTTCCCAAGGTCGCCATGAGTCAACTCTGTTCAGTACAGCCGTGCAGACACTTGTTAAGACACGGGTGACCCTATCCAGGACCCCCATATTCTCGGGTCAGCTGTCCCCCCAACACACTTGGAAACTTTAGCATCTCTCTGTTCCGATTTTACAAGAAGGCTTTGCGTGCATTTCCCGTAAATAGACTTCTGGAAGTGAAGCTCCAGGCAGTGGGAAGGAGGCCCAAGTCCAGTGTGCACAGCTTCCGGCTCCGCTGGGGCTTGGGGGAGCTGTTTCCAGCCCCCCCCCACTGCCATTTGCAATTGCTAGACCTGCATAGCCTGTACTCAGCCTGAGATGCATTTAAAAGCCATCTAAACGGGGTGTAATCTTCCCATCTGAGATCCTTAGCCCACAAAGATACTCTTGCCACATAACAAATAATTTGTCCAGTGCCCTGATTCGCTCAGGGTCCTCTCTTGAGGTGTGAGCCCTGCTTTAACCATTGTTTAACCCTTGGGAGAAAGAGGATTTTTATGAAAGTTTTTGCGCTCCAAGATTATAGTCCCTCCCCACTCCCCCACTCCCCCCACCCCGCACATGATAGACAGTTATTCTGAAAGGCTTGAGAGGCTCAATGGAGGGCTTTCTGAATGCAGCACATCACTCATTTCTCCAGAGAGCAATTTTAGACTTTAGGAGAAAATGCAGGTGTCATTCCTTGAGCCAGGTGGGTGAGAGTCAGGTACGTTCCAGCACACATGGGAGTCATCTATTAGGTGTGTGTGTAATTCAGGTGACAGACACACCATGTGTACATGAAGGTGCAGAGCGTTCTGGTCTTTAAAGAAGTGTCACTCAGAGATTGGGATGGGAACCAGGAACAGAGGCAGGGAGAACCGCCAGTGACAAAACAGGAAGCCAAGATGATCAGAGTGCCCAGGGCTGCCACCTTCTTCAGGCGTTTTCCAAGTGACTCTGCAGGTGGCTCCGGGCCAGACCTGGACGTCCTCTCTCCCAGGCAGTCACACAGGGTGGGCATTGAGGTGGATTCGTCCCACCCTACTTCCGGGAGAGGTCTGCTGCAGGCAGCTCTCAGCCTCCTGGATGGGTGGGACGTAGCTTCTGCCACCAGCCACGCCACTTCCACCATGCAAGACTGTGTCTCCCCTCTGCAGCAGTAAGGTGAATAAGTCACCTTTCTCCTTTGAGTTGCTGGACTTTGGGTGCTCTCTCACAGCAGCACCCCCTCTGTCTAGCCAGATGGACAGGCAGGTGTGTACTGTCACTGTGCAAGGACTGGAGAGCTGGCTCCGTGACACAGGCAGCTTTGTTGCCAAGGGAACTGGCAGAGAGTGGCATGCGGTGGTCTCACTTGTGAAGCGAGCCTCCCCATATGACTGACAGCTGGGGGTGGGAGAGGAAGGTGCATTGCAAGAATGAGTTTGTTACCTTACGGGCTAGTGCCTAGTAGATATCAATAGTGCCATCTACCCAGTGCTTTGGGCCTAGAGAGACTGGACTGCCCAACTCAGGGCCGCCCCAGTTTTCCTCAGATCAGTAGCAAAACCACAGAGTGAATCTGAAGTTGTCTTGCAATCGTGGAAGCAAAGTTGAAGTTAAGGGGTGACATTTCTTTCCACTACTCAGTACTGATTCATCCACATACGGCTCACGTGGAAGGTTCCAGTCATTCCTGACTGTTGGCCTTAACGCACCATTCAGTGTTCATTTTCCTGACTGTGTGTCCTTCTGTTGTGTTAGGGATTGTGGCGGGAGACTCAGCTGGGCCCTCTTCCCCCCCAGCCGAGCCTGCTGTGGGTCCCCCCTCGTCTTGCCCCAAACTTTCCATAACCTTCTCTTGCCTCATCAGTGCCTGAGAACGGAACAGCTCGGGGGCGGGTGGGACTGGCGCAGGACGGGGGGAGGGCAGCAGCCACCTTCCCACCTGCCCCGGCTGCCTTCAGCATCACTCTGCATTCAGACCCCACCAGGGCCTCGGACCCCCACAAGCACTGGAGAGAGGAAGGGTGTACTGCTTACTCTTCGTGCTGCTGGGAGAGACCACCCAAGGTCAAGCAACCCAAAGGAGAAAGGGAGATTTATTCAGCTCACAGTTCCAGAGGGGAGATAGTCTTTGTTGGTGGAGGTGGCGTGGCTGGTGGCAGGAGCTGGAGACTGGCTGCGTCACACTCGTCTGCAAGATGAGAGCCTGCTGCAGGAGCAGAGCGCTCCAGGAGGGAGGGTGGGGCGAATCCATCTCAAGGCCCACCCCTGTGGCCGCCTCCCCCCAGCCATTCCTCCTAAAGGTGCCGTGACCTGTGGGGGACACATGTCACACGATGACGAGGGAAAGAGAGAGCTCGATAAGAGCAGCATACTTGAGGGGCATTCGACTGGCCCCCCACTGAGCCTTCTGTCATTCAGCGCTTGTCAGACATTTTGCCCCCTTAGCAGGCAGAGGCTCGAGTCTGGGTGGGCTGAGCTTCCGCCCGATGCGTCCAGGGGTCTCCCGGAGCTGCTGCTGTGTGGCCTCAGCCCTGTCTCTCACTCCCCAGGTATTTTTCAGCCCTGTCCAGAGGGGACCCGCTTCCTGTAAAGGACAGGATCGAAATGCCCGTGGCCACTCAGAAAACGGACACGGGCTTGACCCAAGGGCTCCTCAAAGTCCTGCACAAGCAGGTAGGTGACCCCACCGGCCCGCGCTGCGCTGCACAGCCGCCGGCCAGCTCGCGGCAGGCCGGACGCGCATCGTCCTCACTCCATTTTCAATGTCACTGGAGTCCTAGCTAGGGGGTCCCTCCTCGCCTCCCCCCACCCCTCCACCTCCAGCACACACAGTGCCACGGTCACCCAGGGAGGCCCCTTTCCCCAGGGTCTGCTGGAGTCCTCGGGCTCACGGGGCTGGTGTCTGGTGTTTTCTGAACAGTGCAGTCACAGACAAGTCGTGGAGCTGGCAGATCTTGAGAAGATGTGGAAGAATCTATGTCTGCCAGTGGAGAAGTTCAAAGCGCTCCTTGAGCTGGATCCCAGTAAGGACGGTACCATGGAGTGGATAAAATTTTTAGCCCTTGGATGCAGCAGCCTGGGTGGGGTAAGTACCACCACTGCGCGTCCTGCCTTAGACGCCCGACCAGAAGACAGGGAGGTGCCAGTGGCGGGGGGGGGGGCATACAACTCTGGCGACTTCATTAACTTTCTCTAGGAAAATACAATTTTTCCCTCAGAGACCTGTAGTGTCTCCAGACTCTTGGTTATATCACGAGCACTCTGCTTAAAAGATGCTGCCAGAGTTGGCAGAGTTACGGTAAAGGCTCACAGGCCTGGGGCCGAGTTTAACCACCAGAAATGAACTTGGTGGAAGGAAAGAGCTGACCTTGAAAAGTGTCCTCTGCTGCCCTTAGTGTCCCGTGGCCTGCAGTGCACATTCTCTCTCTCCCTCCCTCTCTCTCCCTCTCTCTCGTTCTCTCTCCTTCTCTCTCTCCCTCTCTCTCTCCCTCTCTCTCTTTTTCCCTCTCTCCCTCTCTTTCTCCCTCTTTCTCTCTCTCTCCCTCTCTCTCCCTCCCTCTCTCCCTCTCTCATTCTCTTTCCCCCTCTCTTCTTCTCTCTCTCCCTCTGTCTCTTTCTCCCTCTCTCTCCCTCTCTTTCTCCCTCTTTCTCCCTCTCTCCCTTTCTCTCTCTCTCTTCTCCCTCTCTCTCCCTCCCTCTCTCCCTCTTTCTCCCTCTCTCCCTCTTTCTCTCTCTCCCTCTGTTTCCCTCCCTCTCTCCCTCTCTCCCTCTCTCTCGTTCTCTCTCCCCCCTCTCTCTTCTTCTCTCTCTCCCTCTGTCTCTCTTTCTCTCTCTCCCTGTCTTTCTCCCTCTCTCCATCTCTCTATTTCTCTCCCTCTTTCTCCCTCTCTCTCTCCCTCTCCTCCTCTCTCTCCGTCTCACTCTCTTTCTCTCTCTCCCTCTTTCTCCTCTCTCTCCCTCTCTCTTCCTCTTTCTCCCTCCCTCTCTCTCTTTCTCTCCCTCTCTTTCTCTCTCTCCCTTTCTCCCTCTCTTTCTCCCTCCCTCTCTCTTTCTCCCTCTCTCCCTCTCTCCCTTTCTCCCTCCCTCTCTCATTCTCTCTCCCTCCCTCTCCTCTCTCTTTCTCTGTCTCTCTCTTCCTCTCTCTCTTTCTCTTTCTCCCTCTCTCTATTTCTCTCCCTCTCTTTCTCTCTCTCCTTCTTTCTCCCTCTCTCTTTTTTCTTTCTCCCTCTCTCTTTCTCTCTCCCTCTCTTTCTCCTCTTTCTCCCTCTCTCTCCCTCTCCCTCTCTCTTTCTCCCTCTCTCTCCCTCTCCCTCTCTCTTCTCCCTCTCTCTCCCCCTCTCCCTCTTTCTCCCTCTCTCTTTCTCTTTCCCTCTCTCTCTCTCCCTCTCTTTCTCTCTCTCCCTTTCTCTTTCTCTCCCTTTCTTTCTCTTTCTCCCTCTTTTTCTTCCTCTCTATCCCTCTTTCCCTCTCTCTCGTTCTCTTCTCCCTCTCTCCTCTCTCTTTCTCCCTCTTCCTCTCTATCCCTCTCTCCCTCTCTCTCGTTCTCTCTCCCTCTCTCCTCTCTCTCTCCCTTTCTCTCTTTCTCCCTCTCTCTCCCTCTCTCTTTCTCCCTCTCTCTCTTTTTTCCTCTCTCTCTCTCTCGTAAATAGATGTTTTAAAGGAGTATTACCAGTAGAGAAAACACATAGATATTATTGAGAGATATTTAGGTTTTAGAAGACCAGTGATTTTAAAATTAAAACTGGGGCTGGAGAGGTGACTCAGGGGTGAAGATTGCCTCGAAACCAGAAGGTCCTGAGTTCAGATCCCAGGTTTTGTGTTAAAAACGCCAGGCAGAAATGGCAGAGGCCTGTGCTTCTGGCCCTGGCGGGCAGAGCCTGGGAAATCCCAGAGGGAAGCAAGAGGAAGGTAGAAGCATCCAGGGTGATTCTGAAGTCGCCCTTAGGCCTCTACAGGGACACACGGTGCCCTCTGAGAGACACGCACGCGCGCGCGCGCACACACACACACACACACACACACACACACAGTAAATCAATAAAATATTTTTTAAAAAGATGGCTTAAAAATAAAATTAAAAAAATTAAAACCGTATAATTTTGAAAACTCATGATAGTTTTCTTCATCTTTGAAAAGAGGCATAAAATGTTGTGCTCGATTTACAATCTAATAAAAGTAAAGGACAGACTGTAATTTGCTAGTGATTCAGGGTAATGAGAGGAGCGAGATAAGATGTGGTTTGTGAAGTAGTGGAGTTGCTCCGCCCGGGGGGAGGGGGGTCTTGGTGTGAGGAGCGCTGGGGTTGGGGAGGTTGGGGGGCCATGTAGTTCCCTGGGGGGGCATGTAACTTTTGGGGGAGGCGGTTCCCTTGGGGGGGTCATGTAGCTCTCTGGGGAGGCTTGCGGGGGCGGGGGGAGGGTCTTGTAGTTTTCCTAGCGAGGCTGGAGTCCGCCGAGCTGGTCTTAGGGCGGCATCAGGCTGTGGTTGAGTCGGGGACGCGCGTGTGATGCTCACAGAGAAAGAAAGGCATTAGAAACAGAAGGACCGAGCTCACGACCTTTGCCTTTGCCCCACAATCATTGTTGGCCCGTGTACGAGTCAGTTCATCCAGCGGGAACTTGTGAAATCTTCTCCATACGACAGTCACCTGCAGACTTCCCAACGAGATCCTATAACTCAACTGCCTGTTCCCGCCTGCCCTCCCGCTTCGCCACCCCAGAGGTGCCTCATCCGAGCTGAGTGTGCGTGTGACCAACACTGAGCAACGGTTGTGTGTGTGGTTGTTTCTGGTCCCCCCTGGGATGCTGAGACCCCAACAAGTCGTGTCCCCCAAAGACTGGCTTGGATGTCCCAGGAGCGCCAGGTGCAGATCTGAGACCCAGGAGAGTGGTCCAGGTTTCTGGGGTTCTTGTGTCCCAGCGCAGAGACCTGGACCGGAGCACGTGGCTGGACAGGAATGAGGCCGTTTACTGGAAACAGGACGGCGGCGCCCTGAAGGTGACCGCGCTGTGTGCTGCATGCCTCTCTTGCGCGCGTGGTCTGCTTGGCTCTCCCATCCTCGTTGCCAGCTGGGGAGAGCTTGAATGTCATGCCCGGGAACTCTGAAGTAAGACTTTAACAGCAGAATTAATAACTGTCAGGATTAATGTTTATGATTTCTGCCCGTAAACATAGATGTGAAAATTTTCTCTCAAGATGTTGGCTCCGCCATGGCTTTCCACCTCTTGATGCTGAAGGTTCCGTTGTGTGTTGAAAGGAAACAAGTTTGTGGGAAGCACCCCCCCCAGGTCCCAGGCGGGGAAGCGACACCAGGTGGTGCTGTGACGCTGTGGTCAGAGCTTCCCGGCATCAAAGCATTTGCTCTGAGCTGCGCATCGGCCGATGGGGTCCTCCCCGGCCCCTCACCGCACGGCCTTGGCAGTGGCCTTGCTGCTTGTGCTTCACTGTCCTGAGCCTCCGGGGGACTCCTTCCTAGGAAGCCTCTCCCTGTGGGACGTCACGGCGCCTCCTGCCTGGCTTCACCTCCTAAAGATCCTACGCGGTCCCAAAGCAGGACCACCAGCCGCAAGTGAAGGGCGGCAGATCGCAGACCCCTCAGGCCTGGCAGGTGGGTGGCTGCTTCCAGAGCTAAGCACCCATTTGCGTGGCTTACACTGAACACAGACTTGGATCTCTCCCAGGAGGGCTGCAGTGACGGCTCAGTGGATAAAGTACTTTGTGCAAACGTGAGCGTCTGAGCTTGCATCCCAGCACGTCTAAGTGCAGGGCCGAGACGCGCACCTCTAAGCCAGCTCTCAGGGAGAAGGACGGCAGAGACGGGAGTCCCCCTGAAGTACATGCAGTAGTGCACCCCAAAGAGACCCTTCTCGAGGGAGGAGGAGGATCTGACTCTGAGATTGCTCTCTGACCCTCACATGTCATGGTGCGTGCACACCTGCAGTCACACGCAAGTGCACCCCACACACACATCTGCACACACACACACACACACATGCACACACACACATTTATACACACATACACAAGATTAAACGTTTCCCTTAGACGTCATTGTAGCCAAATTGAGTTTAAAGTCTCTAAACAGACTTTAGAACTCTGGATAATTTTGTGAGTGATGACTATCATTCATTCACTTCATTTCTTCATCCTGGAAGTAGTTCTGAGCACTTCTTTAGGCTGGTTGAGGCTTAGATCTGGTCTGAGTGTCCCCAAGACATCATCTTAAGGTGATATCAGGGCACAGTAGAACCTTTAATATTTGGGACGTAATGGGGGAACCCTTGGCCCACCCAGGCACCTCTTAAAGGGACCCCTGAAGGGGATGAAGGTAGTCCTTATTATTGACCCTCTGCGTTCTGGTGAGACAGTCCTTACAGAAGGAGGGAGCCCCCCTTGCGTCACATGTCATTTCCGTGCCAGCTCTCAGTGCCCCCGGGGTGACTGGTCCTCAGAGGCGTTGTGTGGTCACAGGAGCAACTGCGCCTGGAAGATGCTGGGAACCAAGGGCGCCTCCGCAGCTGTGTTGTCCAGTGTCTCCACTTCCGCCTCTGATGATGGAGAAGCCGCCAATACTGGGCTACAAGCAAAGCACAGCTGGGTGTCACCTGTGCTCTGGACTCGTCCCACATGGGGCACCTGCCAAGGAGAGGGTCTGCCGGTGGCCAGCGTCCATCCCGTCCCGCAGCCCAGCGCGGAGGAAAGCGCAGAAGGCGCAGCCCACGCGCGCACATTCTGGACCTGTGGATGTGAGCGGCGGAGCAGATGTTACTGCCAGAAGCGCCGCCGTGGTGACGTCATTGCACTTTGGCAGAGCCCCGGATGCCAGGAGGCTGTGATGTCATCTTCCTCAAATATCTCTTCCTCCCAGGCCGCCGCGTCCAGGGCCAGCTGGCTCCCCTGTGCCTGCCGTGCCCGTGCCAGCCGTGCCCGTGCCAGCTTCCTTCCCAGACTCACCCTCAGCCAGCCGCACGATGCTGCTCGCTGGTCGCCCTGACATTCTCCCTCGTGCCCACGGCCCGGTGAATCCCAGCGCAAGGAGCGTGGATGAGAAAGCAAGCGTGGGCTCTAGGACGGTGGTAGAGGCGCGATGCTGTGGTCGTCCCTGGGGTCTGTCTCTCCGCCGAGTGAACTCGCGTGCTTCTCTGGAGAGCTGCACGAGCTCATCCTCGCCAGACAGGCATCAGACGTGCTCTGTGCCCCCTGCCCCGGCACTCTACCCTGTTGGGGGCATGATACAGGTGACAGATGTGAGTCGAGACTGCGGATGGGGCTGGGGCTGTGCTCAGCGCTTGCCCTCATCGCCCAGGGGTCTAGATCCCTGAGCGTGGTGGCATCTCGCCTCTGTCCTCACCCCCCCAGAGGTGCCACCCAGACATGCTCAGGAGACCACTTCCTGGCTACCAGCCGGGGCCGGGCTGCCCTCTGCAGTGGCTGAGCATCTCTGGGCCCCTGGGTCCTGTATTGAGGGTCCTGCAGCCCTGGCCTGCCCGCCTCGCGTAGCCACCTGAGGAGTCGAGAAGGCGCAGGGTGGCTCTCGCTTGCACAGTGGCAGCACCCGACCTGCCACCTCTGCCCTGCTCCATGGTAGCTGCTCTCCCGAGTGCTGCGATCCACGAGCCTCGCAGACCCCCAGTCCTAGCTGGCTCTGCTCGTTCACACGTGTCACAGAGACGGCCGGACGTATGTGTCCCCCAGCCTCCCTGTGGAGAATGCGACCCCAACCCATCCCCTCCTTGACTCACGATGACAGTGCTGCCCACCCACCACGACTGCTTTGTCCTCACCTGTAGTAGTTAGTTGCTGTGACAAATTCTAGCAAAACAACTTCAGAGGAGGAAGGAATCCCCGGGCCGAGGGGTTTCCCGAGCAGAAAAGGAATCGGAGGAATCCATCCGGGGTAGCGGGGCAGATGTGCAACGAGGGACGGCTCTGGCTGTGGCAGGTAGAAGCAAGGTGAAGAGGGGTGGGCTGTGTCACCCCCTCCTCCCCTTTACTCTGCGCAGCCACATTCCAGACAGGTCTCATCTTCCCTCAGTTAATCATGCGTGGAAGTGACTCACAATCAAGCCCCAGGTAGCTCAAGGTGCGCTGTCCTGGTTAGAAGGAAATTTGGGCTGCCTTTGGTTTTTCAAAAGAGAATCTAATGCTATGAAACTTCTTTCTTCTAAAAACTTTTTCTCAGTAAGGATTCATTGAACTGGTAGTTGGCCTTGGCACGAAATGTTTGCTCTATAACATCTTCATGGGGAGGCTGGTAGGGCTGGGAGAGAGACCTGTGCTATGGAGGTGTGAGGATGTCCCCAGGTGATTCTAGGCCTTGCCACAGTCGGCACAGAAGTGGAGGGTGGGGCGCAGGCGGGTGGGGCCGCTGCTGCGGGGAGCCAAGCCTCAAGCAGGCTTGGAGGATGGGCATACTCACGGGGAAGGAAGGCGGCTTTTCCCGGAACCTTCTGTTTGAACAAGGACAGAGTGCGAATGCGGTGGGGGTGGGTTCCGGTTCAGGGAGGGATGTTTGGGGTTGGAGGCGTGAGCAGCAGGTGCACAAGGATCTCTGCTGGTCATGAAGCCCGTCTCCCCTGGTGGGTGACAGTGTCCTCTGGGCCTGTTGGGGTACACAGGCGACCACTATAGGGGGGCGAGGATGTAGCTCAGTGTGGAGCCCTTGTCCTCGCCTCCGCGAAGCCCCGTCCAACCCAGAGCCACAAGGAGGCAAGTTCATCACTAATGAGGTTGCTTGCTTTGGTCTGTGACTGTCCCTCTCCCGATAGACGCGCCTTGAGCTGTTTTGTTGCGTCCCAGTTGAACTTTCCCTCTTCATCCTGTGTCGTGGAAGCCACGCGTCTGCCTGGTTCTGAGTCAGATGGATGCAGAGTTTCAGTCGCCTGCTCCTGAGTGTCTGCCGGCTGTTGTGACTCCTGAGAGTGACCCTGTCCCTTCTGTTCCCCTCCCTCTGCAGTCTTTGAATTCCACCATGAAGAACCTCTGTGAGATACTCACTGCTGACCCCGAGGGCGGGCCTAGTCGCATCCCATTCGAGACGTTTGCTTACGTCTACCAGTACCTGACTGGCCTGGACCCCGACATCCCTACTGTGGAGACGGGAGCCTATCTGGCCAATTTGAAAGAGATGATGTAAGTGCGGCACTCTGGATTCCGGGACTTTGATGGCTGGAGAATCTCCTCTCCAGCTGTCTCTGCTGAGACCTCCCACGCGAGAAGGCCGACTAACCACGTGGTTCTGGCGTGTGCGTGTCAGTGGTGCTGTTTGTCAGAGACCCTGGCGACAGAAGCAGCACTCAGCCTTCGCTTGCTCTGGGCCTGCTGTGCCCACTGTGTGCCTGCTGTGCCCGCTGTGTGCCCACTGTGTACCTACTGTGTGTCTACCGTGTACCTGCTGGGCCCACTGTGTGCCCGCTGTGTGCCCACTGTGTACCTACTGTGCGCCTGCTGTGTGCCTGCTGTGTACTTACTGTGTGCCCTCTGTGTGCCTACTGTGTACCAACTGTGTGCCTACTGTGTGCCTGCTGTGTAACTACTGTGCACCTGCTGTGTGCCTGCTGTGCACCTGCTGTGTGCCCACTATGCACCTACTGTGTGCCTACTGTGTACCTGCTGTGCCCACTGTGCCCACTGTGCGCCTGCTGTGTATCTACTGTGCACCTGCTGTGTGCCTGCTGTGTACTTACTGTGTGCCTGCTGTGTGCCTGCTGTGTACTTACTGTGTGCCTGCTGTGTGCCCGCTGTGTACCTGCTGTGCCCGCTGTGTACCTGCTGTGCCCGCTGTGTACCTGCTGTGCCCGCTGTGTACCTGCTGCATGCCTGCTGTGTACTTACTGTGTGCCCGCTGTGTGCCCACTGTGTGTTCGCTGTGTGCCTGCTGTGTACCTACTGTGTGCCCATCGTGTGCCCGCTATGTGCCCACTGTGTGCCTACTGTGTACCTACTGTGTGCCCGCTATGTACCTGCTGTGTGCCCGCTGTGTACCTACTGTGCACTTGCTGTGTGCCTGCTGTGTACTTACTGTGTGCCTGCTGTGTGCCTGCTGTGTACCTACTGTGCACCTGCTGTGTGCCTGCTGTGTACCTACTGTGCACCTGCTGTGTGCCTGCTGTGTACTTACTGTGTGCCCTCTGTGTGCCCGCTGTGTGCCTGCTGTGTACCTACTGTGTGCCCACTATGTACCTGTGTGCCTGCTGTGTCAGACTGCAGCAGTCCTTGGAGACGCCCTGTGGCTGCGACTTGCCACGTATAGCTGCAGAGGTTGGGGAGCCCCTGGGTCGGGGAGCCCCTGCATGGGGTCAGGTGGAGGTGCGCTCTAGAGGACGTGAGTGAAGATCCAGAAGGGCGCGGAATGGCCAAGGACTAGTGCTCGTCCTGGCCTGCCCTCCACCGTGGGAACCCTGGCTTCGGCAGCTCACGGCGCTCAGTGGACCTGGTGCCCGAGCGACTTAAGCTTTGCCAGACTCTGTGCCCACAACGCGGAGGGGGGGGCAGTGAGCAAACGGGGAGCATCGAGAGGGGCGGCCGCGCGCCCCCTGCTCCCACGTAGCTGGTAGGCGGTAGGAGCGGGTGCTGGCCTGCCGGCCGCTGGGGATTCCACCATCTGCGCCTCACTCGTTGGCTCCCTGCGCGGTTCCCACGCTTCAGATGCGACATTGCGCGCCTGTCGCATCTTGCAGGCTTGAGTGCAAGAGAGATGGCTGGAGGCAGTGGCAGCTCTGTGGCTGGCTGGGTGGGGGGTCCCCTGGACAGTGACCTACACCCCTCCTGCCACCAGAAGGACCCTAGTGTAGCGCGTTGTTGGCGCTTTTTGCCCATTCCCTGCAGGAAAATCGGGCTATACAGCACGAATATTTTTACCTGGAAATAATGCTTATTACCATGCAAGAAAATTGAAAGTTATTTGTTGGTAGGAGTTGGTGGAGAAGCATCGAGAGTACAGTGGTTCTCCAAAGTGCCCTTCTTTGTTCTGTGGCATTGTGTAAGAACTAAGTGCTCTAAGAAGTTTCTAACAGTGTCTCCGTCTGTTTCCAACCCAGAGACTTGAGGAAGTCTGGCATGATAGGACTTTCGGACTTCTACACTCCCAAAAGGAATATTTAGAGCACTCGAAGCAGGAACTTGGAAGAGATGGACAATTAATACAGAGAGGAACACATTTTAATGTCACAGTAGTGCTTTTAGAAGACCTCAGCACAAATACAACTTGTCATTAGCCACTTCCATTTGTATGTAGTGTGTTCTTTTTTAGTGTGCCGTGTGTGTGTGCATGTGTTGTGTTGTGTGAGTACACACGTATGCATGTAATGTGTGATGGCATGTGATGTGTAACTGCGTTTATGTGTGTATGTGACAGGAGTGCCTATGTGTCCATGATGCGTGACTGTGTGTGTGACGTGTGTGTGGGTGCAGGCGTGGGTGCAGCTGTTGGGCTCCCCTGCACTGGGTGTCCTCCAGCATGGTGAGGAGGCTGAGCTCTGGGCACAGCAGCGTGGAGCGTGGTTCAAAGTGATTTCCAGGAGGGAAAAGCCCGAGGTTGAACCAAGGAAGATGGATTTGATAGGAACAATTACAAACTGTGCTTCTGCTTAAACTGAGGGAGACTCAAAGCTGAGAAAGTCTGACAGCAGCTCATCGGGTTTTTTTGGGGGGGGGTTGGCCTGGGCTGATCTGGAGAAAACTGCAATGTCGCTGTCTCCCAAGTACTGAGAGTGCAGATGTGCGCTGCACACCTGGCCAGGTGTTCTTCACAAGCTTTTCAGAGGGAAGAGAAGCATCCTGGTGACGGCTCATGTGAGGTTGTAGTGTGTTGGCCCCAAGGTCTGGGTGCTGGAGCGTGGTCTCGGGGAGGTGGCGGGCGAGCCTCTGTGCTGGTGGCCTGTGAGAGACACTTTGATCACTGGATACCACACTCAGGAACTGGTCAGATGGGCCGCATAGGGTTTTTTTTTTTTTTTTAACAAATTAGTATAGTTGTATTTTCTTTTCAGAAACAAAAGACTGAAACATCCATTGAAAGTCCCATTAATGAGAACAACTTTCAAATTCTTTAACACTCTTGATAAACATTTTAGTATCCATGAATGTAAAGCATCCTTGGGTCAAATCTAGCTGTCGCACAGGGTTTTGTTTTGCCACTTGTTTTTCCTAAGACGCGTCTGTCCGCCCAGCCTTCTGGCCTTCACCTCGTGATGGTCTTGCATTGGGCACTTGATGCTGGGATTTCCGGTGTGCAGTAACCACGTGTGGGTCACAAAACAGCACGTGCTTGGCTCCCCCCACAGCTTGTCCATGAAGCAGGAACACAGCCAGGGAGCCCACACCGGACGCCAACCCCATGCCCCGAACATTCACAACATCAAGCAGACGAACCTTTCCTCTGCAGTCAAGTACCTAGCTTTGGGTATTCTGCTGTCATAACAGGAAATGACAACCCCACATTGATAAGTAGCAACCAACGGTCAACTTGATTTCAGTCGGTAGTTGCTGGAAAGCTTCTGTTGTCAGCCTCTTTGACGCCAGCCGGGCCTCGTCTGGCTCTATCTGCGTCCCTGAGTTTCCTTTGGGACATTGCTGATTTCGTGGCTGTCGGGATAATAAGAGAAAATATGTGAAATAAGGGAAATTTAATCTCACACGGTTCCAAATGGAGGTGCCGGCGGGAACCCTTCCTTCCCTCCCCGGTGACGTTCGACTCCGGAGACCCTCTGCTTTCCACATCCCTCGCCATCTGGGTAACCCGGAGTGGTCTCATCTCCTAGTTACATCCTCAGGACCCTTTATCTCCGTTACATCATGTTGGTGGGGGATGGGGGTGAGGGTGGGGGAGGGGAGTACACATCTTTGTGGTGACACCCACCAACCTGCCACAGTTCAACTGATCATGCTAGGGGGGGGGCAGGCATCATTCTCTCTTGATACCGAGAACTTGTTCATGCTCCAGTAAGGAAACCTTCACCATCCTCATGGAGACCACCCTAGTTAGACTCAGTGGGCCACACAGAAAAAGAGGGTTTGAAAGTGAGGGGAGGGGCTTGTGAAGAAGCTTTTAGGTGGGAGGAAGGGAAAGAGGGAGGATGGAGGTGAAAATAAAATTCATTACATTCATGCATAAAGCTGTCAATGAATGAAAGGAATGATTTCTATGAATAGAAGCAGAGTGCATATATATTTTGTGTATATAAACAGTAATATTAATAGAGCGTAGAGTACATGTATTTAAGTGGAATCTGATAATTTCAAAATCACAGTGTATATTTTTAAAAAATGTATCCAGGGGCCAGCAAAATGGCTCACTGCATAAGCGTTGCTATACGAGCCTGAGTTTGACCCCCAGAACACATCTGAAGGAGGAAGGAGAGAAGTGACGTCACAGACATTGTCTTTGACTTCCACGCGCGTTCCCCAGCCTGCGCGCCCACACGGACCATTCACACGTGTACACATCAACATATACACCCAGGATTATTCTTCTCCAGGTACAAATCAGATACTTTGATGAAACAGCAAAAGAGACGGTTTTTGCCAAGAAACAAGTGGTCAGGAAGAGGGGGGTCCAGCACCCCTCTCACACAGCATCACAAAGGAAGGGGGGGCAGGCTGAAGGGGGCTGAGCAGGGCCCGACCTTGAAGGAGGGGTGAGGCATGGTAGGGAACCAAGGAAGTCTGTGGTTAGAGAGCTGGATTGTTTTCTGTGGGTCCTGAGCTTCAGGGATCGTCCCTGGGTACGTGGTCCTGGGCACTGGATCCAAGAAGGACAACAGGGATTGGCTGGCAGGCGAGTTTGATGACTAGATGCTGGGCTGTGGACTCTGGCTTGGTGGGTCTGCACATCGAAGGTTCTCTAGGGGAGCTGGTCTGGGGGGGACCGTCCTCAGGAGCAAGGAGAATCCCCAAATGCCAGAGCAGCAAAGCACAGAGAATAAATCCGATGTGGCCAGGCGTGTCATCTGTGCTGGCAACACCTGGGAGGGAGAGGCAGGAAGGTCTTGAGTGCCCAGGCCAGCTATGCGGTGCATACTCCTGGCTAACAGTTCCACAGGAAACCTTTCTTGATGGGCTCTACCCAGGGACCTCTGACGTCACAGGGAACCTGGAGACCGAGCCGGACAGGAACTTTGCTCTGATCTTCTCAGAGACAGTTTCCTGTTCAAGGTGTCGCCGCGGAGGCTGGGGACCAAATGGGCCCCTCCTCCAGAGCTAAGAGGCACAGTACGCGATGACACCCACAGTGCCTCTCATGAATTATCCATCCCTTGGGCAGAATTCAAAATGAGACTCATTCTTGTTCCATCTGTCTTGTGAGGAGATGACGGTGGGTTGGGGGTGATGTGGACCCCTCAGCTCACCACCAAGGTGGCCCACGGTTTCTCCCAAAGAGCCTGTCAATGGACCTGCCCAACTGGCTTAAGTCAGTTTTGCAGCCCAACATCACTGGACCTCCAAAAAACAGCTTTGGATAGGAGCCTCGGAGAAGCGAGTGTGGGTGAAAGCTGCTGTAACCGCCAACGTGCGGTTCTGAACGGAAATATGAGCAGAGGGGACATTGTCTTCTATCCAAAAATCGTGTGGGATTTTGATAACAAAAAGAAGTGCTGATGCGTGTTAGGACACGAGGATGGTTAAGCAGCCTGTGGCGTTGGTGTCTTGGGAAGGCGTGTCTTTGAAGGCGAGTCTTAGCCACGCTTCCTCGCACAACTGTCAGTCACGTGCTGTGGCAGCTTCTTGGGCAGGAACATCGAGGTACCACAGACCCAGCGACTCGATCGGCAGAAATACACCCCCCAGGCCCAGACTCTGGGGTCCTAACCCACGTGTGGGAAGGACTGACTTCCTGGGAGAGGGAAGAAAGGTCTCTTCACCCCCAGACTGGACACTGAAGACAGAGAAAGGACAAGATTCCACATAAGCTTAGCTTAGTGACCAGCGAGTGCATCGGGGTTAGCGACAGGGGTACACAGGATGGGGACACGCAAGGGCAGAGGCATGGGTGACGTGAAGCTACCTCACCAAAAACCCCACCCGTGGTTGGCCACTCAAGAAAGGGGCATTGTGGGAGCTCCTTTCTCCGCCTGCGGGCAGCTGGGCTGATTGGAGACTTTCTTCCTAGCAGTTTGTGCCGAGCAGCCTCCACCCGCACACATTCACTCTGTCGTGGCCAGCAAGAAACAGACACGGAGTCTCTCTCACCAGTTCCAAGGTTCCCGCGGAGACAGGTCCTGAGCTCACACCCAGGAGGCTCCAGAGGCCGCCGCCCTCTCGGGGTTTCCCCAGTGGGCCAGAGCCAGGAGTGTCGGAGGCTCAAAGGTCACTGTCTGGGATGGCTCACAGGGTACTTTGTCAGAGTCGGGTTTCAGGTCTCCGGCAGGTGGGGGGAAAACGGGGAGTCCAGAATCTACGGAGACAGAGTTTTGAGTCACTCTTGTCTCCCTCTGGACTCCCGGTGAGGCCCAGGCCTGCTCCTCAAGCACCATCTTTCTTGCTTATCCATACACTGCACACAGGTTCAACACCACAGGGGGGAAGGTCCGCACACAGTCACCTACCCATGTTTCAAACAGGTTAGCACCCCACACGTCACTGCCCGGTGGGCACGCAGCCCGTCCTGTCATTCGTTCTTATCTACTCACAGCACACCGGCTTGGCCTCGCAGGCCCCTGATTCAATACTTCAACTTAAACACTCCTAACTTGGGCTCACAGGCCCTGTACTTATTTATTTACTTCTAACACTTAAAATTTCATCTTTATCTTGTTCTACACACAGTTTCTGCTGTCCATAGAACCTGGCGGGGCCTTGTGGGTCTTGCAAATTTCAGGGGTTTCCTGAGCTTGTGGGTTTCATGCACTTCCTGGGGTACTCTTAAGGGCCTCCTTCTTGCCAGAGGTACAGTTCCAACTCTGAGGACGCAGTTACGTGACGCCTTGGCTTCTCTTCTCTCTATATTTTCTCTGTGTCTCTGTCCGGGCCCACGAACCAGCGTAAACCCAGACTTACGTGCAGGAAACAGAGGTGGGAGCAGTAGGAAGTGATCGGGCATCGGGTCAGAGGGAGCCTAGGATGTCCTCCATCATCCAAGCCAACTTTATTGTAGCACATGAGTATTCATGGGAAAACGATCAAGGAGCAGGGCCAAACTCAGGAAAACATCAAAGAAGAGCAGGACCAAATTCTTCACAGGATTCTGTAAAACATACACATTCCAGTTAACAAAGAAAAGGCAGGAGTGACATCTACTTGCTGTTGGACTGACATAATGTCTCCAGGTAGAGTTGAAAGCAGGCATGATACTTAGTGGCTAAAAGGAAATGGACAATGAATGTCTCAAGGCATTCATACCTGTTCCATGAATAACATATCTCAAATGTGATCTAAGAACAGACAGGAGGTAAACTCAACTCCCAGAGGAAGGAATTTGCCTGCCATTCTCTATGCAGACAAGAGGCAAACTCAGCTTCCAAAGGGAAGAGTCCCTAACAACTGCCCATTTAAAAGCTAATGTGTCATTCTCCAGAGAGCAGGCTTCAGGCCTGGCAACCCCACATGTCTCTATCCAGATTTCCCTTCAATGAGGCGCCAGTCAGATTGATGGAAGGCCTGCCCCGCATGACCTTGTTTGAATCGGGTCACCTTGTGGGCCTTACGTCTGTACAATCCCATTCTGAGGTCCTCGCGTTAGGGACTTTGAACAGGACTTTGGTGAGGGACACAGATGAGTCCACACCGCATGCTTTATTATTTCAGTCCCCCAAATCGTTCGGCCCTACCTTAGGGGAGGGAAATAGGGGTTGCTGCAGTTACTCTTTACATTGTCGATAAATTCACAACAAAAGGCTTTAGTTTATGGGAACAAGGGTTTTTTTTTTTTTTTTAAGCTTAGAATTGTCCGATTTCACTTTTTAATCCAGTTTGGCAGGAGTCTACGGCAACACCAGGGGCCGAGAGAACTGACCACACCCACAGGACTGCTGAGGAAGGACGATGTCACTTGTCACATAGACCAGCTCCTCCGTCTCACTCGCCCGCACACGGGAGGGCCTTCCCCGTCAATCAGGCCATCTCCTGCAGGCTTGCTTAGGGGTCGGCTCAACTGCTGATTCTTTACAGATGTGCCCGGAGCCACGCCTTCAATTGACACTTGCATCCCACTGTGACAGAGTCGTGAACATCAAAGAGAAAGAACCCGACAGAAGCCCGAGTACTGTTTTTTGTCTAATTCATATCATTTGGATATGCATTTCATCTCAGGATGACAGCCAACATGAAAATCCTAAATCTGCGCGTAGATGCTCAATCTGAGCAGCCAGCTTCAAGCTAGGTTTCTGGAACCTTCATTACAATGGACATTGGTGTGACGCAGAATGGGTGTGTCTGTCCTTCGCATTCCTGTGGGCCGCTGGCCGCCCCAGCAAGAAGCATTGACGGCATTCCTGTGGATCTGAACACACGCAGCAAGAAGCATTGACGGCATTCCTGTGGATCTGAACACACGCGGGCTCCGCCATACTTCAAATCTCCCTCAGCAGTCAGTCAGATGTTGTCCTCTGGGCCTCAGTGAGAGACTTGCGCCGTGTTGGGCAATAGCCGTGGCCGCCCAAGTGCCCGGAGAGGCTGAGCGTCCCCAAAGGTGGAGGATGAGCCAACCTCACTATTAATAATGCATGCAGGGAAACAACTTTTCTGGCCCATTCTTTGCTCAGGGAGCGTCACATGTCTTGTTCTAACACCTAATTAAGGTCTCATGCAGAGCCTATGCCTCTCTAAGCCAAAATTGGATGACCTCCCTTTACAGACCTGAGTCACAGCCACAGAATACCTGGGGGCTTCACCCCATTAGAGAACATTCTCTGCTTGTGCTAATCTAGATCCTTCTGTTACAAGGTTGAGTCACCCGGATCCTGTCATGCTTGTAGGCATTTCTTGTTAAAGTTGCCATGGCAAGTTGTGCTTCCAAAGGAGATCGGTAATTGTCTTTGGGAGGAGGGGCTCACGTGGTTTAATTAATAAATTCAGGTAATGTTGCAGGTGTCATTAATTGAGTCAGACGTATACAGTGGCACCCAGTGGGCTTCTTGAGTTTTCATCTAACTCCATGGTGAGTGTCTGTATTTTTTTTCTCTAAAGAAAACTGGGTATAGTTTTTCCTCCCCTCCAGGAGCTTAAGGAGCATAAAGCAGAGAGCCCTGGGCCGGCCCAGGCTACGGCGTTCTGAGGCAGGGCCAAGATTTTGCTCTTAAGATGATTTAGCTGCAAGTCACTTGCTTAATTCCCGATTAGCTGTGATTTCTTGGCAATGGCCAGCACAGTAGAGAATTCACATGAGGAAAAGGCAGCTTAGATGGGTTTTAAATGTACTGAGGTTTTTAAATCTCAATTTAACAATTAATGAACGAATAGAAAAGCTAATCATTTATTGAAAATGATTTTTTCTCCTTCCGTAATCTGCAGCCAATCTTTTTTTTTTTTCAAGTCTTAAACTTGAACTGAACTTGAACTTAAACTGAGGGAATTAAGAGGCTGGCAGCCTGCAGCTCCGTGCTGCAGCGTCTTCAGAAGGAAATAGGATCAGGGATCCGCTTTCAAGGGAAGCCCCAGCTCAGTCACGCTAGTGTGCAGGCTGCTTGTCACGGATCACTGTGAGGCAAGCCACAGAAAAAGAATGAAGCCCTTTACAGAGAGCCTGGGGCACCCAGGTCCTCCTGCTCCCAGGCTAGGCCCACCCAGCCAGCCACGTCGCCCAGCTCCCACGTCGCCCAGCTCCCACGTCGCCCAGCTCCCACGTCGCCCAGCTCCCACGTCGCCCAGCTCCCACGTCGCCCAGCTCCCACGTCGCCCAGCTCCCACGTCGCCCAGCTCCCACGTCGCCCAGCTCCCACGTCGCCCAGCTACGTGTTGCCAGTACACACGTGTGACCCTGCGTGTTCTGTGCACCAGCCAGCATTTCTGGTATTTGCTGCCTTGGCCCTCGGGCGGCTTTCGGTGCAACCGGAAGATCCCACAGGTAAAATAAATCGAGTGCCTCTGTGATCTCTCCTGGGATGCCCGGCACTTTTAGGGTCTGCGCGGACAGTGGGCGTGCCCACGCACAAGGGGGGAGCATTGGCCCCGGGCTTCCCTGTGTCGAGTCAGAGGCAGTTAACTCCAGATGGAGAATGACTTCTGTCTTCTTCTTTCTGTTGCTGTAATAAAATACCTTGCTTGATAAAAGCAACTGAGGGAGAAGGGTTGTTCCGGCTCACGGTGCAAGGGACGGTCCATCATGGCCGGAAAGTCAGGACAGCAGGAGCCTGCAGCAGCCGCTCGCATTCCATCCAGTCAAGAAGGAGAATGAGGTGCGTCCTGCACCTTACTTCCTTTCAGTGTTAGGAAAACTAATCAAGATACGCTCCGCTGACCTGGCCAGAAGTTAACTAATCCCTCAGGTGTGCCTGGAGGCTTGTCTCCTAGGTGACTCCTGATCCGACAAGCTAATGATGAGCCCTCCCCCTCCCAGCTTCCTTCTGGGTTTCCTGCCTGGGCAGCTGCCACCCCAGCCCTAAGCCGGGCTCAGATCATCAGAGAGTGGGTGGGTGGGTTGGGACTAGTCTGGCAAGACATCAGGCATGAAGTATCTGGAAGCTCAGAATTCATGGGGCCTCAGATATTGAAGCTGAGACGAAAACACATTGTCCCTCACCTTACGGAGGAAACCCTGTAGCCAATTAGAGCTGACGCCTGCTGAGTTCTTGCATGTAGGAGGTGCCAGCTATCATCCCCATCTTTTCTGAGTGATGACCCAGCTCCTTGTCTAAGGTCACTGAGGAAAACAGGAACATGGGGGACAGTGACGATATTCTGAATTCAGAGTCTGGGGAGTTCTCCTCCAAATCTATGGTGACATGGGGAGGAGGTAGTGAAGGGGGAGGATTCATTTCTTGATTTCCAGCTGGAAGCATGGATAGAGGAGGCCGCCTATCCTGGTCCATCCTTTTCACGGACTCTTATAGCTAGGGCTATTCATCAAGCATCTAAGCTTGAAGTACTACAGTCCAAAGAGAAACCTGTCTTACTGGTGGACCTCAAAAAGTCCTGAGGCTATATGGGGGGACCTAAGGAGAGCCCTGAGACTAGATGGGGCACCTAGCAGGAGAGCCCTGAGACTAGATGGGGCACCTAGCAGGAGAGCCCTGAGACTAGATGGGGCACCTAGCAGGAGAGCCCTGAGACTAGATGGGGCACCTAGCAGGAGAGCCCTGAGACTAGATGGGGCACCTAGCAGGAGAGCCGAGACTAGATGGGGCACCTAGCAGGAGAGCCCTGAGACTAGATGGGGCACCTAGCAGGAGAGCCCTGAGACTAGATGGGGCACCTAGCAGGAGAGCCCTGAGACTAGATGGGGCACCTAGCAGGAGAGCCCTGAGACTAGATGGGGCACCTAGCAGGAGAGCCCTGAGACTAGATGGGGCACCTAGCAGGAGAGCCCTGAGACTAGATGGGGCACCTAGCAGGAGTGTCAAACCAACCCATGGAACAAATCCGGCTCCAAAACAGTGGGTGAGTATAAACTGCCAAGCTCAAACTTCGACGACGCTTTTTGTGTGTGTTCTCTTCCTGATCTAATATTAAAAATGGATGCATATTTTAAGTCACATTCTCAGATGAATCACACATTAGTCTAAAAAAAGTTCAGAAGCAGCCAAAGAAGAGACAGACAAGAGGAGCAAACGCGCACCCATGCTCTGGGCGCCCGTGGGAATCGCAGAGCTCTGTATGTGGACAGCGATTATACAAACAGCCTCTCAGGTATTTTGAAGCAAAAAAACTTTTTTTGCAACAAGGGATTTTTAATGAAGCAAAAGACCTCTAGGGAATCATTTTCCTCTGGCATCTGAAGCTTTCCCTGGCACCCTAAGGGACGATTTCAGTCTCCTTACCCTCTCTAACAAGATGTGGATCTCCTTCTGGTCCTCAAGGGAAACGGCTGCTTCTTTCAGGTTCAGATAGACTGTGGGGTCCCTTCTGTCTTCATCAGCCCGTCATTCATACCCCAAAACCGCTGTAGCTACGGAGTCTTTGAATTAACTTACCCGACACAAATCACTGCGTGGCTCTCTCTCCTTCCTGGGCCAGACTGACAGCGCATCCAGCTGTAGGTGGGGGCTACTGGTCACGCGCAAGTGGGTGGCTTCAGAGAGCTGCTGACACCGCCCACCTCGGGTCTCCAAAGGGCAAGCACGATGCCACCTGCCAACAGAGCAATGGGACGGAGAACAGGGTTATGAAGTAAGAGACTGACTTCTAGATACGAGGTGTCTCAGAAGTAAGAGACTGACTAGATATGAGGCGTCTCAGGGGACGAGGAAGTTCTTTCTTTCTTACGATTCTCAGCTTCAGTTCTTTGTCCACCTTGGCAGGACAGTTCACAGCAACAGCAGGAACCAAGGGAACTGGCCACACCATACCCGCAGGGATTACTGAGAGAGGGACAAACCTCAATTGTCAGACAGCAAATATGCTGAGAATGTCACCTTACTGAACCATCTTCCCCCATCTTATGCGCCCACCATGACCGGGGGTCTTTCCACATCCGTGAGATGAGTCCTTGCAGTCTTTCTTGGGCTCGCCTTAACCATCAATTCTTCACAGAGGTGCCCCAAACCCAGCTTTTGATTGTCCAGTGGTTGGCCTATATATCTAACTAACACAGTCAACCTGCTGCATGCTTGAAAAACTACCAGCCTCACTAGCAACTGCTTTACTCTTTATCTAGTTTTTTTCTGTAAGTCCTAAAAAGCCCCTAAAAAAGCAACTCAATAGTTCTCTCTCCTTCTCTGGGACCCCTCCCATTCTGTCCATGTCTACGTACCCCGCTTCTCTTCGCTCTGCACCTTAAACTTTCTGTAACAAATGCTTCTTTTCATTTTTTATGAGAATCGTTTCTCTCTTTTATTTTTAGGTCAAAGGAGCAACCAGGGGTAAAACCATCAGGCCAACAGCAAGGAAAGAAATCTCTTTGTTGAAGTTTTAAAACAGATGTTAAACTCAGATGGATTTAAGGTCAAGAAAAAACACTTGATAGAGTTTTTAGATCTTGTTGCAGCGTGACGGACTTCTTTTCCAGATGAAGGAACACTGACTGGATCCACATGCTTGGTCCAGATGCGGCACTGCTCACAAGCGCACTTGGGAATGCGTGGCCAGATGATATACGCACGATGCCTTTCAGCCCCTA
The DNA here is from genome assembly GCA_023101885.1 of Typhlomys cinereus. NCBI lineage: Eukaryota > Metazoa > Chordata > Mammalia > Rodentia > Platacanthomyidae > Typhlomys > Typhlomys cinereus. Next base: position 778,277 of record JALPQD010000258.1, read on the forward strand.
TCATGGTCCCGGGGCTCTGTGGCCCAAGACCTGCTGTCTGTCTGTGCCATTTGCTGTGTCTCTGTCTTCCACAGTTTCTCCATATTTATCTTAAGTGCCTCTTCTCTGTGAATCTGGGATCCTCTCATGCCACAAGGACTTTGGCTTGGCGCGGGACAACCAGGCAGCCATCAGTGCTTTGCACCTGATGCCTCCTGACACTCTGTCAGGAGCTGTAGGAGGACATTTCTGGCTTCAGGAGCAAGAGTGGATCTCCACACAACAGCTTGTGAGTTAAATCCACGGAACCTCCAGGATTACATTGCTTCCGGTGGTAGGGACAGCCCGTGTCTGCATGTGCTTCTCCCCAGCAGCATCCCGGGCCTGGAGGCTGAGGACCCCGAACCACGGCCAGGAGACAGACATGCCCGGCTCCGAAGATGGCAGCCCAGGGCGAGTTTTCAAAGCTCCTCTTTTCAGCCTCACCTTTTCTTCCTTGAACTTCAGTCTTGAGTTCCTGAGGAAAGGTCGGATTTGCATGCATCCCACACCCTAATTCCTGAGCTGTCGGGATGGGAAAGCCCCTTGCACTCAAGACCACGCTGTCTTTCTATGTCGCTGGGGGGACACGCGTTCCCCCACCACATTCCAGCTCTTCCAGACTCCTCCCCGCACCCGAGCAAAATTCCACATAAACTTCACCCTCTGATTGGCAAAGGGTTCGATTTGGTGGAATAGTCGTGCCTTAACTTTATACTTTTACATTGCAGAATCAAGATCTTTAGAACATGCAAAAAAAAAAAATGTTCTTTTAATGCCGAAAGGAAGAAGCAGCAATGAAATTATAAAAACCCCCCTCTCGCATCTGCTAAGGAATACAGATTTTTTTCTCTCCAACGTAACAAATTGGAAACCATCTGGGACCCCCGGAAGTGTGAGCTCAGGTCCCCTGGATGTGTGTGCATATGGCATACTGCTGGAGAGTTAAGAGAAATGATGAGTCAGTTCTAGCGACTTCTCTGGCGCGCCAAGTGGAAGAGGCAGCTGGGAAATTTCCACCGAGTTCGCTCTGGTAGACAGGGATGGTAACAGCCAAGCGTCCAGGGAGAAGGAGGATCCAAACGGTGCCTCAAGCCACATGACCCCCCGACTTTCCTGAGGACCCTTATGTTCAGCCTCAAGTCCTCAGGTTGGTGCACCCCATAAGAAGTGGGGCCCTACAAGGAGGTTCTGAGGCCACGGGGGGAGGGGTGTGCCGCTGATGAGATCCTGGGACTGGGGCCCCATCCTTGGTCTCTTTCTTCCTTGCTTAGCTTCTCACTCTCACACTGTCCTCTGTCCCTAGAAGAGGCCTAAAACATTTTTGCTCAGTCTTGGACCAAGTTGTTAGCCAAGATAACCCTTTTTCTCTTTATAATTCATTGTCTCCGGTATTTCGTTGTCGTTACAAGAAGACCACTAACACTGCACCTGTGGTAATGCCAATGCCAGGCACGGCTGTGCAGAGTTTAAAGATGAGAGTTCTTCCGATGCTCATGAAATGTCTTGGCAGAGCCTGTCGTAACCATTTTGGAGATGGGCTAAGAACTCATCTGAAGCTAAGCACTGGTCAGGAGTGGATTCAGGATTCGAAGTCAGGTAATTGGGTCCCAGGATCCTGCAGAGTCAGTTACGTTCTCTCTGTTCAGCACCTAACAGTGACTATTTCAGTCTCTGCGCGTGTCACGGTCGCCGTTATGACTGCTTTGACTCTGCCATCAGCCTGTGAAGGGGCACAGTGGTGCTGTGTTCCCACGAAGCTCAGCGACAGGCCCTGAAGCTGGAAGTTCATGTGGATTCCTGCCTGTGCGTCATAAGCAGTATGCTGCATCTCTTCATCTACATACACACAAACCACTCGTCATTTGGAGCTCACGGACTGTCCTTTACAGAGCAGCCCACCCTCCCTGCAATCCACCCTGACGTTGCAGCATGCTAAAATATGAGTGCTGTCCACCCGGGCGCCATCCTGGGGTCTCTCCACGCCTTGGCCGGGGACCTGCCATTATCTTTTGGGGACAGGCCCCGTCCCTGTCAGTGGCAGAGGGAAGGCCACGCAGGCGGCCAGTAGGCGCGGAGTTGGCAGGACCTGAGAAGACTAGATCTCTCGGCAGCTCGGTCTCTGAGGGCTGAGAGAGCCAAGTGGGGAGGTGGGGGCTTTTGCCGGGAGGTGCTGGAAGACATGTCCGTGGTCACTGCATCTGCTTTGGCAGGGTTCTGGGGCAGCGGGAGGAGACCTCTTCCTGGGCCTCTGGCCACACTGATTGCTCTCCTCCAATGCGTACCCCGACTTTGCAGTAAGAAACTGGGAAATGTCAACTTAAGAGCGCTTCAAGGCAAAAGCAATGCCCGGGGGTGCTAAAAATAGGAACTTCTTAGCTTCCAGAAAGAGCAAATAAATGAACGAGTAGGCCATAAACAAACGCAGCTACTTCTGCTGAGAGTTTTCTGTTCTTGCAATTATCCCCCAGAGCTACAAAATACACAGATATGGACTATCTGACCGACTTTCCATTAATAAAAAAGCATTTATTAGACCCCACCTGTATATGTAGTCACTGATATAGCAGGAACAGAGAGGATGAAAATAGCTGGAGGCAAATCCTCCACGGGGTGCTGGAAGGGGATAGAGATTGGGGTCACCTTCTGTTCCACACAAAGCTTTAGACTCCTCTAGAGTTATAGCTACTTGCAGAATTGAGACTGTGTAGGTCGGAGTGGGAATGTCTGTGGACTCAAGAAGTCATCCTACACCCGCCCTGCAGGAAGAGCGGGACGTGAGCCTTGTGTCGTGCCTTTGAGACCAAGTCCAGCAAGGGGGGCCCTAAGGACCACAGCATTGGTATCATTCCTCACCCATCACATCCCGCCGACAACTCACCAGATGAGTAGAATCTACCTGTTACGGTTGCATTTCGATATCAGCTTGGCAGTTGCAGACTGTTTGGGGCAGCTGTGGAAGGTTAAGGGTTGGAATGGCCCCTGAACAAGCCTGTAGATGCTTGACTGATTGCTGTGGAGAACCCAGACCATAGTGGGTGGAACTTTCCAGTGATGGACTGGATAACAGGAGGTGCAAGGAGGAGGGACTTGCTCTTCCCTTATCTGGTGTCGACTTGCTGTGGAGTCCACCCTGCATGCACGTTGTTCTCCTGTAGAGCGTCATGGGCTTCTTGGTTGCTGCTGCCGCCGCCTCCCTTCTTGGCTGACTTGGAGCTTCACCTTTTCCATCACATTGTTGCTGGTCCCTGCTGCCTTTGGAGCCTGGTCTCTGGGCCTTGCTGCTGTTCACTGTTCATCGCCGACGTCAGAACCCAGCGTCTTCAACCCTCCACAGGAGCGAAGGCTTGAGACCTTTTGACTTTGTGGAACATTCCAGCTAGGAAAGAGGCTGCTGCTGGCGGCTACCTTGAAGGACACTATTTTTATTGTGAGTTATTTTTTAATAAACTCGTTTCTATATACTACATTGTAGAGAGTCTGTTCTTCAGAGAACCCTGACTAATACACTACCTATCAGAAAGCTGTTCCTGTCAGTTGTGTGTGCACTGAAGTCCAAGAAGAGCGTTCTAGAACTCCACTGTCACCTGCCGAATCCTTCTGCTGTGGTTTTGTGTTGCTGCTTCTCTGGTTGCCGAAACAAAGCACTTGACAGAAGCAACTGAATGGAGGAAGATTTATCTTGGCTCACAGTTGCAGGGGTGATTCAGTCTATTGGGGAGGGGTGGAGGACGCCGAAATGGTGGGGGCAGCTCTCAGGAGCAAGCGGCATGGTCCTCACATCTTAGTGAGTCAGAAGACAGAGACCCGGCCAGAAGCAGAGGCAGGCTAGGACCTCGAGGCCCGTGCCCAGTACCCATTGCCAAAGGCTCTGTAACCCGAGCGGGGTTATGGCAGGGAGGCAGCTGGGAGGCAGGAGTTGAGATACACGCACCCGGGGAACAGTCTGCATTCAAATACTGCAGGCCTCAGACTGCACGAGCTTCTCCCAGCACCAGGTGTGCCCGGGGCACCTTTGCTTCCAGGTTGTCTATGAAATCTATAGTCACAAGGATTCCGGCTCTTGTCAAGAACCTGGATGAGTCTAGGATTTATCTGCTTCCAGTTTATTTTTTATTTAATTTTAAAAATCGTATTTATTTATTTGTTTGTTATGTGTGTGTGTGTGTGTGTGTGTGTGTGTGTGTGTGTGTGTGTGTGTCAGAGAGCTCTGTGTATTCCTGTGGAGGACCAAGGGTGACTTCGGGAATCATCCTGGATTGCTTCTACCTCCTTTTTGCTTCCCTCTGGGATTTCCCAGGCTCCGCCCACCAGGGCCACACATGCAGGCTGCTGCTGTTTCTGCCTGGTGTTTTTAGGTGGGACCTGGGATCCAAATTCAGGACCTTTTGCTTGGGAGGCAGAGTCTTAACCCCTGAGCCATCTCTCCAGTCCCCGACTTCCAGTTTAAAGGTTAGCTGGCCACTCTTTGTCAAGGGTGCTGCCAAATGGCATGCGACAGAGGCTCTGTTCCAGCGTGCACTTGACTTTAAAACACCGCACAGCAGTTCAAAGTCATGTTACGTAACGTAACTGGCATCAACTCGGCCAACAGACGACTCTGAGCTCTGGGCCTAGTTATGAGAAATTAGTAGCTGAGTTAATCCCTCAGCAAGTCTGCAGGAGATTGTTAATCGATGGGGAGACCCAGCCCGTGGTGGGCAGGAGCAGGTTCTGGGTCCATGAATAAGATGGAGGGACTGGGTGAGAGAGCTGACATCCTTGGGCGTATCCGGCCAAGCATGCTGGTCTGGCAAGGGAGGATCGCCCCTCTCTCAGCAGTCCTGGGCTATGATGGGGGCAGCTCCCTCTGCCCCTGGAGCTGGCGTGAGCTCTCCTGCAAAGCTGGATTAAGAACAGTAACTGGACTATCGCAAGAGAAAATAAACCTCTCGCTCCCCTGTAAGCCATTTGGTCATGAGTTTATGGCAACAATGCAGAGCAGCTGCTACCTGAAGGTATGCTGAGGGCAACAGATGAGCAGTGCCTGTGGCTGAGAGGAAGCTTGCTCCGGAGCCCCAAGAGGAGGGCTGGCCACATTTTCCTGGGGTGCAGGCAAGGGGAGCAGAGGGACATGGGAAGAACCTTGTGGTTTGCATGGGACGGAACGGACAGGGCAGGGCACAGCTGGGCACTGGCAGCCGTGGACTGCTTCGGTGGGCTTTGGGTGTAAGGGTCGCTTGACACTTGGCCGCAGATGGTTACGGCAAGTGGTCTCCATAAGGAAGTCCTGTGAGAATCAACAAAGACCACCGGAGTGTGGACTTGCCTGTTCCGATCGAAAAGCACTCGTGCAGGAGAAGCGCTTACTCTTGATGGGATTGGCCAGCTCTGGAAGGGGCGGGCCCTTTGGGTCAGGAAGCATCGGACGCAGAAAACAAGACATGGCGAGGTGGTCAGTCCTGATCATCAATGTGACAGGTCCTGATCGCCTGCGAGACAGATCTCTGGGCGTGTCTGTGAGGGGGCTTCTTGATTGGGCTACTTGAAGAACCACCCTAAAGGTGGGCTGGGATTCCAGGCTGTATAGAAAGGAGAGAGAGAGGAGAGAGAGAAAGAGAAGAGAGAGAGGAGAGAGAGGAAAGAGAGAGAGAAAGAGAGAAGAGAGGGAGAAAGAGAAAGAGGAGAGAGAGGAAGAGGAGAGAGAGAGGGGAGAGAGAAGACAGAGGTAGGAGAGAGAGAGAGAAAGGAGAGAAAGAAGAGAAAGAGAGAAGAGAAAGAAAGAGGGAAGAGAGGGAGAGAGAGAGGAGAGAGAGAGATCAGCACAAACCCGTGTCCCTTTCTGCCTCCTGACTGCTCGATGTGACCAGCGGCCTCACGCTGGGTGGCCATGCCTCCCCACCGAGATGGGGGACACACTTCCTTAAGTGGCTTTCCTCGGGTATTTTGTCACCACAACGAAGAAAACAGCCAATGTGCACACTAATAGAAACCAACGTGTGCACAGTCTCCCCCATTCCCCGCTCCCCAATCCCACGGGTGACAAGAAAGACTCAGGGGGACGCGGCCGCCCAGGGCAACGCATCCAGCTAAGTTGAACCCAGGGCTCCTGCATGCTGGGCAGCGCTGTACCAACTAGGGCACGTCCCCAGCCCCAGGTGGGCCTGCATGTGGGTGGTGCTCAGTCATGAAGAGACATGCGGAGGACAGAAGTGTGGGTCCGCCATCGCCACACCTCGCACTGCCAGGGATGGCGTCTGGGCCATCAGTCTTCCAGCACCGCAGGACATCCATGTCTGTGATTGTTTTCCCGCGTTCAGGAGTTCTGCCTCGCAGGGACTTCATTATAGCCGCGGCAGGGACAGCGTGGCCTCTGACGCCGGTGCCCACCTTGGGACGGGATCCTGAGGGTAACTTGGAGGCATTTGAACAGAAGCCCCAGGGGTGACCCAGTCTCCGTGCAGTGGTGCGTGGTCCTTCTACCTGGCTGTGGTAGCAGCCTCAGTCTTTAAAACTGGGACCCTTCAGGTTTGGTGGACGCTGGGCACCCTATAGAATGATCTTCAGAGCTGAAAGAGTTTGATGAGCGTTAGCTCAAAGAAGGGCATGAGGCCGTGCTGCTGGCCTGGGACCAGAATCCTAGTCGTAGAGAAAGCACTCGGCGTTACAGAGCGTTGGGTGGGTCCCCTCGGCACCCATGGCAACCTGCAAACTGTGGACGAGACCCCATTTGGATCTGCAGTCTCTGCAGATGTAATTATCCCGGATTCATGCTGTATCCCAACTCCATACGCTTGTCCTTAAGAGAAGGAGATACGGCATTTGCAAGACACACACGCAGTAAGAACACGAAAGGAAAAAAAGAACGTGTAACAGTAGAGGCAGCGATGGGAGTGATAGAAACCATAAGCCGCACGAGACGCCCTTAGAGGGCTGACGGAGTGAAGGACGCTCACTGTGGGTGCCAAGACTGCGTGGACCTCCAGCTCTCGTGTTCTGAGGCCTGAGACTGAAGCAGAACATGCCGAGGGGTTAAAGCAGGATTTTACTGAACAGTGAGAGAAAAGGGAAGGAATGCATGGATGCTTGGTCCAAGGGAAGCAAGGAAGGAAGAAGCCATAGTCTTAAGGCGGGAGAGCGTTAGCGCAGGGGAGATGGGCAGAGAGGACAGGGAGAGCTGCCAGGGGCACCTGGCTGGGAGGACAGAGCCGCCGTGGAGTGACCGCATGGCAGAGAGCAGGAAGAAGAGGGACGGCCGCGCTACCATCCCTAATGGTGCGCATGTTGCCAAGGAGCGGCCGGGAGTTACCAAGGAAGTGAGGTAAAGAGGATGATGGAGCCCCAACTCCTTACAGTCTTGGCCGTTGCTAGGGAGCGGTCCAGCAGTTGCTAAGGAAATGAGGTAAAGGCTGGAGAGGCAGTGGGCGTGGCTCCCACAGGACTGGACAGTAGAGATGAAATTATTCCATTATTCCAGTAGAGATGAAATTATTCCATTACTGTGAGCGTCGCCAGGTTGGTAGAGATTTGGGCCACTAGTAAGAACAGCTCCAGAGAGTACTACAGGAAGGAGAGCAAAGATGGGTAGGGGCCATGGGCCAGGATGGGGGGCTGTAGGGGCGGCAGAGTAGGAATGACCAAGGGGGCCCTCCCTGCTGCAGGCAGGAATCTCACCAGAAGAGCAAAGCAGAGAATCTGCTTCCCCCAGCGGCAGCAATGGCTGAGGCTGTCACCTGCAGTGATCAATTGTGCAGAACCACCCCCCCCCCGCCGCTGTACCCCCACCCCCGCTACACCTCCCCCCCCCCGCCCCCGGCCGGGCCTCTGAGTAGCTATAACCAAATCCCTGGGCTGGGTAATCACAATTTGACTCTGGCCTTCCCCCCACGGGCTCTGGTTTTGAATGTTGGTTCCCCAGCTGGTGAGGGAGGGTGGATGCTTTAGGAGGTGGGGCCTGGCGGGAAGCAGTTGCCATGACAGGTTAGACCTGCCCTGCTTGTGGGCCCCTCTCTGCCTCCTCTTCACCTCTGCCCACCTCTTTCCACCAGGAACTGCGCGGCTCCCCCCCACCTGGACAGAAGCCATCAGGCAAAGCCAAGGCTCCCTGAGACGCCTCGGTCCCGTCCCCGGTCACAGCAACTCGAAAGCAGCTTACCTGGCCGTTTCCAGGAAGAAGAGATTGATTTGGCTCACAGTTCTGCCGTCCAAGAGCAGCACTGGCATCTCCCCGTCTTCTGGTGAGACCCGTGTGCTGTGGCATGTCCTGAGTAAAAGCGAAAAGGACGCGGCCCTGGGCGCGCAGAGCCCCATGGGAGGCTCAGGACCGCAGCTGTCCCGGGAACTAGTGCAGCCCGGGAAAGTCACTCTCCAGAGACTAACAGCCTGGCAAAGGTCCTGAGGCCTCTGGGCACCTGGCGACCTAATGCCGAGCAGGGAGGAGCGTCAGGAGCACCTCACACTGGAGATCAATCAAGCGTCCAGCAGGGAGGAGCCTGGGGAGCATCTCACACTGGAGATCAATCAAGCGTCCAGCAGGGAGGAGCGTCAGGAGCACCTCACACTGGAGATCAATCAAGCGTCCAGCAGGGAGGAGCCTGGGGAGCACCTCACACTGGAGATCAATCAAGCGTCCAGCAGGGAGGAGCCTGGGGAGCACCTCACGCTGGAGATCAATCAAGCGTCCAGCAGGGAGGAGCGTCAGGAGCACCTCACGCTGGAGATCAATAAGCATCTAGCAGGGAGGAGCCTCGGGGAGCACCTCACATTGGAGATCAATCAAGCGTCCAGCAGGGAGGAGCCTCGGGGAGCACCTCACACTGTAGGTCAATCAAGCGTCCAGCAGGGAGGAGCCTGGGGAGCACCTCACGCTGGAGATCAATCAAGCGTCCAGCAGGGAGGAGCCCGGGGAGCACCTCACGCTGGAGATCAATCAAGCGTCCAGCAGGGAGGAGCCCGGGGAGCACCTCACGCTGGAGATCAACCAAGCGTCCAGCAGGGAGGAGCGTCAGGAGCACCTCACACTGGAATCAATCAAGCGTCCAGCAGGGAGGAGCCTGGGGAGCACCTCACGCTGGAGATCAATCAAGCGTCCAGCAGGGAGGAGCGTCAGGAGCACCTCACACTGGAAATCAATCAAGCGTCCAGCAGGGAGGAGCCTGGGGAGCACCTCACGCTGGAGATCAATCAAGCGTCCAGCAGGGAGGAGCCTGGGGAGCACCTCACACTGTAGGTCAATCAAGCGTCCAGCAGGGAGGAGCCTGGGGAGCACCTCACGCTGGAGATCAATCAAGCGTCCAGCAGGGAGGAGCGTCAGGAGCACCTCACACTGGAAATCAATCAAGCGTCCAGCAGGGAGGAGCCTGGGGAGCACCTCACGCTGGAGATCAATCAAGCGTCCAGCAGGGAGGAGCCTGGGGAGCACCTCACGCTGTAGGTCAATCAAGCGTCCAGCAGGGAGGAGCCTGGGGAGCACCTCACGCTGGAGATCAATCAAGCATCCAGCAGGGAGGAGCCTGGGGAGCACCTCACGCTGGAGATCAATCAAGCATCCAGCAGGGAGGAGCCTAGGGAGCACCTCACGCTGGAGATCAATCAAGCGTCCAGCAGGGAGGAGCCCGGGGAGCACCAACCATTCTATAGTGCTGGCTTGAGAACTCAGCTTCAGTCTTCAGGGAGAACCACGTATCTCAGCCTCTCACAAGCCCTCGGGACAGTTTAGGGGTGCGTCCCTGCACAGCCGCTCGCGCCCTCGTCCTCTTTGACCTTAAACAATCCCTCCTAACGCTCTCCCATCGTAAGGCTAAACTATGACTCCGTGGCCACCAAGCCCTCAGTCCTAAACCAACTCCTCTTCTCAAGTCTCTCCCTTGAATCAGTTTCTCTTTATTCCTGGACCGCGTGGTGCACCTATGGTCAGAGAGCCTCTCTATTTTCTTCCCTGGGCCTCCCGACTCCACCCATCCTGGGTCCTCACACAGGTGGGACTGTGGATGGTCAGACCATCCACAAAGCCCCTCCTGCGGTGAGTGGACAGGGAACCTCTGTGGGGTACAGGTATCTGGGGCAGTTTCCAAACCCCACAACAGACTCTGAATCCCAGTCTGTTCTAGACCGAGGTCAGTGGGTCTTGTTCTGTCACATGTCAAGACTGGATCAATCACTACGGCCAGGGAGGGCCACACGGCGCTCTACAAGGCAGGCCTGAGTATGTGACCTGTGTCATGCGGCGATCTGAAGGTAGCCCACGCTGTCGTGAGCAACTGTTGCTGTGGAGAAGGAATCTACTAAAGGAAACGGAAGAGTTCTCTCTTCCCTTTGGAAAAACGGCATCACCCTGGGAGGGCCAGGCTCCGATGGCTTGGAGAGATTGCTGGGCGGCCAGCCACGCCGGGGAGGGTGGGTGTGGTACTGCTCAGGCCTCGGAGCCTGCTGATCAACCACCCAAATGTTTCTCGACTTTGTTAAACACAAGCACACTTACCCCACCCTGGGCAAGAATAACAACCCAGGCTCCTATCTGAAATTCAAAATAGATGAAGTCTCGGGAAGACAAATAAACCAAATGAGCACTGCTTGGCTTCCAAACCACACGCCTGCTCACGGGGGAGCTAGGCAGCCCACACTCCCTGCTGGGAGAGAAAAGACTAGAACTTGGATGGAAGGCAGTTGGAAGGGGGAGGAACAGATCTTGCAGTTGTTTTTCTCCTCTGCAGCTCTCCTGGGCTCCCCGTGGCAGATCCCGCGAGAGGAGGTCTTGAAGAAATGCAGACCGTGATTCCCTGGGTCTGAGACCTGCTGCCCTCCCTCCTCCCGTGATGCCGTTTGGTCCTGTTGCTCATTGAGTGGTGAGGACAAGTGAGAATCATCCAGAATGAAGGGTGGGTGGGCTACGAACCTGAAGCTGAGTGCATAGAAACCAGCCCAGGGTATCCCATGTGAGACTGGCAGAGAAGAGATGCCCAAGCAGGGCAGGTGGAAGGACCACCGCAAGCCTAGTCTGAGCTACCCCCCCTCCCACACGCAGGGAGCTCGCAGAGGGAAGACATAGCTCTTCGGACTGCTGGTCCTGGGATCTGAACTCAAGGACCAGTGGGGCCCCCTTCAGGGCACCTCAGGGGGTGAGGACGGACTGCTTTCTCCTGAACCCCCATGTTAGCCTGTACCACTCTTTTGAGCAGGGGCACAGGTGGGCACTTGTAAGGTGAAACATGCTTTCTCAAGACAGCGGGCCTCACCCAGGAGACCGTGGCTGGCCATTCACTGAGCTCTGACGTCACATGCCCCTGGCTCTTGTGATCTCTACGGAAGGGACTCAGAGGAGACATGCTGTCGGGTGAACTCTTTGCCTGGGGAGATGCCACGCAACCGTTGTTCCACCCCAGATAGGAGCTCGACCACAGACCTAAGTAACAATTACGCCAAGGTCCAACTTGACGGACCTACGAGTTTATTGGGGTTCTTATGGAAGCAGGGGTGAGGGTAACTCGCAGATTCCGGAATGACTCAAAGGCAGCTACATCACTAGAAAGCCCCCCCAACATGGCTGACGGTGTCCCCATAGCTGCATAGACGGAGCTCACTTCAATTACCCTCCCTCAGCCCGTGTACCCTAATTCCCCTTCGAGGCGTTAAGGTCCTGTGTGAGGGCACGTGCCTTCTAGACCCTCCCATCCTGTCTCTGAGGGCAGGACAACAGTCAGCACGTGCAATCCTAATGGTCTCAGACGAAGATGGCGGCCACTTGAGAAAAACGCCACACGCCCATTCTTCTGGCCAGGAGTGAGTTCTGCAAACCCAGGTCTTGTTTTTAACAAGCCGCTGATTAGGCGGGAGGGGTCCGACCCCCCCCATGATCCACACGCCTGCTAGTAGCTAACCACTCGCCTAACAGCAGGATTAGGGGATCTGTTGGTGGGAGACCTCGCTTGTGGTGAAAGCCACGGGACCCACTGGTGACCCCCAGGCAGCCGGGGAGGTCTTTGGAGTGTCCTGGTGTTAGTTACTTTGCACGTTGCCAATAAAATCACCACCAAACAGCTTAAGGGAACAAAGCGTTTATTCTCTCTCGACGGTCCAGTCACAGCTGCTTGTCCAGCGTGGCGGGAGGGTGCACACGACACCAGGCCGAGGGAACTGGCCACGCCATGTCCACGCAGCAGCTGAGAGAGGAACGGTCCTTACTTGCTACACCAGCCGATCTGGTCACGTGCACAGAAGGATGTTGGCTTTCTCAACCAATTGCCTCCACTTTATTCACCTGGCCAGGGCCTAGTCCCACTCACCGTGGGCCGGGCCCTCCCTAGCACTAGACCATCTCCTGCAGGTTCACCATGGGTTAACTACGAATTCTTTACAAATGTGCCCAGAACCTCAGTTGACACCTGTATGTAACTCTGACACCTGGCTGCAGACAGCTATATGAGGGAGAACAGCTTGCGGGCCTAGAAGTGCTCCAGGAGGTGACCCCGTGATGTGGGCAGCACTTGAGAACCCTTCATAGAATAATCTAGAATGTCTGAGGGAGGGGCTGTGTTTCCTCTGGCTACCGGCCAAACTCTGGTGTCCATATTGAGCTCTCTCTGATGAGTCCTGAGCTCTGGCGTAGAGACCACCTTCTTCCACCACGCGATGCTGAGCTGCCTTCAAGTGACGCTGGCTCCCGGCATTGACAGCCCCCCCCCCGCCTTCCCCTCCCCCCCATCTTTCCTAGAAGCTCACTGTTAAGAGAATTTGGGCTTTCAAAATGTCGGAATTGTTGCAATGACTTTGGAGACTTTTAATGTTGACTGGGTGCATTTTACATTATGGGATAGTCACATTACATGATCGCCCGCAGGAACGAAGGCTTGACCGGGACACGTTTGCTTGACCGGGACACGTTTGCACGTCCTGCTGACAAGGGAAGTTGTTGTGACGGTCAGTGTTAATTATCAACCTGACACCTGGGAGGCAAGTGCTCAGCACGCCTGGGAGGGACTGTCTAGATTGAGTCAGCCTCTCAGCACGTCTGTGCAGGATTTTGTGGAGCACGGTCATTGCTGCCCGAGGCGTCCTGATTGCGGGCAGGACCTGGGCAGCGGGTCCTGGGCTGGGCAGCGGAGGGAGCAGGCCGCAGCTAGCTAGCGTTCCTACCGGTCTGCCTTCTGACGGTGGGCGCGCTCTTAGCTCCTGCCGCGTGACTCCACCTCAGCTTATGAGCCAGGTAAATGGTCCCTAGTAATTGCTTCCATCAGAATATTTAATCGCAGCAGCAGAAAAAGAAACTAAAAGAACAAATGAAAGGCCTTGCATATGCTAGACAAGTGTTCTTCCATTAGTACTTCCCTGGCTATGTTCCTGCAGTCTCTATGCCTACAGGTTTTAAGCTTGCACACACACACACACACACACAACACACACACACACACATGCACACACACACACATACACATAAGTGTTGAGCCCAGAACCTTCACTAAGCTAGGCAAGTGCTCTACCGCCGAGTTCTACCCTCAGAATCCAGATATTTTTTTAACGGAAGAGAGAGGAAGAGGAAACCTCATTTTTGTCATATTTTTGTAGTGTCCTTATCTCTATTTCTGTTCTTTCCCTCCTCCATGTTTTGACTATGTGCCTGAATTAAACATAACCAAAGGGAGGGGGCCTTGTACGCTGCCTGAATTCATAATGGTCAGAGATACAAATGCTCTTTCCTGAGACTCGGCCCACAGGGGAAATAAACAGGCATTTGAATGCCAGGCCCGCGCCACGGCCTGGAACGTTTGCATTGAGAAGTGGGCGGCCTGGCTCTGCCCGTCTGCTGGGACCTCAAAAATACGGCCTGGAACTCAGGCGTCGTGTGAGACCTGCGGGGCGCGAAACTGGGCAAGGCTCACCAGCTGCAGGTGACGGCCACCCAGGGCAACTTCCGGCCTGGCAGGAGGTGCAGACACCTGGTCCGGTCCCCCTCCTGAGCGAGACACCTCCTGGTCCAGCCCCCCTCCTGAGCGAGCCTATATGTTCTGAAATAAGTTGGTTTTTATTCTTTGCCATGTTCACCCATAAACGCAGTAAGGCCATGTGTTTTCGCCCTTGCCACCCAATCCCACCGGCTTTCCCGTTCCACCTTTCCAGCCCTGTCTCCCCTACTTTCATGCCTTTTTGCCTGTGTGGCCCACTGGGTCTCGTGTCTATGCTGGCAGGCCCCGGAATACTTTCTAGGGACCCCATGACTTATCAGTGGGTTAATCATTGAACAAAGAACCGGAGCCCATTCTTCAGCCCTCTACTTTACTTTTTTTTTTTTATTCAAGTGTGTGTGTGTGTGTGTGTGTGTGTGTGTGTGTGTGTGTGTGTAGAACCACCATGGACGCCTCCACCTCCTCCTTGTTTACTCTGCCCCAGGATTCACAGGCTCCGCCCTACCAGGACCAGAAATGCAGGCCGCCCCCGCTTCCGCCTGGCGTCTATACGTGGAGTCTAGGAATCGAACTCGGGACCTTCTGCCTGCAAGGCAGAGGCTTAAACCCTGAGCCACCTCTCCAGCCGCCCCTACTTTACTTTTTAAAACAAAGTCTCTTCCCTGAACACAGAGCGCACTGGTTGGCTTGGCGTTTGACCAGTGGGGGCGGGTATCTGTCTCCGCCGTTGGTGGGGTCACAAACGCAGACACATTCAGCTTTTATCTGGGTGCTGGGCATCTGAACTCGCTCATGACTGAGTCGCAAGCACTGTCCTGGCTAAACCACCTCCTCAGCCCTGCTGTGCCCTTTCTACTAACTGGGACACCGCTACAGACGACAGGGAGATAAACTAGCAGCCATCACCTCTCGCTTTGGCCACATCACAAGTACATCCATTTCCGTTTCTCAGCTCCGTTCTTAGCTTCTTTGGCTAAAGCTGTAGCAAGCGTATGACTCTAAATGCTCCTGTAACAGGCTTGTTCCCATTGGGCTTCTAAGCTGCAGCCTAATCTCAAGATACCCACAGCAAGGAGGAGGTTTTATATCATTCATTTATACAATAGTGAAATTTTAAAATATATATATTATTTATATACATGAATAACAAATAAATACATGTATTTGTAGAGAGAGAAATATATATGTATATATATAGAGAGAGAGAAAGAGGAGAGCGCACGCATGCATGTCATGGTGCGTGGGTGGAAGTCAGAAAACAACTGTCAGAAATCAGTTTTCTCCTTCCACCAAGCGGGCTTCTGAGAATCTAATTCTGATCGCCAAGTTTGCAAGCAGGTGCCTTATCCACTGGGCTAGCCACTGGCCCATGCAAATTTCGCGTTGCTCTCCTTTTGGGAACCTACACACATCCTCCCCATCCTGCCTCTGAGCCTGCTGATACCATGCTCCCCAAATCTCTACCTTCCAGAGCTGTGGGGCTGGGTTTCTGTGGCTCAGTGTGAGCTGCTGTTTGGCAGGCCCTGGAAATGGACACCCAGGGCCATCACCCCATTCTAGAGACTTCTGTCACTTGAGCTGTCCTGAGCAGACCCCATGAGGTCTGTGCTTCACGCCTTTGCCTTCCAATCTGCTTCCGCCCTGCAGAATTCCTTAGCATCCCCAGTGCCTGCAGCAAGCCAGACAATGACTGTGGCGCTGACCATCAGAACCTTCTAGAATGTGGCAGAGGCTGGCCACACACACAGCTGGTCCCAGGTACAACCTCGGCCAGGGATGGGGGGTTGATAGATTTCTGCATCTGGCCTTTCATGTTGTAACCCGTTTTTCTTTTTCTAGTTTTGAAAATTTATTTGTTTATTTATTTTGTGTGTGTGTGTGTATCAGAGAGTACCTTGTGTCCCTGTGGAGGACTGTCATAGTTAAGCACAGGTGTAAACCTGACTGTTGAGGGTTTGAGCTCTGGGCACAGTTGTAGAAAGTTGATGGTTGAGTTAAGCCCAGAGCAAACCTGAAGGATTGTCTAGCTGATGGGGAAGACCCTGCCCATGGTGGATGGGATTAGGCCCTGGATAAATCACAGAGAGCTGTGAGAAAGCTGTGAGAGTTGAGAAAGTTGGCATCCTTCTGTTCACTTGGCCAGACATGCTGGTCTGGCAAGTAAGGATTGTCCATCTCTCAGCCATTAGGCAGTGATGGTGTGGCCAGTTCCTTCAGCCCTGGTGTTGGTGCGTGCTCTCCCATCAAGCTGGGCTGAGAACTGTAACTGGACTATCGTAAGAAAGTAAACTCCTTGTTCCCTTAAGCTGTGTGATGGTCATTTATCAGCAACCATGCAGGCGGACTGCAACAAGGACCAAGGGGGACCTCAGAAATCATCTGGATGGCTTCTACCTCCTTTTTGCTTTGCTCTGAGGTTTCCCAGGCTCCGCCCACTAGGGTGGGAAGTGCAGGCAGCTGCTGTTTTCGCCTGGAGATTCTACATGGGATCCAAGATCTGAACTCAGGAGCTTCTGCTTATGAGGCAGGGTTTTGACCCCTGAGCCCTGGGTCTCGTGTAGCCCAGACCGGCCTTGAACTTGTGATAAAACAAAGGATGACCTTGATGTTCTCATCCTCCTGCCTCCTCTTTCAAGCCCTGGCATTACTCGTGTTTCTGCACTTGATTTGTGTGGTTGCAGGACTTGAACCCAGGGCTTCGTGCATGCTAGGCGCGCACTCTACCTGCTGAGCTGCTTCCCCAGCCCGTGTGCATGACCTTGCACCCAGGGCCCCTCCCTTGCCTCGCAGCGCCAGCACTGCGGAGGTGGACTTGGTCATCCTGCAAGAGCCGCGAGAAGCTCTCGCTCATCGTCCAGCACGAAAGGCAAAAGACCCTCGGGTTGCAGATGAGCTGGGCACCTTGGGGAGGTTCTGACTCAGCACTTTAAACAATAACAGTAAAGATGGCCGGGCTCTACCGTGTGTCCCTCTGGTCTCCCCTCGTTCTTAACGCAGCTTCCTCCCCCACGTGCCTGTGTTTCCTCACGTGACTTTCTCTTTTCCTGCAGACATCAGTCATTGAAGAAGGGCCCAGCGTGCTCCAGCGCCGCTCTGTGACATCACAGAAGCCCTAGTTCACGGCCTCTCTCGATAAATTCAAGTGTCTGCATGCGAGGATCTAGCTCGCTTTCTTGAGGTTTGGGGAACACCTCTGTGTGAGGACATCTCTGTGTCTGGTTAGCATACTGTAGTTCATTGTTTGCCTGTCTGCAATTCCAAATGAGTGTTCCTAATGAGCCCGCGGTCTCTAAGCAGTGATCGAGGGTCCACACTCATCCCAAGTGGGCTTGTCGTCTTATACCTTGGGACGTGGGTACGGGATCCTGGGGGTTTGGCTTCAGAAGGTCAGACCAGGCAGCTTCTGCCAGTTCCAGTCACACTCCCTGGACCTCAGCCAATCACTGGTCCCGTGGGCAGCAGAGGATGCTGGGAAGTGTTCACTGGAAGTGGTAGAAAGGGTCTGGAAGAGCCACGATGGAGGATGGGCGGCTACCCTGAAAACACAGGGTTCTTTCTGGGTGTTTCCGGCACAGACCTTCTTCTTCCTCACCTTGCTGAGCGCTGGGAAGACTCTAGCTGGAGGCTCCGGCCTTCCGCCTGACAGCCCTGGGTTCTCAGCCTTTCAGGACAACAGGAAAGGAACCTCTCTCTAGACTAGAACCTCCCCCTCGCCAATTAAATGTCTTCAGGAATTCCACGCTGAAGCCCTGGTTGCCCGCGGGGAGGTATGGGAAGGGGAGAGAAGAGAGGATTTGCCTCTAAATTCCTTAGAGGAATTTATAAGCATGTTGCAGGACGGCCCGGAGCTGAGGTCATGAGTTCTGTTGGAGGGGCCAGCCTTAAGCAGAACTGCTTGGTTATGCACACCTCTTGCCCTCTGTTTGAACCAAGAAGCCCTCTACCCTCCCCCCCGAAACTGGGTCCTGATGTCTAAGCATCGAGGTGCAGGTGGGGGGGGCAGAGAGGTCTAGGAAGAATGAGGTTCTAGGGAGCTTTGGGATAAGCAGGTGCTTGTGCAGGGTATTATTAAAGATTCTTTTCTCCTTAAGAATAATACAATTTTTTGATATAAAAAGCCAGTTCTCCCTCAAGTTTCTGTTACTTCAGCCAAAAATTCCTCATTGATAGAAAGAGCACATTTCACCTCTGGGCCCAGGCTGGGGGCAATGCACAGTCTCTCACCGCTCTCACACGACTGTTTATGAGGTGAACACAATAGCAAGGGGCCAAGTGTGACACTTCATCAGTGTGGTGACATCTGTCTGTCCCTGTCCTTACGTGTTTTGGTGCGTGTCCCTACAGAAGGACATTCAAGGCCCTTGTTGGTCACCTCAAGTTGCTGAGCGATATTCCTTTCCACCACAGTCCCTGGAGACTGTGATTAGCGAAACCCATCTGCTGGCTAATAAGTCAGAACAGCCAGACCCCTCATCCTGAACCTGGGGTTACGGAGGACGCGGGTCAGGAGGGTTGGCACAGCTGTGGAGGCCAGCAGGGAGCAGCCGGCTAGGCTGCCTGGACCCCGGAAACATGGAATGGGGGCACTGTCTCAGACACAGGGAGCCAGGGAGGGGAGGGAGGAAAGGAAGGAAAGGAGTGAAGAAAGACGGCTTTATTTTCCTGCCTTCGAAAGAGACAATTTGGGGCTGGGAAGATGGCTCAGGAGTTGAAGCCTTTGCCTCGCAAACAGAAGGACTTGAGTTCGGATCCCCAGATTCCATGTAAAAATGCCAGGAGGATGTGGTCAGATGCAGGCAGGGCCTGGGAAACCCCAGAGCAAGGTGGTAAGGAGGGAAAGCAGTCATCCTGGATGATGCCTGAAGTCACCCTTGGGCCTGCACAGGTGCGCACACACACACACACACACACACACACACACACACACACGCACACGCACACGCACACACACACACACACGCACACGCGCACACACACACACGCACACGCGCGCACACACACACACACACACACGCGCGCGCACACACACACGCACGCACGCACACACATGCCTGCTCCTCAAACAAAGAGACAATTTGAGGCAGAGGGAACCGACCGGCCAGTATCACTGTGTGCATTCTGTGTACATAGCTCTTCTAGAAGCAGAAACAGGAAACGGGAGTATCTTTGGCTAAAAGAGACTCCTTGCATTCACGCCTTTCTCTTCTCATCATAAAACTGTAAATGGTTTTGTGGAAAATTTCAAAGTAAGGCCAAGGATCCCACGCAGGGGCAGAAGGCGAGGGGTGTGTGGAGGGTGGGGCCGGCGGCCAGGCCAGGGTCGGGCTGCTCATGTGAAGGGGTGAGGGATGGAGGTGAGGGCGGTGGTGGGGTGCAGCCTGGTGGATCTCTCAGAGCTGCTGAGGGGGCTCTCGGTGGTCTGTCCTCCTGTGGGCAGCAGGCTTGTCTCTGAACGTAGCAAGGAAGGACTGTACGCAGGTGGCTTATGGTGACGGACATGTCACCTTTCACAGTTCTGAGCTGGAGGCTGGAGGCTAAGGTTTTGGCGGGGCTGCGCTCTCTGAGAATTCCAGGAAGGAATCTCCCAGCTTCCTCTCAGCTCCTGGATGGGGCTGTGGGCCGTCATGAGCAGCCCCTCTGCCTTGTTGCTGCTCAGCAGGTCTCCATGGGGGTTGATCTGTGCACCTTTGGGCATGTGTCTCACGATGCCCCTCTGTGGGCCTGTCCCTCCGTGGGCCTGTCCCTCCGTGGGCCTGCCCCTCCGTGGGCCTGTCCCTCCGTGGGCCTGTCCCTCCGTGGGCCTGTCCCTCCGTGGGTCTCTCTGCAGACTCACCATTGCGCTGTATCTTCTCTGCCTGTGTGGAATGGGATCAAAGGTCAGACCGACTCCAGTTTAACTTTAACCTAACCCAGCTAACGCTATCGGAATGACCCGGTTGCCCAGTAGGTTCATGTCCTGAGATTCTGAGAAAACACGAAGTGGCAGACGCTCATCCCGTGCAGTGTGAGACCCTCTGAATCCTGAGCCTGCGGGGCACGTCAGCGGGTGCTGCAGGTCACCTGCACGGTGCTGATAAACGACCACCAGACAGCTTAAGGGAACAAGGGGCTTATTTTCTTACAATAGTCCAGTTACAGTCATAGTCCAGCTTGACGGGAGAGCACGCACCAACACCAGGGCCGAGGGCACTGGCCACACCATCTCCACCTCATGGCTGAGAGAGGGACGATCCTTAGCCAGAGCAGCATGTCTGCCCAAGTGTACACAAGGATGCCAACTTCCTCAACCAGCTCTCTGTATTTTATTCCAGGGCCTAGTCCATCCACCATGGGCTGGGCCTATCCCACCAGCTAGACAATCTCCTGCAGGTTTGCTCTGGGCTCAACCCAACCACTAATTCTCCACAAATGTACCCAGAGCTCAAACCCTCAAGAGTCAAGTTGACACCTGTGCCTGACCATGACAGCAGGATGCCCCTCACGAGGGAAGCTCCTCGCCTCTGGACGGGACAGCGGCAGGAAGGTCTTGAGCATCAGTGTGGGGCTTTGCTCTGCCAGCTTAGGCACAGTGGCACGCTGGTCTTAAGGTCTCGAGGTGTGATACTTGGACACAGCGTGGTTCCCAGAAGCCTTGGCTTTGGTGGGTCACATTCCTGATCTGCTGGGGTCCCCCATGCTTCCCTTTCACACACACGCAATAATTCAGATTAGTAATGACCATGAAATTAGTGGCTTAGTATCCAGCGGGCAATGCGACATTTGGCTGTAAGAAGGACCACTCATTTGTTTAGTGTGTCTAGTATGAGTTCCAGCATTGAGGCTGCCACAGTCAGAATCCTCCTGCCCCCAGGACAGGTGGCCGCCCTCCTCAGCAGACAGATGGATGTCCACAGGAGCCGTGCCTGCCTCATCTGCTCGGTCTCCTTGTTCATATTCAGAGCTGTGCAGTGTGTGCGTGCAATGGGTGTTTGCTGAATGATGATGTGCACTGGAGGTGTCTGCTAGTATTTGCTGAGTGGATGTCCTCTTGTCAGAATATGAATAATTAATATTACAATGTAGTATCAATACATGGCACAAATTGGGTTTGCAGCTTAGTCCAAGAAATAACAGAGACCATCGCAAGTAGGGTGAAGGAGGGAATAATGGGAAAAAATATCTAGGGGGAAATGAGATGGGATATAGGAGGGGCAGGGGGACTTAGAGAAAAACACTAAGATTACGGGGTGGAATCCCATGGGAACCTCCTATATTAATAATATGTCAAAAATTTTCTTTTAAAAAAGGGGAATAAGAATGGACAGTCCCTCCCTAAGCACAGGAGCACAGAGAGAGGAAAACATGGCAAAACAAACAAATTTTAAAAATGCCCTGAGCTGATCCACTTAAAACCAGTGTAAGGAGAAGTATACTAGAGGCAGCAGGAAGGTGACACTTCCTGGTAAGTTGTTGGTCGGTCAGAGAGATGTCAGAGGCCCCCAAACATTATAGGCTTTTGCCAGTGCTCTTGGTTGCCCTCTACAAACTGACAGTAAAACCCTATTACTGAACATGCAACACGGATGGGTCACAGGATATGGCAAAATACACCAACTAGAACTGGGTTGAGAGTTTCCTCCTCGCTGGAGCTTACACGATACCAGAGAGTACTGCGGAGGTTACCAGGGGAGAAAAACAATCAAAGACCTCATCAAACCGTGAGATCTGCAAGTTGTAATGAAAGTCACTGTGGCAATAGATGTGGCAATAGTGTAACAGTGTCAGGAGTATTGAGGAGACAGCCAACAGCTTTCCAGTTGGACCTAAGGCCCTCTTGTCAGAAAGGAGTACGTTCCTGATACTGTTAACTAGAACAAGAACCTTATGGAAGGGAAGGAAATAGGTCACTAGGGAAGAGCGACTATGAACCTGCAGATAGGAAGACAGGACACCAAACTGCTCTGTAAATACCTGTGATTATACCCTTAGGCCGGAAGAGCGCTCAGCACTCAACTGGAAGCCGGCTTCTCCAATAGAGGCAGAGAATCGCAGCACCCAGACAGGACACAGCCTAGTGCAATGGAAGAGCAGTGAAACAGACAAGAGCCAGCCGGAATGTGAGATCCTGGCGACCCTGCACTCTTCACCTGGAACCAGGCCATCCAAATCTCGCTCCATCCTAAAGCTCAGGGAACCTTGTGGAAAAGGGAGCAATAAGATTGTAAGAGTCTGAAGATGGGAAGGTCCACCCCTGGACAAGACATTCCACTCCAGGCAGGGATACTGCATCTAGGAACTCGCTGCAGTGAGACTTGTCCTTCCCAGACCTGCACGATGACTGACACACCAACATGTCCCCGTAGACTAGTGAGGAACTCAGGAGAAATAATTACATGCAGTGGAAACCTTAGGGGCCAGGGCTAGACAGGTGAAGGGGTATGTCCCTATCAGTGGGTCTGCCCAAGGAAGGGCCACTTGGTCTGCAACAGAGACTGGAAACCCCACTGGAGCAGAAGATCCAGAGGGAACCCAGGATCTATAGAAACAAGGAGGGCGTGAGGTGGATTTGATGAAAGGAGGAGGAGGGAGGAAAGAAGGGAGGAAGGAGAAAAGGAAGAGGGCAGGAATAATTACTCAATATACTTGTAAAACTAGGAAAAAATTGAAAGAAATAACCGAGATTTTATGAAAGTCGAAAGCGCCAAGTCAAAGCTCAAGCAGACTCCTCCAGCAGCGAGGCAGTGCCTGGTGGCGTGGGGTTCGCTCTGATTCCTGAGTCATAGTCAGGGAGACAGTGAGTTTCCAGATCATCTGCTCAGACAGATGTGACCCAAAGGGCAAGAACCTCTGCGGTGTGTCGCCCCACACAGCTACGTCACACACACTCTCTCAGGATACCAGGGGCCAGTGTGACCTTCTTCAGGACACAGGCACAGCGGCGGTGCAGGCTGGCCACCTGGGTGTGTCTCCAAGTGCAAGGCGCTTGCATGTTGGAGAGTGGGCGGCCCAGACCAGGACACGCGTGCGATGAAAGAGCCGAGGAAGCTTCGGTAGATGCCCAAGGAGGTCGGGGCTGTAATTCCAAGGTGAAGAAACCAGGAAAACTCCCTGAGCTAGAGAAGGTGGGGGCTTCCGGGAGCTTATGCGTGCTACTGGGGAGCACACTGAGGGTGTGGGGACATTCTTGAGCATGCTCAACCTAAGACAGCCGCCACTGGACGTGCTCGGCTTAAGGTCAAAGTTCAACAAGACCACAAGGTGGACAGGGTCAAGGTGGCCAAGAAGAACGGTCTTGGGCGTCTTAGCTTGCGTCGAAGATAGTGGACCCCACACAGTGCCATAGTCCAGGGTCAGCCCCAGCGACCGCCTTTTCCTGAAAAGGTTTTTGGCTGCAGCCCGAGGAAGGACCACTGAAGATGAGCCGCTCCGGGGACTTGACCCTTTCCTTGAGGTTGAGGCTCCTGGTCTCATGATTTAACGGACGCCCGACGGAAGCTACTTAAGAAAGGCCTATTTTGGCTCACAGGTCGAGGATGCGGCCGGTCGTGGCATGAGACATGGTGTCAGGGGTGAGAGGAGGTTGGTAACAAGGCCGGGGAGGAGACGGAAGTCAATGCTTGTGCTCAACTCGCTTTCTCCTCTTTATTCCGTCTGGGACCCCCACCCGCGGACCGGCGTCAGCGCACGTACGATGAGTCATCCCACCTTGATGAGCTCGACCTAGAAACTTCTCACAACATGCCCAGGATTGTCCCAACTGATTCTGATCCTGTCACCTCAGCCGACAGACGTTAACCGCCCCCTACCTTGCTCATTGCCAGCAAGGGCTGCAGTTTCACTGCCCCTCCATTTTGCCAACCACGGTGACCCGTAGTTTCCCTGAGGCCCCCCAGCCCTGAGTTAGCTGGATGTGCCTGTCACTGCAGGCGACAAGCCCACAGGCTCCGTCAAAATGCACGGATAGAGCCACCGCAGCAAGTGTGGGGGGCTTACCCCAGGCCTCTCTGCAGCGGAGCGTTGCCAACCCTTGGGAATGTGGTCTCTGGAGGTTTTCGTATCTGTGACTGACGGCTGTGTTCTGTGTACCTAGAATAGCAACACCCCCGGCCTGCCCCGCTGTGAGGGATGTTTGCACAAATGTCACAACTGGTTACCTGTGCCTGGTCTCCTTGAGGGGTCCCAAGTTCAGTGCCCAAGGCTGACTGCTAAACTCAACCCCATAAACACCTGCTCCCAGGACCCACCTGGGTTTCTCTATGCAGAGGTTTTCACACATGTCTCTGGAACTTTCTCCCAGAGAAAAAGTCCTCAGACAGGGAAGAACGCAGGAGTCTGCGCGGGGGCTTCTCCAGATTCGGACCAGAGAACAGAAAACCCCACATCTGTGTTAAAGAGCCTGCAAGAAACAGCCTTGGGTTATCTTTAACAGCCATTTGAGAAACCTGCTTGTGCATCTGAACTAACATCCTTTTGACTCAAAGGCAGAGCCTTCAAATACAGTAAGGTAGCACCAAGCTCCCACCAACCCCAGAGCTAAGAGTGTCCTTGCCTAGCACCAGTCTGCAGCAGAAGAGTCCGGCTTTGCTCTAAGCTGCCCCCCCCCCCCCGGTGCATGTGGCAGATGCTTTTTGTTCTGTTACTGCTAAGAGCTCACACAGCTGCTTCCACCACCATCCGTGTTCCTGTGGTCGTGGTCATGCTTTTGACTTAGGACAAGAGCTGGGTTTTGCGTGGACAGCCACCATGCATGTTTTTCTCTGCAGAAATCTTAGTTCCAAGGGTAAGCCGCGAATGACCCAACTCGGAACCTTCACAAGGACACCAGAGACGGCCAGCTCCTCTGGACGCCACTGGACACTGCCACCCTGAGGTCCGCCTCAGCCCTGCCCTGCAGTAGCAGCGCGATCCTTTCTAGGTTCGGAGGAGAAATGAGGTCTTCAACCTCCAAGCAGGGTGACTCTCTTCAGCCCTGACCCCAGGGCCGCCCTCCCAGAGAGTGTGGCAGGAAGCGTGATGTCTAGGGTAGCCCCAAAAGGTGAGACATCCCCGGAAGCAAATCTCAGGGTCGATTGCTCCTTGGAATCTGGGGGATGTATGGACTCAGATGTATTGACCTAGGAATCAAAACCCCAGGACCTCCCTGGCTCCATCACTCATTAGGTGCCTGGCCAAGCCAGCACCGGGGGTCAGGTTCCCCCCATTCCCATCCACCCCTGCTTCATAGACCAGAGGCACACTGCAAACCTTTTGCTCCTTCTCTTTTAATGTGTCTTTAATATCTTTGTTTGTTTAAATTGACGACCACGGGCAGGCATGTCACTAAAATCTTTAAGAAGTAGAACAGTGAATGCCAATTTGTAAGAGAAATGAATCTAACTCAACATTGCAGACACTTACAATTCAGAGAAAGGCAAAGCATATATTCTACAGGAAATGTGACTTATGCACTATGCCGAAATGATACCGAAAAAGAAAAACAAGACCTGAGGACTCTCACATCTGGATTCTAACACTGTAGTCAAAGTCATGTGAGAGACCATCATGTAATAGGACTCGAAGACCAGTGCAGTGGAATTGCGAGTCTAAAAATAGTGTCAATGAGCGGCTGGATTGCAACACGAATACTAAGAATATTAGTGGGGGAGGATGACTTCTCAACAAATGGCACTGGGATAACTGGCTAGATAAGTGAATTAAAAAAAGATTTCTGTCATTACCTCATTAAAATGGATCAAAGATCTAAAAGCAAAAGGATCTGGCCTTGGCTTCTAAGATCAGGTGCCAGATGCATAAACAGCAAAATAGGAAGAATTGAGAAATCAGATTTCACTGCTCTTAAAGCTCACCTTTCTCAGCAACCCACAGAATGGAAGAAAGTATTTCTAAATCATGTATCAGGGAAGAGGTTGATATTCAGGATACAAATGTGTAAATAATTCAACTCGAAAATAATCAGAAGACTTCAACTTAAAAATGGGTAAAAGGGGGAAAAATGGAGTTGGGCATGGGGGCTGTTGCCTGTGCTCTCAGCACTTTGGGGGGCTGAGATGGAAAGATGGCTTGATGCTCAGGAGGACAGCCTGGGCTACACAGAGAGCGCAAGGCTAGACAGGCCACAGAGTAAGACTGTCAAAAAGAAGAAGAAAGAGAAGGAGGACTCGGGGGAGAAGGAGAAGAAGAAGAAAATAGGAAAACGGAAAGGATTTCTACAAACATTTCTGTAAGATGCTACACAAATGGCCAGGATCGCATGAAGAATGCGCTACCTCCAAGTTCTGCTGAAGGGTCGCTGTAGCCCCCAGCTGGCTTCAGACTCCAGCTCGGGGACCTCAGTCAGCACAGTTACTCAGCCTCTCTGGCCCTTGGGTCTTCCTCTGTATCAAGGACAATAACGACCTCAGCCATCTAGTGAAGTGAGGGTGTCAGTGCATGAACAGCACGGGGCGCCCCCGAGCGTGCTCAGTGCTTAGCATCTGGCCCGGGCCAGCCGTTGCTGGAGAAGGACCCATATTTCTGTGTCTCACAGGTAGATGGGGAGAATCTATCTTTGGGGTTATATCTGCCCATCATTATCTTGCTTTGGAAGGGAGGGTGTTTAAAAGAAAAGTTTCCGCCGGAAAGTGGTGTAGAACTTCTAGAAAGAAGTTGGGTGGAATGAGGCAGAGTGCTTTGCAGGAGGGAGGGAGCTGGGCAGAAGGCTCAGTCCTAGGTGCCCACTGTCAGGGAGAGAGAGAGAGAGAGACAGAATGGAAGCTGAGCTTAGAGCGAGAAGTGGCCCTAGGCAACTACAGATTATACCTGTGGTAGACAGAGGTGTCCGTGGACCGGGCTGTATCAGATGCCTCGTTGGAGTCCATGAGGCTCAAAGGCACATCCAGGCAGCAGGTGGGGACATGTGTGAAGGACACAGAACCTGGTGGCATTGGAATAACCCAGATGGTCCCCAGGTAGCCTGGCAGCCCTCAGATCCACCTGCTGGAGGGGGGTTCTCTCCTCCCCCACCCGTGAAGCAGGCTGGTGGCAGAGGGGCTGCGACTTCCCTGGCTGCGGACAGAGCACATCTAGGAGTGCTCTAACTTTACTGCTCTCCAGCTTCCGGGGCAGGTGAACCGCCTCCAGCCTTCGCCCTTATTTTCCTGGGGAGTCCCAGAAGATAGTGATCCCCTCTCCTTTCTGGACCGGCTCCGGATCAGAATCATGAGAAGCAATCTTCAACCGTGCAAAACACCCATGTCTAGGGAGCCTGTGAGCAGAGTTTTAAAGACCTTGAAATTGCTTTAATGAAAATGCGACTTATGATAAACTCCTATTGCACAGCAAGTCTGCGTGAGCCATCTGCCTTTATTAAAGACCATAATTTGATGGGTTTCCCAGAAAGGATCCCAGCCGCAGCCCGTGGCCGCCACAGTGGCGGTGATACTATAATCACTTTGGGTTCCGGATGGTTAAGCCTCATTGTACTGTAGCCGGCACATAGTGGGCGCTTAGTGAGGAGGGGATGATAAAGTGGCTAAGAGGCGCTGGCAGTTACCAGGACCTAGTTACACTCTTGCCAATTGAACTCTCCGAGCAGCTGGGATTTTAAGCCCCAAGCTGCATGGTTAGTTCCTGATTGTGCAGATGTGGGGGTGGGGGTGGGGATGGGGGACAGAGCAACAGCTGGCTGTGCCCCAGCATCTGCACTTCCTGTTCTGGCCAGCTCCCACCCCCTAGAGCCGTCCTTAGCCACTTCCATATGTCGCAGGGAAAATGGTCTCGACTGTCCCAATGTTGTAGGGTTCTTGTGGTCCGGAGTCGAAGATTGAAACCAGAACACATGTAGGGATTAAGGTAGAGTTTATTAGAGAAGAGAAAGGTTTGATCTCATGGACTCCAGACATGGAGTGCCATGAGGGTCTAGGGAGCCTCCATGAGAAGCAGAAATAAAACGAGCTCATGGCACTGGAGTGCCACGAGGGGCTAGGGAGCCCATGAGAACTCACAGTGCCTAGGCATGGAATTCATGAGGAGCAAGGAACAAGAAACAGACTCACGGCACTAGAGGGCCATGAGGGGCTAGATCGCCAAAGATGGCTGCCAGGGCCAGGTGTATTTATACACCTAGACAAGCCCAGGAAACTGGCTTTTTCCCATTGGTTAATTCCCATGGGGGCCCAACCCAGTTGCTCTTGGGCCCATGTGGGTTAGAGGTCAAGTTGTTTGATGTGGAGAGCTCATCTCCATAATCACTTCATGAGGAAGTTGGCCATCTTCTCTCTGGGAGGCTTGGAGTCAGTTCCTCAGCAGGAGTGTTCCGTCAGGGTGATTCCAGCAGTGGGGGGATGGCTTTCAGGAATTACAAAGACCTCGAGAGACCCATCCCAGCATGGCTGCTCGAATCCTGCCTCACATACCCTGAAGCCCTCCCTGCACAGCTCCCCACCCTCACCCCCTGTTGAGATTTGGCAACATGACAAGTGACAATCATCCCTAGGCAGGGCTGGAAGGTGTTGGGATGTGTTTGTAGGGTGCCAGGCAAAGGCCTTTCGCAAAGCAGCCGCACATCCCACCAACCCTGGGTCCTGCCGGCAGCCTCCCCGGACAGGCAGGGGCTTTAGGGGCCCACCCTTTGCTGGTGTTTCTAAGCACTTTTTCTCAGTTCCACGCAACTTCTTGGAGGATCCAGCCTACCTAAAGGATGTCAGCCTTCTCCCTCTTCATTTGCAAATTCTATTCCGAACTCAGGGACCCCTTGTTAATTCCCAACTGTGGGAGCACAGGCCTTGACCACAGACAGGTGACCTTGTGTCCAGAGGACAGCCACATGCAAATGGCACAGACTGGAGCCCCCACAGGCTGAGCCCCCACAGGCGGAGCCCCCACAGGCTGAGACCCCACAGGCTGAGACCCCCACAGGCTGAGACCCCCACAGGCTGAGCCCCCCACAGGCTGAGACCCCCACAGGCTGAGACCCCACAGGCTGAGACCCCCACAGGCTGAGCCCCCACAGGCTGAGCCCCCACAGCCTGGAGCCCCCACAGGCTGAGACCCCCACATGCATGTCCAGGGCCCTGGCACTTGAACCGCTTTCAAACCTTGGGGGAACTGCTTGGGTCATGTCCCCATTGAACCCCCACACAAGAGGTCACTCCCTGACAGCTGGTTTGAATTCTAGAAGGAGCCTGGGGAACAAAGGAGTGATGGAATTTGGAATATGCGGGTTTATTTTTGTCATTTTGGGTTTTTTCTGTTTTTTTTTGTTTTGTTTTGTTTTTACGGTGGAGAATGAGGAAGACTTCTGTAGCTCTCCTACAGTTTCCCTGTGTGACTCCCCATCTGAAATTGTCAAGTTTGACACAGGTTTCCGGAGCAAAGGAATCTTGAGCTAGCCTGGGACAGCATCCATCAGTGTAGGAGATGTTCTTGTTCTCTTGTTGTGGGGTCACTCTCTGGGAGTCTGTATATATCTGGGTTCTGGTGTTCAGAGTAGAAGATTGCAACCAGAACACACTTAGAGGATTGGGGTAGAGTTTACTAGAGGAGAGAAAGAACGGAACGTGGAGTGCAGGGGGCTAGGGCGCCCTGGAGAACTCATGGATTCCAGGTATGGACTTCATGAGGGCCAGGGAGCTGGAAGAGAACTAACGGATTCCACTGTGGAGTGCCATGAGGTGCTGGTGCCAAAGATGGCAGCCAAAGTGGATCTTTTGCCACCTGGAGGTGGGGCTGGAGAACAAATTTTTTTTTTGTAATGTATTTACCTAATTTTCAGTGGAGAACTAATCTCCATATCCTTTCATAAGCAAAGAGTTGGGGGAAGTTGACCACCTTATCTCTTGGAGGATTGGAGTCAGTTCCTCCTTAGCAATAGGGGGTGTTTCTCCAGGGTAATCCCCCAGTGGGGGATGGCTTTCCATGACCTTCAGAGACTGTTGGAGCTTGGCTGCTCTAGACCTACCTAACCCTGAATTCAGCGTGTCCACTTATTGTTACAAATACTGCTTTATAAAACAGACATGGCTATCCAGAGTGATATCCACAGTGCCCCCCAAAGGGCACCAGCCCATTCTGTGGGGCATCTTTTTTCTTTTTTGCATGTATGTGTGTACCAGCGGTCCCAAGGATGACATCGGGAATCATCTGGGATTGCTCCTCATTGTTTGCTCTGGGAATATCCTGGCTCCACCTTCCGGGCCAGACTTAGAGATCGCTGGCATATCCTCCTGGCATTTTTTATGTGAAATCTGGAGATCTAAACTCTGGTCCTTTTGTTTGTGAGGCAACGACTTAACCTGCAGCCATCTCCCAGTCCCTGTCCTGCAAGGCATGTTCCCTTCAGAGAGCGTCGAGGTTTGTGCGCTGTGTTCCCGATTCCTTTTCTCCCCTTTTCAGATGGATCTTCTGCACCATTATTAGCCTAGGTGCTGCTATCTGACAAAGGCGGCCGATCTTCTTCTGCACCATTAGTTTAGCTGCTGCTATCTGACAAAGGCAAAATTTGTTCCCCAGTATGAATTATTGCCCAGAACAACGTTAGAATTTCTTTCCTGGCCTCTTCCCTAAATAACGGCACTCAGGTTAAGGCAGGCGTAGAGCAGCTACGCTAGGATGGGTCTCTCAAGGTCTTTGAAGGTCTTTGGAATTCCGGAAGGCCATCCCCCTACTGCTGAAGGAACACCCCTGCTGGAACTGACTCCGATCCTCTCAGATAAGATGGCCAGCTTCCCTTTGAAAAGATTATGGAAGGGAGCTCTCCATATCAAACAAACAACTTGATCTCTAGCCTATGGGGGCCCAATGAGAGTTAACCAATGAGAAAAAGCCAGTTTCCCGGCTTGCCTAGGTGTACAAATATGCCTGGCCCTGGCAGCCATCTTTGGCGCCCTAGCCCCTCGTAGGAGAGCTGCGAGTTCTTTCTAACTGCCTGCTTCTCATGGACTCCATGCCTGGGGTCCATGAGTTCTCTGGGGTGCTCTAGCCTCTCGTGGCACTCCAAGCCTGGAGTCCGTGAGTTCCAGCCTTTCTCTCCTCTAATAAACTCTACCTTAATCCTCTATGCGTGTTCTGGTTTCAATCTTCGACTCCAGAATACAAGAACCTGCAACATTGGGACAGTGGTTCCTGTAACATTTGGTCCCTGAACAGAGACCCTGTAACATTTGGCCACCCAGATGGGATTATCCTGTAAGATTTGGTAACCCAGAAGGGACATTTGAACAGAGCAAAGACTGTTCCCGCATCAAGGTCATCCTGAGTTTCTATAGCAACCCATGGCACACCCTTGCTCCCTTCTTATCCAGAGAGTCGCCGTCTGTCATAGCAGAATGCATGCCCTTTCACTCAGGGGCCATTGAATTACGTCTAAGCATTTCCTTGAAGTCTTTGGGCTTCCTGACAAAGGCACAAATAGATATGGCCACATCCTCCTCAGATCTTGCATCTGGAAGGCGCGCAGGATGTCTGGAGTTACGGCAGCCCCTAGAAAAGCAAGCAGGACCACACCTGAGAACGAATGGCCACACCGATTGAGTTGGGGACAGACTTGGTTCCCAGATGCAGCTATGGTCCTGCAAGAACCTGTGCATGGAAGTCAATCTCTCGTCTTGCCACTCCCAAAGCGTAAGAGAAAGAATTACAAGTCACTGGCCCTCACGACTGACGGCACTGGTTAAAGAATTCGAGAGTCGGTAGTTGTAACATCGCCTCTGACTTAAAAGTCCACTGAAACAACTGGGCATTACAATTTCGAGCTGGCCACGGTGATCCACACCTGTAATCCCACCTCTGAGGCAGGAGGAGCTAGAATTGGAAGCAGCCTGAGCTACCCAGCAGGTTCACAGCTACAGGGGAGACTGCGAATGCCTGGTGTGTCTGGGGGCTGCGGCTTTTTTGTGGGTAGCAGGAGAGAGGTTGTGCTCACCTCACCCCTGTTGGGCAGGGACAGGAGTCTTGTGTAAGGCTGTGAGAGACTCCGCCTGCACCTCCTCCTCTACCTCCTGCCCCCATCAGCTCCTCCGGAAAGCCCCCATGTTGCGGGTGCATCGGAAAGGCAGATGTCAGAGGGACTCCTAGTGGGACAGCAGGTCTGCCCCCAGCATGTCGCTTGCCCAAGACCCCAGTCTCTGGTGCCCGGTCTCATACACGACTTGGCTCGAGTCACGTGTTCTTAGTGGAAGTCAGTCAAGGAAGAGCCTCCAGGGACATTCTGGCAATAGAACTTCAGGGAGAAAGGAATAAATTTACAGCCCACCACGGCAGCGGGGAGCTGGAGGCGGCTGGTCACTGCACATCCGTTGATGAAGAGGCGGAGTGAACGGCTCTCCTTTCGCTTTCTGCGTTGGCTGCAGTCTAGACTCCCACCTGCTCTCTGTGGCAGGTGGTCGCGACTCAGCTCACCCATCAAGACGATCCCTTGCAGCTGCGCCAGCTTCCAGGTGGTAACAGATCTCACGAGGCAGCGGTGGAGCCAACCATCACACTAGGGTGCTCATACATTCGGCTGTGGAGGCGATTTCTCCCCTCCCTCCATCCTTCCCTCCTTTCCTCAAGTATTCCCTCCCTCTGTGCCTTGTCTCCTCTCCCTTTCCTGTTCATCCCCCCTCTTTCCCTCCCCTTCTATCCCTTTTGATTCCCTCTCCTCTCCTCCCCTCCCCTTCTATCCCTTTCCCTTTCCTTCCTTCCTCCCTCCTTTTCTTCCTTCCTCCTCCTTTTCTTCCTTCCTTCCTTCCTTCCTTCCTTCCTTCCTTCCTTCCTTCCTTCCTTCCTTCCTCCCTCCCTCCTTTCCTTCCTCCCTCCCTTCCTCCCTCCCATCCTTCCTTCCTATAAGGGTTAACTTTGGAAGCTCTTGAATTTCTCCTTTGCTGTATGAATTTAGGGGATTGCTATGCTGTTCTCTGGGCTGCTTAGAGCATGTGAATCAGGAATTGTGGAAAGAAACATTAATAGATGCAAAAACTTTTTTGTGAGTCAACTAATGTGTTCATAAGGAGCCCACCCAGGTCCATCTGTTTGAGTCTCTTCTGGAGAGAAGATGACAGAGATATGATTAAGCAGTTCTGTGCACAGTTAACGTGACAGTGTTTCTCATGTGAAATGTGTAGAGCGATGGGTCATCATCAGATTTCTGGATATTGCATATAAATATCCCTTGACCTGAAAGACTTCTGAATGGGTTCTATATCCGCAAAAAGCATTCCAAAGACTGTACTGCAGCCAAGCGAAAGAACACAGAAGTGTGTGTAGGAGGTGGAGAAGATCTCAGAAACAAGCAGGTCCAAACCTGCTCCTCCTCACATCGCCATCTCATACGTCCTACAAGGAAGCTGCGGAAGAGACCCAGACTAGATCCCTTCATGTGCCCCTCATATTCATATATCAAAGCCCTTGTTCCCTTCCTTAGGAGTAGGGTGGATGCATATACGAATAAAATGAGATAATACTAGAGTAGGATGAACCCTAATCCATTATGCCCACTGTCCTTATCACAAGGAACACACACACGGATGCATGCAAACACAGACACATAAATCCTCACATATGTGTAACACATATGCACGTATTCACACAGCTATGTACAGGTGCACATGTGCACACACACACATGCATGCACAGATGCACATTCATATACATGCACACATGCACGCACATGCATGCACAGATGCACATTCATATACATGCACACATGCACGCACATGCATGCACAGATGCACATTCATATACATGCACACATGCACGCACATGCATGCACAGATGCACATTCATATACATGCACACATGCACGCACATGCATGCACAGATGCACATGCATGTGCAAAAATACACATGTACATACACTTGTGCATATACAAGTGTGCACGGATACACATGTATGTTCAGGTGTACATTCACATACACACATGCAGGCATATGCATATATGCACAAATGCACATGTACACACATGCACACACAGATACACGTATTCATTCACATGCGGTCATAGTTAACAGTTGAGGGTTTGAGCTCTGGAGACATTTATGGAGAATTAGTAGTTAGTTGAGCCCAGAGTGAACCTGCAGGAGATTGTCTAGCTGATGGGGAAGGTCCAGCCCATGGTGGGTGGGACTGGGCCCTGAATAGGTGAATAAAATACAGAGAACTGGTTGAGGAAGTCGGCATCCTTGTGTATACTTGACCAGACATTCTGACCTGGCAAGTAACAATTGTCCCTCTCTCAGCCATTATGTGGAGATGGTGTGGCCAATTCCCTCAGCCCTGGTGTTGGTGCGTGCTCTCCCATCAAGCTGGACTGAGAACTGTAACTGGATTGTAGGAAAATAAATCCCTTGTTCCCTTAAGCCATTTGATGGTCATTTATCAGCAACCATGCAGGTGAGCTGCAACACATGCATATATGCAAATGCACACATATGCATGGGTGCACTTATATTTCACATATAAACACATATGTGCACATACATACACACTGATGCACATGCACACAGAAGCTTGAGGAATTTTCTAGGTATCCCACCATGAGTTTTATCTCCATATCCATATCTATACCCATAGGTGATGACACGTGTCTGCAATCCCACCCCTCGAGGGGCTGAGGCTGGAGGGTCGTGCGCTTGAGGACAACCAAGGAAGAGAAGAAGCCGTGAAGGGCATGCATGCATGGCTGGTCCCCACTTTCATGTGACTCAGTGTCATGACATTTTCTCCCCTTGCCACAGAAGAAAGGAGATGTGTTTGGTGGAGGCTGCTTCTCAGAGGCACAGCGAGGGGACCTGGCAGACTTCAGTCTAGGCCTGGGAGTGAGCATCACTGAATAGTGCCCCCAGTTTCATGGCCACTTGTAAGGCAGAAGGTCCTCATGTGGAAATAGGTGTAGCAGCCATCGATCCTTGAAATAAGGTCACGCAGTACAGCGACCTCTAACCCAATGTGAGCGGCACTTTAGACGAGTGGGAGTGGTGAAGACATGGAGCTGGGGGGGGGTGATGGCAGAGGCGGGGCTGAGGGTGATTTGAGCAGTGTGTATCCAAGCCAGGGAACAAGGGGAAGCTCCACAGAGGCCAGATGCAAGGACGGGGCCTGAGCTTTTTCCCCGGGAGCCCCTGTGCCTGGCACCTTGGTTTGGAGGCGCGGGCTTGCTGAAAGGAGGCAGGAGCTCCCACTAGGTGCCCCGGCTCGACTAGACAGCCCAGTGCCTCCGAGGAAGGGTGAAAGTCCTGCCAAGGCACAGGCAGGGACGTGCCCCAGCACGTGGGAGATGCTTCCATTCTTTTGAGGCCTCATTTGTTTTCTGAGTCGGGGTGTCGGGTAACCCACCCAGGCTGACCTCAAACTCCCTGTAAAGTGAAAGACGATCTTGAATTCCTGATTTACCTAACTCTTCTTCCCAGCACAGGGGGTAAAGCCAGGTAGCGCCGTGGTTCTGGGACTTAACCCAGGATTTCGTGTGTGCTAGACAAGTACTCTAGAACGGAGCCTTCTTTCTCTTCTTGACAACCATTCTGATTGGGCTAGACACGGAACGGATCTCGATCAAAGATTAGGGTTCCAGGTGTGATCCACAGCTGAGGGGTCCAGGCCTAGTCAGCAGCTCTTTCCTAGGACAGTGGAGGAGGGGTCGCAGGGCAAGATATGGGGGACAGGTCCTTTGGGATCCCTCCCCAGCTTTGTCCCTCTCCCAGCCTCCCCTCTCTGGCCCCTCTTTGAACACCAGCCTGTTGTGGGGCTCAGCCCCTCCTGCCCGCAGCAGCCTCCACCCAGCAGGATGATCGGTGTGACCAAGAGGCTCCTCCTCAGCAGTTTAGTGTCCCTTCAGAACTAGAGCGCAGAGAGATTAGGGGTTGCTAATTTGGAACCGGGCTGATGTGCTATAAAAAGCAAAGAGGCTTTGGGATCCGCAAGCCATTTTAGAAACTCATCCCACACACAGAGAGGATGAAGTCAGTGGGATTTGTCTCTCTCCACAGCCCTTTTAAACATGCTTCCCGATGGACCCCTCCCAGAACCTTCTTTACTGATGGCCCTGGCCACAGAAGCTCGGACAGAGAAGGGGTTGCGGTAACATGCCAGGCACCTCCAAACACAGCCAGCATCCTTTCCCATCCCCCCGGGAGGTTCAAGATGGCCCAGATAGAACAGGAACGACGGCAAGTGCAAGGAAGGCTGACCAAGAGGGCTTGCGTGTCAGGGAGACACAGAAGAAGCAAGAGCTGGGGAAATGGCTCAAAGGTTAAAGCTGTTGCCTCGCGAGCAAAAGGACCTGAGTTCAAATCCCCAGATCCCATATAAAAATGCCAGGTGGAAATGGCAGCAGCCTGCAATTCCAGCCCTGGAAGGCAGAGCCTGGAAAAACCCCAGAGCAAAGCAGTAAGAGGTATAGAAGTGTGTGTGTGTGTGTGTGTGTGTGTGTGTGTGTGTGCACGCGCGTGTGTGTGTAGGGACAGCTCAGCCTGGAGACATCAGTGCCTTCCCTCCTGGACTCCTGTGGAACTCACAAAGTTGACAGTTCATTATTCAACAACAAAGGAGACTGACAAAGAGGCTGGGAAGGTAGCTCCGCCCACTGTCTCTCCTGCCCATCAAAGCATCACCAGAGGCTCTGGAGGGCAGCTGCGTGGACGTGCTCACATCCATGTGCACACGCCTTCCACACCTACCCATGTGAGACTACCCGTGTGCACATGGATGTCCAGGGGAAACTCTAGATATCTCAACTTCACAGAAAGCAGGCTGCACGGACTTTAAGGCCTTGAGCCAACCAGCTTTGGGTTCTCTGCGAAAAGTGTCCAAATTCTCCTTTCTTTTTGCATTCTTCCCCGGCTCTTAGTTTCCGCCCCTCGCGGGCTACTTAGCTCTGGGTGCAACTGGCCGTGAGGAGCCTCTGCGTGCTCAGCTTGAGTTCCAGGACATCTGTGCGGGGACATAGATCTGCTGCAGCTATTGAGAGCAATTATGAACCCCTCAGGCGGGAGCTCGGCCCAGCGCAGAGGGACGCAGAGCTGGGACGCGCCTATGAATAGCTGCGTCCCTCCGGGCGTCCTACAGGCAGCCCCGGGGTGAGGGCGCCCTAATGCCTCGTGGGGGCACGAGGGAAGAGCAGGTGCGACTTGAGTGACATTCTTGGCCCTTGGCTCTGCACCAAACCACCACCCTATGGTCACCTACTCTCCTGATGCCCTTTTCCTTCTTGAAGAAGGAAGTGCTGGTTTTGGCTCTTGCTTTGAAAGCCCACCGTGGCAGGAACCATTGGCACTTGGTAGACTTGAAGTCAGGAAGCAGGAAGAGAAGGGAGAACACAGCTCCATTTTCCCGCTTTCTTTTTTAAAAGTTCCTTGATTTATTACCTGTAGTAAGAACTCCAAAGCAATGGCTATTATATTTCTTGTTCTCATGTGGACCTTTTCTGTGACATTCAGTTCTTTTCATACTTAATGAAATTTCCCCTCTTGTGCTTTCCTTTACTGGCTTTGTTTCTAAATTCATTTCTTATTAAACATATTCTGTTTCCTGGAGTTCATTCTTCCAGATTTCTTATATTTTCATATATAATTTTCATTTCATTAAACTTTTTTTCCGATTGTTGAGAAAACCTGCCAGATCAATATTTTAAATTAATTACACGGGTTTTCACAATAATGAGCTTGTTTTTATTGTCTTCTTTTAAGTTGTTTGTAATATGATTAATCTGGCTATCCATTTGTAAAAACTCAAAAGAAGTTTATGTTAAAATAAGTAAATACATGAATAAAAAAGTTTCTTTATTGAAGTATAGTTTACATTTATACTTGGTATAGTATGACACTGTAGTACAATCTAGGAGATTATGAGCTGGTGTGTAGAGAGCTGGCCTAGCAAGCATGAGGCGTTGGAGAAACAAAATAAAAATAAACAAACAGGACAACAATGATACAGTATGATTTATGCATGCAAATTGTGCAGTTAGATATTGCTGTCAACTTGACAATTACGGCCTGAGCTCTGGACAAATTGGCGAAGAATTTGTAGCAAAGACAAGTCCTGAACAAGCTCGCAGAAGACTGACGGATGCGGAAAGAACCCAGCACGCAGTGGGCAGGTCCATTGCACGGACGGCTGGATAAGATGGAGGGAGCTGGTTTAAGTAGCTTGTCATACTCCACATGCTTGCACAGGTTTGCAGTCAGGCAAGAATGTTGGGTGTGTATGTATGTGTGTGTATCATTATACTACATATTTTCTCCATTCTTTTACTTATTTTTTAATGTTTCCTACATGAATATAGTGAATTCATACTATTTTCAATTTTCACCCCTTAGTCCTAAGTCCCATCCCCCTTTCCTTTCCCCTTATAATCCTCATCTCCCTGCCAGACTCCCTCCTATTTTCAAATCACTCGTGCGGCCCACTGTGTTTCATCTGGTTTGTCTCCGATGACATGTGCCTGACCTGCTTCATGCTCCAGCAGCGTCATAGATCAGGGAGCTCGTCACCGAGGAAAGCGTCCTCCTCCTCCCTCCCATCAGCGCCGGTCCTCATCAGTCTCTCAGGGAGCTGTGGAGCTTCTGGAGATCTTTCTGCTTCCGTGGTGAGAGGCTGAGACGTGAGACAGCTCCCGTGCCATTCTTGTGTAAGTTCACATCTGCCATGAAACCTTGTGTATCACAATTCCATCATGTCCAGGAGACAATGCCTGGCCACTCCCTCCTCCTCGACGCTCCCTGAGCCTTGGGATAGGGGGTAGGTGGGTTATATATGTCATGTTTAGGGACAGTCCACAGTCATTTATTTTCCATATCTTGGTGAGTTGTGCTTTTCAGCAGTAAACTCCTTCTGCTGAAGGAGGCTCCTAGGTAGAGTGCTAGCTGCTTTTCCAGTTATGAGTATAATAACAGGCATTTACATAGCACTTTGATGCCCTGTCTTTGGAGCTAAAGATTTATAGTCTACTCTTGCATTGGGACCTATGTCTTTCCCTTTCATAGGTTCTTGTTCTAGATTACAGTAACAGGAATGTGTTCCATTCTGACAAGTGGGTCTTAAATCTGATCAGAAAGCTGTTGGTTGTCTCTTTGCTATTCATGCCACTGTTACACTGATGGTAACCTGTTGCCACGGTGATTGTTATTGCAACTTGCAGGTTTCACAGATTGATGAGACTTTGATTGTTTTTCTCCTCCAGTAGCTTCTGTTCTCTCTGGTACTGTGTAAGCTGTCCAGCAAGGAGGAAGCTTCCAAACCTGTTCCAGCTGGTGTTTTTTGTCCATATTCTTGTGATCCATTTGTGTTGCATCTTCATTAACAAGGTCTTACTGTCAGCTTCTGGAGAGCCACCAAGAGCAATGGCAAAAGCCTGTATTGTTTGGGGGGAAGGCTTTGAGACCGCCCAATCAACAACTTGTCAGGAATTATCACATACCTGATACTTCTATCATTGTTATTGCCTCTGGATTCTAGGTGGAACATTCCAGTCTCTATACAGGGACTGTCCATTCTTGTTCATTTTTTTAAAACTAAAATGCTTTTTGATTTATTAAAACCATAGGAGGTAACCTTCCCTCCCAAACATTCCGACTCTTACAGGAATTCCAAGCCAACTACTTCAGTCAGGAGATCATGCTAACATCTGCATATAAGAGAGAACATATGGATTTATCTTTCTGTGTCTGAGATACCTCATTCAATATTTTATTTTCCAGTGATATTATATTATGTTATGCTATGTTATGTTATGTTATGATGTTGTATAATCTAATGTAAGTGAGGTTTGTCCCTCTCTCAGTAAACCCCGTGGACATGGTGTGGCCATTTCCCTCAACTCCTGGTGTTGGTGTGGGTTTTCCTGCCAAACTGTACAAAGAACTTTAACCTAAAATGATCAGGAAATATAAAACCTCCTTGTTCTTCTAAGCTTTTTGGTTCTGAATTTATTGGCAACATTCAGGCAAACTGCATAGATATGCTATAACAATTATATGGGTATAATTTATGTTGCTTAATTTATAGTAAATGTATATGGTCTACCAGTCATTGGCTTTCTTTATGTTGTAATAATTTACTTAGTCCAACATATTAAAAATGTTATCATTTGACATGTAACTGTGATGACTAGTATTAATGGTCAAGCTGACATCTAGAAGACAGGCCCTTGGGTCACCAGAGAGGAATTGGTTTGCCTGTGTGTGTGTGGGGGGGTCTCCATTGCTTACTTGAGGTAAGATGGTCCAGCCCACCATGGGCGGGGACATTTTCTAGCCAGGAGCTTTGTAAAAATGGGAACTGCAGACCAGCTGGCATGTATGCGTTGGGTTCTGTCTCCCACTTGACGGTGGTTGCGAGGTGACCCGCTGCTTCACGTGCCTGCCGTGTCACTTCCCCACACGATGGGATGGTGGGATGTCACTTGGAGCTGTGAACCAGTAAAATCCTCTCCCTCTGGGCTCAGGCATTTTGCTGCTCCACTGCGTAATGAAACTAAACATTAACCGTATAAGTTAGAAGCTGAGTCTGCAGTCGGGAGGCCTTGAAGCTCTGCATGTTCCGCTCCAGCCCTTCTCGGGCCAGGTGCCAGGCGTCTGAGAGTCCATGTGACTGGTCCCGCCACCCTGCAGGTGCATCTCTGGGGTTTGATGCCCGTGACCTCTGTAGGAGGTGAGGACTTGGAGCTGTCTGGTCTTCCTCCCCTCTGGGTTCCCGAACAGCCTGAGACTATCCCTTCCCCCCCTTGCCCCCCCCCCCCGTCTCCCAAGCAACCAGAGTCTCTCTCTTCCCTGCTTTTCAGGAAATTTTATGTTCAGTCACCTCCTGGCTTCAGTCTTGGAGTCTGGCACGCAAGTGCCTGGGCAGAATCTGCATCATCACGATGGGGCCAGTGGGCACCTCTCTCCAGGTGGTCATCACGGTATCTTTCAAGGTCAACAGCTGGGCGAGACGGTTAGTGGCTTCTCTCCCGGCAGCCTGCGCAGCACCTTCTGACTCGGGGAAAGCTAGTCAGCGGGAAGGAAGCTTCCAGAGCAGCAGAGCTGCGTTTCTCCATGTCCCGTGTCTGAGCTGACGGAGGCGTCAGCGGTAGGGTCTGACCAGCAGGTCGTGGTGGCGACCAAGACCAAAATAATGGTCTGCATCGTTTTGGTGGGTTTTGGCACTTGCCTGACCACCAGTTCGGAACCCCACCTTCGGTGCTGGCACATTTGGGATTTTTCACCTGTGGCTTCTGGAGAAGATGTTCAAGGCAGTCTCTGACGCCCACCTCGCACCCCTGCTTCCTATGTAGGGTATCTCAGTTCAAGTGTTTTCAAATTGTGCTTTGGACAGGCTTGTGGAGGAGTAGGTTTCTCTGGGGCTTTATCTCACCTCCCTAGTGTTACTTTTACTCCCTTTCCCCTCCTCTGCTCCCCTCCTCCTCGTCCTCTCTCCTTAACTCCTTCCCCCCCATTATTTCCTTTTCAGATTCATTAATTCTGGAGACCGCTTCCTACTGTCTTCCCGTGAGGGGTACTGTCCCCCAGCACCGTCCCTGAAAACAATGACCTATTTCCTTCTTTCTTTCCTCCTGTCTTCCTTCTTTCCTTCCTTCCTCCCTCTCCTCTTCCTCTCCCTTCCCTATTTCCTTCCTTTCTTCTTTTCCTCTTTCCTTCCTTCTTCCTCCCTCTTTTCCTTCCTTTAGTCCCTCCTTCCCTCCCTCTTTCTTTCTTTCTTTCTTTCTTTCTTTCTTTCTTTCTTTCTTTCTTTCTTTCTTTCTCTCTCTTTCTTTTCTCCCTTCCTTCTTTCTTTCATTTGTTTGTTCCTTCCTCCCTTCCTTCTCTTCCTTTTTTTTTTCCAGCATTGGAGTTGATTCTAGGGTCTTTGCTTTGCCACTGAGCGACATCCCCACCCTTC
This sequence comes from Typhlomys cinereus, assembly GCA_023101885.1. Taxonomy (NCBI): domain Eukaryota; kingdom Metazoa; phylum Chordata; class Mammalia; order Rodentia; family Platacanthomyidae; genus Typhlomys; species Typhlomys cinereus. Next base: position 819,977 of record JALPQD010000258.1, read on the forward strand.
TTTTCCTTCTTATTTTGAGACAGGGTCTCCTGAGCTGCCCGGGCAGGCCTCGAACCTGGGATCCTCCCACCTCACTGTCTGAAGCATCTGGGGAGGGGCGGGAGCTCCCGGCCCAAGGGGTGATTTCTGGGGGGGTCCTTCAGCCTCCGAAGGCCAAAGCCACGCCCTTGGGCTGTCACGCTGGTGGGCCCTGGACCTCAAAACTGCGGCTTTTCCTGCGGTCATTTCCCACGCTAGCTTTTAAAGGGCTTTAAAGGGCTTTTATTTTTTAAGTTTAAATACACGGATCGTGCCCCCGCCTGACTTCATCATCATTTTGCTCCTCAGCTTTGGGGAGACTGGCCGCGACGAAACCTTCTGACTTGCACTTCAAGTGCTCGTGGTCACTAGGACGATCTTTCCTCCCGTCTCCTGACATGTCTTCTCAGAACCTTCTGGTGACCGGCCCCGTCAGGACTGAGCCGGGTGAGAGGCTCCCGCTCTGAGTTCCCTCGGGTTGCGCCAGCAAACCCACCGTCCCTGCCGACCCCTGCACCGTGGGGCGGCCTCGCTCTCCCAGGGCCTGGGCGGTGACCTCCTGCGGTTCTCTGCCCAGCTCACGTGTTCCAGGAACTGCGAAGCGACAGGCGACCTCTCTGCCAAGGTTTCTCCCTTTGCTCTCTTATGCGACGCCTCTGTGGCCGGGGCCTCGCGTGCGTCCCAGCTTCTGCACACTTACCGTGAGTCCTATAGCAGTGTGACTCACAGCAGCCTCTGTAACACACACGCACACATGCACACATGCACACACACACACACACACACACACACACCAATGTAACATACCAGCCAATGTGACATACGCACCAGGGAAACACACACACACATGCACGCACGCACACACACACACATGCACAGACACAGACACCAATGTAACATACCAGCCAGCATGACATACACACCAGGGAAACACACACACACCAGCCAGTGTAACACACGCACACACACACACACACCAATGTAACATACCAGCCAACGTGACATACACACCAGGGAAACACACACACATGCACACACATGCACACACACACCAGCCAGTGTAACACACACATGCACACACATGCACACACACACCAGCCAGTGTAACACACACACACACATGCACACACACACCAGCCAGTGTAACACACGCACACACACACATGCACACACACACCAGCCAGTGTAACACACACACACACACACACAATGTAACACACGTCCACTTTCTCACACAAGCATCCATCCTCTCTCACAGCTCGCTCTCAGGGGTCACATCCATGAGTACATTCATACTCTGACATTTGTTCCCTCTCATGTCTTTCACACTCACACACCCACGCCCAGGGTCGCCCATGCAAGAGCAGGTGGTCACTGTCGTGTCCCCCCCCCCCGTTTCTGGTTCATTCCGTAGCCTCCCTGCCCGGGCTCTTCTGCGCAGCCCTCTGAGGTCTGAGCTCTTCCTTGCAGCCCGTGAGATCATCACTTGGCTCTTTGGACGGCAAAGAAGGAAAGGAAGGGTGGAGTGAGGAAGTGGGAAGTCACCGCCCCGCGTCTCCGGCTGCTCCTGCCCATGGCTGCCCTTAGCTAGGGGTCGGTGCCCTCTGTGCTACAGCTCCCGTTGAGTCTGCCGAGCCCCACGCACCAGCACACTTCCCCTGTCTCTTCCCACCTCTGTCCATCCCTCCATCCATCCATTCCTCATCCAGGCCCCACCCTCCCCTCGGGTGGTCCGGCTGGGCAAGAGAGAGCTGAGCTTAGACTGGGCATGTTTTATCCTAAACACATCAGGACATTTGTGGATGGACGTCCGGCAGACTAACAGAGAGGCCCGCTCGTCCCCATCAGAGGCCCTGGGGGACATGCCTCGGTGAGGGGTTTGCAGTCGCGTCTCCCTGGTGAGAGGAGAAATATGGGAAATGCGCCCACAGAGCCGCAGCACGGGACAGTGTGGACACTACGGCTGGGCGTGGGGGAGATGCCCGCAGAGGGGTCCGCTGGAACTCAGGTGGTGACCTCCCACTTCTCTACCCCACCCTTCCTTTCCTGTCTCGCTGTCTAATGAACCAACCAGATTTCGGCCGGGCCGGGGGCGAGGGGAGAGGGCTGCAGACAGAGAGCCCAGACCGAGAACGCCAATGCAGAAGGGCTGGGGGGGGTGCTCACGACAGTAGGGGTGCCCCCGAGGGTGCCGCAGCAGGACCCGAGGGAAGCAGACGTGGCCCTGCAGTCCTACATGGGGAACCCTGGGGGGAGGGGGTGCTTCAGAGTAGGAGTATATGGCAAGCACGGTGAGCCCTGCGTGAGAGAGGATGTGTGTGTGAGAGCACGTGTGTGCTGCATGTGAACTCACGCAGACCCCCCAACACTGACTGCTGAAAGTCAGGGTTCTCTGGTATCTAGTGAGAATGAGGACTCCTGGCTCCTTTGCTGACACCTTCAGGGTCTCTGAGCGAGGCTGTGGCCCCTTTTCTGCAGCTGCCAGTGCACCCCCAGAGTGAGTTTGAGCCGAGCCACCTAGGGCACGCCAGGAGCCGGCAATAAACCTCCGCCAGAAGAACATGCTGTGCGAGGTGGAAAGGGACAAATGGAAGCTCCCCACGCTCCCGGGGCTCTGGCAGGCAGCGGGTGACTGACATCTGAACAGAGGCAGAAGTGGGGGGCAGCCCCAGCCAAGGGCGGCATAATTAGTGTTCTTCCTTACTACTTCAATGCTGGTGTCTTTCCAAAGAGCCACTGCCAACACCCCTCGGGACTCCCCACCCCCACTGCGCACAAACACCAAAAACAATTCACTTAAAAATAGCCCGAGACACGCAGCCGGGGGCAGGACACTTTCCACAGAGCACTGCGGCTGGTTTTCTAGAAGCTCGTTCTTCTGATACAGAGCGGATGCTCTTCTCCGTGGGGAGAACCCCGCACGGACTCGGATGGATTTGGGGCGCGGTGTTCTACTGTGCAAGAAGGAGCCCGCCCTCCCCACCTCCCCAGGTGGTTTCTAGAACCTTCCAGACCGTGTTACCTGCAGATCAGGAAAGCCTGTTCCCATGCAACCCAAAGTCCCAGCCTGCTGCCCCTCCCCCCACTGCCAGCCCCCTGACATGGGATGGGTGGTCTTTCAAGGCAAGAAGCCTTTCACGCCAGGTTGTAGAAACACTGAGAGGGAGTGCCGGCCAGCAAGGAAAGGACCCTGGAGCCAGCCTCTTGTCTGGGGGGGCTCATTAGGGACAAACAGGAATAAGTGTCAAAGCATGGGGTGGGCAGAGGGAAGCTGTGAGGGGTCTCAGGCTCTTCAGAGAGCTTTGAGCAACACACTCTGCTGCCTAGCTCAGGGGGGTGTCAGGACAGAGCCCCCCACGCTGGGGAAGTCCAGGGTCTAGGCTGGTTGGTTCCATTACTAGTTCTCTTCTAAGTCACATCAACCAACCGTGCGCTCGTCAGATATACAGGTGTCGACCTGAGCTCTGGGCTCCTGAGGGAAGAGTTAGTTCAGGCTAGCCCCTGCGCAAGCCTGCGGGGAGACTGTCTGGTCAATGTGGGTGGTGGACGCGACAGAGAAAGCTGGTTCGGCCGGTGGTATTCTTCAGCATACTTGGGCAGACTCAGAATCCGGCAAGAGAGGTTTGCCCTCGCTCAACAGTGGCCAGTTCTTTCTGCTCCTGGGGTTGGGTGCGCTCTCCTGCCAGGCTGGACTAAGGATTGTAGCGGGTTGCTAAGAATAAATAATATGCCCTTGTTCCCCTAAACGCTTTGGTCGTGAATTTAGCGGCAGCCTGTAAGCAGCTGCGTCAGGCTGCTTCTCACAGCATCTCGTGGTCAGGAGGAAGCCATCCCCAGCTCCCCGAGGACGCGTGTGTCTTACACACCTCTGCGTGTTACTCAGGAAACAGACTCGATAGGAACTCCACGGGGGTCTGGGCTTGTCCCTAGAGGCAGAGGAGGAATAGTGTAAGGACGTCCTGGCAAACGTACAGGCCTCAGGGAATGGCCCTTGCTATGCCGCCATCAATGAGCCAGGAGGGGCACCTCTGTGGGCTTCTTCCTCCCCCCAACCCACACACAGCCCCCTGGATCATGACACAAACAGGTGACTTCGGAGAGAGGGCAGCCCTGGGACGTACCTGCTCAGTTTTCCCGTCAAAAAGAAGGAGAAAGCCAGGCTGGAGAGATGGCTCAGGGGTTAGGACTCTGCCTCAAACGCAGAAGGTCCTGAGTTCTGATCCAGTTCATGTAAAAATGCAGGTGGAAACAACAGCAGCCTGCACTTCAGACCCTGGTGGGCGGAGCCTGGGAAATCCCCGAGCAAAGCAAAGGAGGTAGAAGCAATCCAGGATGATTCCCGAGGTCACCCTTGATCCTCCACAGGACCACACGGTGCTTTCTCACACACACACACACACACACACACACACACACCAACAACAAACAAACAAATAAATAAAATATTGAAGAAAAAAGAAGGGAGATATTAATAAATAGAATATGTGTGTGCAGAATATAGATACAGAAGTTAGGTAGAAAGTACGTGTCTCTGGATAGTCTGTGACGTTAACAACAGCTGTGTGGTTTACGGTTTGTCCCCTGAGGGTGTGTACACAGGCTCGTCATCCTCCTTGCTGCCATGTTGGGGGGGAGTAACTGGAGCACAGTGGGAGGGGAGTCACCTCTGTGTGGTAGCCAGGGTTCTCTAGAGGAACATAATGGAACGGATGTATACATGAAGAGAGCGTGTTGGCTTAGGGCTAGGTCGCCCAGCACGGCTGCCTGCAGCTGCGAGTTCAGGAGCTGAGTATCTGAGCAGCCCAGGCTGAAGGCTGGGGCTCGGGAGTCACTGGGCCTCAGTCACATTGGAGGGTTTAGAAGGTTGGTTTCTGGGGCTGGAGAGGCGGCTCAGGAATTATGCCTTTGCCTTGCAGGCGGAAGGTCCTGAGTTCGGATCCTAGACCCCACGTATAGATGCCAGGCGGAAGCGGGGGTGGCCTGCGTTTCCGGTCCTGGTAGGGCGGAGCCTGTGAATCCCGGGGCAGAGTAAACAAGGAGGAGGTGGAGGCGTCCATAGTGGTTCCCGATTCGTCCGTGGTTCTACACACATGCGCACACACATACACACGCACAATTGAATAAAAAAAAAAATAAATAAAAGGCTGGGTTCTGATGTCAGGTTCAGTAGCAGGGTTTGCTAGCACGGGGAGAGGGGAGACAGAGAGAGACAGAGAGAGAGAGAGAGAGAGAGATCTGCAAGGTGCCGCCCGCGATGATTTGGGTCGTCAGACAGTCTCCCGCAGGTTTGCTCAGGACTCGCCTCACTGTCAGTTTTTCTCAGCCTGCAGCTGCTCAGGGCGACACCTGAATGCATGTCTCACACCAGGAAGAAGCCGAGGGAGGAGTGTCAGACTCTGGAGCGCTGGTAACGGAAGGAGCCAGCCTGTCCCACTAGCTCGGCTTTCCTGCGTCTCCACTCGGGTCTCTTTCCTTCCAGCACGTCCCCCACGGCTGACAGGTGCTCTGCCAAAGCCACGCCAGGGATCAAACTGATCTTGGACTGTAAGTCTCTAAACCGTGAGCTGAACGAAGCTTTTTTCTTCCTAAGTAGCGTGTCTCGCGTGTTTTGTTAAAGGGATGAAAAGGTGGTTCTGGGAGATCATCAGGAATGTGATCATCTTGGAAGTGGGAGGTTCCTAGAATCGGTGTGAAAATAGTCAGGCTTGGTGGCCCAGGCTTGTACCCCTGCACTGGGGAGGCCGGCACAGGGCGGGGTGCGTAAGAATACCCTGGGGCTCACTGGACAGCTAGCTTAGCCTACGCTGAAGAAACCCAGGGAAATGCCCTGAATCAAAACAGAGGAAACGAAGGTCAAGGTGAACGGTGCCTGGGGAAAGACATATGTGTGTGCACCCAGCGAAACACCTATGCCCCACAGATAAGACAGCACATGCAGATAGCAGTTCCTTCACTGTAATGAGAAGGGTTATTGCATTAAATATTAATAGGGAGAACCAGGAGCTAGGCATATAGAAATTCTGTATCTATATGTATCTATAGATCTAGAATCGTTTGTAAAAATCTACTTTAAGGAAAACCTTGCAGAGGTCAGCTTTGGGATGGCCAGGCCCTACCTGTCAGCATATCTCTATCTCCCCAGGAATTCTGCAAGCTATTCAATCTCTATTCAATCTCTCTCTCTGTCTCCCCCCCTCTTCGTGTGTGTGTGTGTGTGTGTGTGTGTGTGTCTGTACAAGAGGAAAAGAGGAAACTTGAGTGGATAGGTCTATCGAGTTCCAAAGTTGGCTTCAGGAATCATCCTGGATTGCTCTACCTCTTTATTGCGTTGCTCTGGGATTTTCCAGGCTCCGCCTTCCAGGGTCACACGTGCTGGCCACTGCCATTCCCATCAGGCACTTTTACATGAAATCTGAACTCAGGTCCTTTGGCTTGTGAGTCAAGGGCTTTAACCCCTGAACCATCTCTCCAGCCCCCAATCTCATTTTAATAAACTCCTTTTCTGTTTGAATTAACTGCAAAGGGAGTTTCTGTTGTCTGCAACCGAGAACCTCATAACTCTGCACTGTGCATATTTGCACGCAGATTTTAAAGGAAGAGTGCAGGAGACTGGGCGTCGCATTCCATCATTTCTAAAAGGCAGGGTAATTTCTATGAGGTGCCTGGGGACAGGCTTGGAGCTAACGAGCCTTCTGCAGGATGTGCGCGGCTCCCCGGAGGCTGGAACGGAACGGCCCTGTGTTTCTGTGATTAGAGACCCACATGCTTTGAAATCTGTTGGCAAGAAGGCGGGCGTTAGTGAAAATCGCTTCAATTACTCATACTTTTCAGAACAGACAGGTTCTGTAAAAGTCAAGGTGATTTTTTTCATAAATCAAATTCCTCTTTGCTGCTTCTGTCAAACAGGAATGTTCTATGCTCTTTTGATTATTTTTGGTTGGGCGCCCTCCGATAAGGTATCCAAGTAGTTCCGGTTTCTCTGCTTCCAGATTTTTCCAGCAGAATATTATTGGACTTAAAAAATTTTTTTTCACCAGTCTCATACATCAATACGATGAACTTAAAGCCATTTTTTTACTCTTTGTTCCCTGATCGAATCTCCCCTCCATTTCCTGTTTTAAACCTTCTTTCCACCAGTCTCTCTCTGGCTTTCGTGTCTTTTCCTGTGTGAAGCCCATGAAGTTTCACTTGGGTTACCTTCACTGGTGTGTCCAGGCACTGAGCGTGGGTGAGACGCCCATAGGCACACCATTGAGGACAGCAACTCTCTTTATCTCCATCCCGCAGGAACCCTCAGCATCCTCTTAGGGAGGGTGGTACTTCTTGAGATCGTGCCCCTTCCACTGGTAGATGTGGACCGGCCAATTGGGCTCATGGGGACAGACACAGCTGCAGTGAGTTGTTGTCTGGAAGATACTGTCTGGCGCACCCTTCCCTCCTATAGACTCTTAACATTCTTACCAAGGCTCCTCCTTTTTTTTTTTTTTTTTTTTTTTTACATTTTTTATTATTATGTCAGCTCATACAAACTTAATAGGTACACCAGTTCCCTCCCTCCCTCCTCCTCCCCCCCGAACCCTCTGCTCCCCCTCTCCTCACCCCTCCCTCCCCATCCCCCAGTGCCTCCCGCCCCAATTCCCAGAGAGTCCTTTCTTGTGCATAAGGCTCCTCCATTCTTGCTGCCCCCTCTTCTGGAATGTTCTCCGAGCCTTGGCTTGGTTGGTGACTGGGGTGTTCTGTTTAGGACTAAGTAGCCACAGCCACTTCGCCTCTGCATTTTGGCCTCTTGGGGTTCTCTGTATTCCACACCTTCTACTGCAAAGGGAAGCGTCTCAGTTGAAAGCTGAAAGCTGCTCTAATCTATGGATATAATGACCTTATGTCTGCATAGCTAACTTTAATAGCGTGTTCCCCCCAAGGTCTAGGGTCTCTTCTTCCACACGGTCCAGACTTCTGAAATCACAGATTTTGAGAAATATCATAATTTGTATACTTTCCTCTAGTGCTGTATGAAATTCTGAAACAAACAACCTGTGACCAAGAATAAATCAGTCTCCAAGTCTGGGCAGCAGCCTCAATCTGGCCGCAGTCTGGGGAGTCAGGTAAGAGGACCCTGAGTTTGAGTCTTGTCTGGACAAGTGGCACAACCCTGTCTCCAAATGGAAAATGAACACTCAGGGGACGGAGACAGGAGGATTGCTATGAGTTCCAAGCCAGCTTGGGCTACAGAGTGAAACCGTGTCTCAGGAAGGTATAGCGGGGCTGGAGAGATGGCTCAGGGATTAAGACTCTGCCTCACGAGTAGATCCCAGGTCCCACGTAAAAACACTGGGCAGAAATGGCAGTGACCTGCACTTCCAGCCCTGGAAGGCAGAGTCTGGGAAACCCCAGAGCAAAGCACAAAGGAGGTAGAAACAATCCAGGATGATTTCCAAAGTCACCCTTGGTCCTCCCCAGGCACCTACAGTGCCCTCTCTCTCTCTCTCTCTCTCTCTCACACACACACACACACACACTCATGCACAAAGGTGTGATGTTTGCATATAACCTCTCTCACGAGCTTTAAATCTCTTGTGACACCTGACGCAAGGTAAACGCTGTGCTCAGGGTCCTCACACCATGCTGTTTAGGAAACAAGGTCAGGAGAAAGTCCACACATGCTCAGTACAGGCACCATTGGGCTTCAGTGCTTTTGAGCCACAGTTAGTGGAATCCTTGGTGGCAGAAGTACGTGCATGGTTGAAAGGAACCTTTGTAAGAACGCTTGCACCCTTGCTTTGGGGGGAGATAGTTGGTCTAGAAATTCTCCAAAGTGGCCATATCAGTTTGACTTCATCATCGTGCTTAACGAATTATCTGCACACTGATTCCTCTTGGACCATCCTCTAACTGAATAAACTAGCATATTCTAGAACATTTCCCTCTGAGTCTCGTAAGACTTTTGTGGTGGATATATGGCTTATTTCGGGAATCATCCTGGATTTCTTTTACCTCCTCCTTGCTTCACTCTGGATTTCTCAGGCTCTGCCTGTCCACCAGGGGACCGGGATTCGAACTCAGGACCTTCTGTTTGCAAGGCAGAGTCTTAACACCTGAGCCATCTCTCCAATCCCTCCTAAGATATATTCAAAGGCAATTTAATTAGCTGCTTTACAAACATGCAAACGAAGAAGCCAGTTTCCAAAGAGAAGCAGGGCTTGCGAGTGTCTTCCAGATGTTCTGGAGGCAAGAGAACCTCGAAGACATGGTCTGCCTGGGCTGCATGGTTGGGGTAAGAGCAGCCTGGCACACACGGAAAGCCTGTCTCAAAAGAAGAAGATGGAGCAGGAAGAAGAGGAAGATGAGAAGCAGGAAGACTAGGATGAGCAAGAAGAAGGAAGGAGGGAGGAAGGAAGGAAGGAAGGAAGGAGGAAGGAAGGAAGGAAGGAAGGAAGGAAGGAAGGAAGAAGGAGGAAGGAAAGAAGGAGGAAAGAAAGAAGAGAAGACGAAAGGAGGAAGGAAGGAGAAGGAGGAAGGAAGAAGAAGAAAGAGGAGGAAATGAAGGAAGGGAGGATGACGGAAGGAAGGAAGCGCGGGAAGAGGGACGGAAGGCGGAAGGAAGGAAGCAAGGAGGGAGGACGAAGAGGAGGGAGGAAGGAAGTGAGGGACGGCAAGCGAAGGAGAAGGAGGCGAGGAAGGACGGAGGAGGAAGAAGGAGAACATGAAGAAGGAAAGGAACGAAGGAAGGAAGGAGGGAGGACGACAAGAGTAGGGGAAGGGGGAAGCAGAAGGAAGGAAAGGAAGGAGAAAGGACGGGAGTTGGAGAGAGTTCGGAAACGAAGGAAACGAGAAGGAAAGAAGGGGAACAGAAAGAGAAAAAGGTCTGTAAATGTAGTTCTGTGGGTGATACACCAAAGCCCTACACCAGTTCCCATTGTAACAGTGGAGAGTGGGCAAAGGTGTCAATCAATGGACTTTAGCTTTTTAGTCTGTGATTGGTGACATCTACTTTCTGACACCAAATTCAGATTCAGCAAAGATCCTATTTTTTCCCTTTCATGTGTATGCGTGGAAGTGGTATGCATGTGTGTGCATGCGCCTGTGGGTAGGCACAGGTGCGCATGCATACATGTGCTCAAGAATGCACATATGTGTGGAGGCTTGAGGGTGATGTCCAGAATCTTCCTCAGTTAAGCTTCCACCTTAATGTCGTGAGCCTGGGACTGCAGTTAAAGCCAGAGAGCTCCATCGGGGGCTAGTCTGGCTAGCCGGCTTGCTCGGGGGGGGGGGGTTCTCAGGCTCCTCCTCCCAGCCATCAGGTCTGCCCAGTATTTTTTAAGTGGGGATCCAGAATTCTAATCCTTCTGCTTTCGTGGCAGACGCTATACTTGCTGAGTCAGCTCCTCAGATGGCCTTTATTTTTATGTTTTCTTTGGTGGTGGTGGTGTTCAGCGCGATTCTTGAAGTGGCAAATAATCTGAACCTACATTGGCACACTCGACAAAGGGACTCACGGGCGCAGAAGCCTGCAAGTCTACAATGGTCAGGCTGTGGAATGACTTGTTCATGGGGTCTCCCAACCCCGTCTGTCACTGCGCTGTTCCTCTTGTAGAGACTCTCTGCCTAGACCCGCTTCTTCATGCACAGGTAGGAGCCAAAGCTGGCCACTCCCCCTTCACGCGCAGCAGGGGACGGGGTGTTTTGCTCTTTTGCGACAGGAAGTCTTGCATGTTGCATAGACGGATTCTGTCCCTCGGTCAACGGGATGCAGGCTGCGTGGACTGGCAAGCATCCTCTGGTGTCCCCGCCCTGGATCAGCGGAGGCTGGGCACCCCAGTGTGCACACGAAAGAAATCTAGTGACACCAAAACAGGCCTAGGTCAAGGTCAGCAAATGCACTTGGCAGGACACCGAAACGGCCTTCCCAGTGACCTTCTGGAAGCTGTCTTTGGCAAAAACCTGGATTCAAAGATTCTTCTGAGGGTGTTTCCTGGTTTGGAAAAGGAAACCGGGTCTGTTGAGCTGCAAGGCGGAACTTGCAGTGCGATCTCAAAAGAAACTTCCCCGTTTTCCTGCACCTGCAGTAAATAAAGGTTTATTTTTTTATTGCATGGAAGTTTTAAAGATCATGGTCTTGGCGCTGGGTGGAAGCGGGGGCGGCCTGCGTTTCTGGTCCTGGTAGGGCGGAGCCTGTGAATTCCTGGGCAGAGTAAACAAGGAGGAAGTGGAGGCGTCCATGGTGGTTCCCGAATTCGTCCGTGGTTCTACACACACACACACACACACACGCACACACACACACACGCACACACACACGCGTGCGCGCACATGCGCGCACACGCACAATTGAATAAATAATAATAAAAAATTACATAATAAGATCATGGTCTTGGAAATATTTAAGCTGGAAACAGAACAGTTCTAGAAGCGAGTCTCATTATTAATGTAGGCTCTGAATATATTAACCAAGGGAAGTCTATATTCAAAGTGTCAATACGTTTTGTTGAAAACTATTGTTTGGGGGATGGGGAGAGCAGCTTTCTAGATTCCTGGTCTAATACTTTCTCCCTGTGAAGGCCACACGGCTGCTTGATGTAGGAATTTGTGGATGTTCCTTTCTCTGAACTGAAAGAACACGTGTAGAAAACCCGGTGCAGAGAACGCACAGTGCGTAACTATGTATGTTGTGATTGCTCTAAGGAGATGAGTTAGTTTTAACTTATGTAGCTTCCCAAGAGACGCAATGCATTTTGAACTGTGTATATAAATCTGAGGCTCTCAGCAGGCAGGTATTTATCTGCCTGTGGCTTTCCTCCAAGAAAATCACATTCCGATAGTCGACTTGCAGGAATTCGTTGGCTTTTGCAGGTTGCACATCAGCGTGGCCCAACACGCAGGCTCTCCAGAGGGAGGAGGGTGGGAGGGGCATCCTGAGCCCACGCCTCCCACGGAGCTTCTGCTGGTGGCCTGGCCAAAGGGATTTCATGCCCTCCTCTTGGTTTTCCCCTGGCTGGGCACCTCCTAGAAGGCAGAGCGCGCTGGCCAGAGAATTTCCCAGGATGGCGAGATAAAGTCAGGGGAACTCTCTGGTCACAGGAGCGAGTCGAGGTGATGTCAGCAGCATGGTTGGTGCCCAGGGAGACTCTCTCAGTGACTCTGCACGGAGGCGGCTGATAAATGCACCACAGAGCAGCTTAAGGGCACAAGGGTTTTATTTTGGCTTAGAGTGTCCCGTGACAGTCCTTAATCAGGTTGGCAGGACCAGAGCCAAGGGAAGTGGTCACACCAAATACACAAGTCCTGACTGGCCGGACAGCATGTCTGGTCGTGTATGCAGAAGGACGCCAACTTCCTGAATCAGCTCCCTCCAGGACTAGCCCACACTGCCCTGGGCGGGGCTTTCTTCACCAACTAGACAATCTCCTGCAGGCTTGCTTGGGGGCCTAACTCAACCACAGATTCTTCTTTAAAATTTTTTTTTCCTTTTTTCTCTCCCATCAATCCACATTCCCATTCCCCTCCTTTCCTCCTTGGCAACCCCACATCTCCCCTGTCACGCTCCCTCCTATTTTCAAGTCTTTTCAATTGTGTGACACAGTGCGCTTCATCTAGTTGTCTTGGATGTCACATGCCTGTCACGGTTCACGCTCCAGCGAGTGTCACAGATCCGTGGGTTCACCACTGAGGATCACATTGTCCTTTTCTTCTCTAAGGAGTCTCTCAGGGAGGGGAGGAGCTGCTTGAGATCTTTCCCTCTTCCTGGTGAAATGCTGACAGGACAGTTCCCATGCGGTTCTCGTCATGTCCAGAGGTAGCATCTGGCCCACCCGCGTCCCTCTTCAAGCTCTTACAGTCTTACTGCCCCCTCTTCCTAGATGGTTCCTGAGCCTTGGGGTGGGCGTGGATCTCAACCACCAATTCTTTACAGATGTGCCTAGAGCTCAAACCCTCCACTGTCAAGGTGACGCCTGTATCTAACTATGACAGACACATGGCCGCATATGCAGAAGAATGCCAACTTCCCATGTGTTATCAGACTGGTCCATGCCACTTTGTGGCCAGGGACAGGGAGAGAACTCATGCCTCAGGGAAGGCTTCATCGGAGTGTCCGGTTTGTCATCTCTGATCTGGTCTGCACAAATGGCAAAGAAAAATACCTATTTCAAGCGGTATGTTTTTCACTGATATTTCTAATGCAGCACCTTCCTCCGCAGCCACGCAGAGCCTCATGGCCCTTGAACAACCTGTAAGCAGAGCGGTCCCCTCTGCCCAGCTCTCAGGTCTTCCTGAAGAGAGTAGTGGGGTCGCCTGGGAGGTGGCACAGAAGCTGTTCGTGTAATCAGTCACCTCCGTGGAGGTTTCTGGTCAGCACTTTGAAAGCAGAGCTGATGATGGAGATGCAGCCGTCCCGGCTTCAGAACCAACATCAGTGCCAGCATCAGAACCATCAATACCATCAGCGCCCTCAGTACCCTCATCAGTGCTGCCTTGTGGCTTTCCACCAGTGCTTCCAAAGCACATGACCAAAGCCCCCGCATGTCCTTCCTGCTGCATGTCTGCCCAGCTTTCTCTGGAGAATGTTCACACCACTTCAGAAACACCAGCTTCCCACATCTTCCAGATCTTCAAGTCCCGAGAAAGCCACACTTCCTTTCATCAATACGATCATGTTGGGGGGACGGAGGGTCGACCTGACCATGTTCCATGAGGCTTCTCTTCCCAGTTACATCTCACGCCTTCTTTTCTGGAAGAATCCTGAGCAATGGTGCACAAAGAAAGGATGATGCTCAATTTCTTTTTTTTTTTCAGTCATAAAAAATGAAAGAAGAGCTAAGTCAATCTTTTGCAGCCCAAAGTTGGTGTGAAAAGTGATTTGAGCTCATTGTTTTTTGATTGAAAACTTGGACTGGATGAAACATCAATCTAAAAATTTGTCTATGATGCCTCTCCAAAGTTGGCAGTTGTCGGAATGCAGATTTTTCATGCGAGTTTCTCTCCAGCCGACGGCTGACTTTTGTTGTTGTTTATCCTGGTGATGGGAAAGCGGAATGACACAAATCCTCAGCACTCTGTAGCTTGGGATGCGACATTCCAGACCCTTCCAATCTGTGCTCTGAGAGATGCTCCTCTGTAGGAAACACATTATAAACATACAAAAATTCTTCTTTAAATATTTTGACTCAAGTATTACTTAAATCAAGAATTTCTGGCAGAACTATACAACATATACCAAAAAAGAAATGTTCCATCCTTTTGCACGGATCCCTATATGACAAGAAAGATTGCCAAGAAACGTCGATGCTAGCTTCAAAACCCTTTTTCTGTTATCTGCTTACACTAAGCTGCTTTCCCTTGGTGTAGCAGCATACCCGGGCTGAGGGCTTTATTAAGAGATGAAGTTAAAGCAGAAGACAGAGCTTAGCTGGTAGAGTGCTTGCCTGTCGTTCATGACCCAGAACCAAGTAAACCAGCGGTGAAGCATCCACACTTGCATTTCAGCCCTGGGGAAGTGGAAGCAAGAGAGTCAGAAGTTCAGGGCGGTCTCTGGACATAAGCAAGTTGGGGTCAGCTGGTGCTGTGTGAAACCCTGTCCAAAAAAAAAAAGAAAGAAAGAAAGAAAGAAAGAAAAGAAGAAAGGAAGGAAAGAAGGGAGAAAAGGAAGGAAGGATGGAAGAAAGGAAGGAAAGACGGATGGAAGAAACGAAGAAAATGAAGGAAGGAAGGAGGGAAGGAAGGAAAGAGGAAAGGAGGGAAGAAGAGAAGGAGGGAAGGAAGGAAAGAGGAAAGGAGGGAAGAAGAGAAGGAGGAAGGGAAGGAAAGAGGAAAGGAGGGAGAGAGGAAGGGAAGAAAGAGGGAAGGAAGGAAGGAAGGATGGAAGGAAGGAAGGAAGGAAGGAAGGAAGGAAGGAAAGAAGGAAGGAAGGAAGGAGGTGGTTCAGGCTGGGGTATAGCTTAGTAGTAGAGTACATAAGTTCGTAAGTATGAAGCCCTTGGTTTGGTCTCTAGCAACGCGCGCGCGCACACACACACACACACACCCCGCACGCACACATACACACACACCCCGCACGCACACATACGTGCACACACACACACACACCACCCCGCATGCACACATACGCGCGCACACACACACACACCCCGCACGCACACCCCGCACACACACATACGCACACACACACACACCCCGCAGGCACACCCCGCACGCACACACACACACACACCCCGCACGCACACATACGCACACACACGCACACCCCGCAGGCACACATACGCGCACACACACCCCGCATGCACACATACACGCACACACACCCCGCACGCACACATACGCACACACCCCGCACGCACACATACGCACACACACACACACCCCGCACGCACACATACGCGCACACACACACACACACACACACCCCGCACGCACACATACGCGCACACACACACTCACTGTTCTGCTTCTTCGTAGAACGTGGCCCCAGCGCCAGCTCTAGTGCGAACCTCAAAGTGAGGAATAATAGTACAATAGTGAGAGCTGCAGAGAGGGGAAGGGATCACGTGACCCACAACAGGAAGCCAGCCAGCCAGGGAGGGCCTGGGAAGGTTTTTTTTATAACAACCTCTTGAGAGAACCGAGGTCCTGTGAGGCGCCCTCCTGACCTTCTGCAAGGGAGATGCCCGGTGATCTCCCCACTGGAGCATACCACAGTGGAGGCTTCCAGTGCCTGACCTTTAGGAGACACACTCAGACCATAGCACACGCGCACTCACATGCACACCCACGCACGCACGCATGCTTAGTCTCTCTCTGCAGAAGTGTAAAAATGGGCAAATACGCTTGGTCCTGCACTTGTGGGAAAATAAAAGGTGTGGCTGGCTGGTCTAGACACCTTGTTATGACTGAAGGTAGGATGCTGAAGTGGTCTTGCGTCTCCAGGTACTACATACTTAGCCTATCTCTGTCATATTTAGTGAGTGTAAAACATCAATTTTCTTAGTAACTGTAGAATATCATCCTTGTGTGAAATCAGGACAAGTGTTAACCTTTGCAGACAAGGGGCAATCTCAGGTATTTATTTTTATGCTTTCTTATAAGATCCATGGAAGACCTGATGTTGTTTTCAATACCTACATACAATACATACATACAAATACATGTTTATATTTGAAAGGGTTCATATTATAAAAATGCAAAAATACAGAAAGATATGCTGTGCAGTAGGAAACAGATCGTGTGTGGTAATCAGGCATTTTGTTGCTGAGCGAGTGGAGATTTACTTTGGCTCATGGTTTCGTAGGTCCAGCCGGTGGGATAGTTAATCTTGGTTGTCCACTTAACACAACCTGGAATTAATTAAATAACAGATCAGCTATCAGACCACCTGAAGGGATTATCTGAATTAAGTCATTTAGAATACAGTGACACACCTTAAATGTGGTTGGCATTTTCTAGTGCAGACCAGATGAAAGGAAGTGTAAGAAAGAAAGTTAATCTCTTTTTTCCTCTGTCTCTCCCTCTCTGTGCCTGCAAGCTGCCGCCATTCTTCCCTGACATCAGACTCCAGCTTCTTGGACCCTCCAATGTGACTGAAGCCCAGAGATTCTCCAGGGAACCCTCACCCTTCAGCACCAGACTGAGACAGCTGAACTGTGCAGCTCCTGCACGAGCGCTACCGGCAGCCATTGTTGGGCCACCTAGACCTGACCTCGTCAGCAATCCAGTAAATCTCTCATTCCGTAGAGTCTGCTGTTCTAGAGATCCCTGCTGTAACTCTAGCTGAGGTCATGCTGGGCCACGCAGAAAGAAGAAAATACAGGAAGAGGCATAAGGTATAACCTCCAAGGAGTTTTATAGTATAGAATAACCGCTACCGGACCCACTTCTTCTCCTAGACCCTCCACTTCTCAGTAACGCCATCACATCAATCAAGAGACCAGCCAATGATTCGATCAGAGCCCACACGGGTCCATCGGCTGGCAGCTAAGCCCTCAGCCCATGAGCCCTCGGGGTACATTCATAGTTCATATCAAGCTGAACAGTCAGATGACTATAACACACTGCATTAACACATAAAATTCCTCTGTCTCTCCACCTGCCCAAGCCCTCCTCTGGAAAAGACTCGTTACAGCTGTATTGTAAAATACAGACCCAGCTTAATGACAGAGCTTTTCATGGGCTGGGAGGGGCAGGAGGCCTCCTGTGCTCTGGGGTCTCTGCTGTGGGCGGTGGTGGGACCCCTGCAAGTGGCATGGAGCCAGGCAGGAGGGCTGCCTGGGGCAAGCATGGGATTGGTCTGCCCCCCCACCCCCAGTTTCAGGGTGCTGTATGGGAGCTGGGTGGGAGCTGAATGAAGTGTCATGCCTGTGGTCTCAGCATCGGGAAGTGGTAGCCGGAAGTGGTCCCAGGAGGATCAGGAGTTCGAGGTCCCAGAGAGTTTGAGGTCAGGTTCTGGGAATGGCGCATTGGATAAAGGCGCCGAGCACACATCAGGTGATCCGAGTTCAACCCCTGGGACCTGCACGGCGGGAGGAGAGAGTTGACTTCTGAAACTTGTCCTTTGACCTCCGTGTGTGTGTGTAACATGTGCGTAGCTGCTGTCGGACTCTTTAAATAAATAAATAAATAAATAAATAAATAAATAAATAAATAAATAATGAAATATTGACATTAAAAAGAGAGAGAATGTGGGTCAGCCCAGGCTGGCAACCTCGTTTCAACATGCTTCTCTTCTGCAGAAGCCCGGGGGAGCTCTCTATGTTGCTACCAAGGGCGCCGTCCTGTTCGGCTCTGGGTCCTGGTGGAGATGGGGTTGCCCAGGAGAGATGGGCACAGGGAAGGGCTGGGATCCACTTCAGGGTGCACTGCCTGTGCAGTGGGCAGGGAAGAAGCAAGACAAGCCGCAAATTCAGAGTTGCTGCCTGGCTCTGAGTGCCTTCCTGGTGCAGAGCACATGCAGCGCACGTGAGCGTGCGCACACACACACGAACATGCACATATGCGCACATGAACATGTGCACACACACACATGTATACACACATGTGCAGACATGTATACACACGTGCATATACACAAACACTTTCTTTTGGGGGTATATATTCTTTATTTTTTTTTCCTAATCATTCACGCTCAATAGGTACCCCTCCCTTACCTCCCCTCCCCCACCATCCCCCATTGCACTCTCCCCCCTCCCCCTTCCTTTCACTCCCCTCCTTCCCTTCCCCTCTCCTGGCGCCTCCCCCTTCCTCCCTCCCATGGCCTGGGCATCCATTTACACACACTTTCAGTACTGTACTTGTTTAGCTGCGTTGACCTCTGTTGGTGCTAATCCACACCTGGCTGCAGATGGAGGGCAGGTGACTCCACAGGAGGGGTGAGGTCGCAGGAGGAGGCAATCCAGGACGTATCAGGAGACAGACTCGGATAAGGGAGGAATCTGAGACCTCAAAGAATTCAATGGAGGCAGGAAAAGTAGAGAGAACAAGGGGGGGCAAGTGAGTCGCCGAAGGGGGTTCAGGAGATGAGATGGACTGAGAGCGGACCCGCCAGGCACAGGAACAGAGTAAAGAGCAGGCCGAGCTGCAGTTCCAGCGCAGCCTGGACACCAAGCGAGATCTTGTCTTGAAACCAACCAACCAGCCGAACACACAATCAGTGAGCAGCCAAGACAAAAACCCAAGGTGTTTTCCACATTCAAAGAAAATTACTGGCCCTGTAGAATGGGGCAGATGCCCTCTGGCTTCTGTGTCTTTACCACAATACTTTACTTGCTGCCAGTGCTTGCCGCCATTGAGAGGCAGATGGTATGCGTGGCAGAGGATGGGCAGTGGTAAGTATTAGAAGACCAGAAATCCTCACAAAGAGGTCACGGGGCTTCGGTGAGTGTGTGGACTCAGGAGGCGGAGACCTGCGGGTGCATATGCAACATAACTGTGTTTGGTTAAAGGCTCTTCTGAGCCCCTTTGAGACTGGTGGTGATGGGGAGGGTGATGTGGGCAGCCGTGCCCGCGGTGCCTCTGGGCCACTCAGCACCAGCCAGGAAAGGACTCTGACACTCTTCGCTTCAGTTGCTGACAGATCCAACCACGTCAGCCACATGTGGCCTCTGTCCACCCAGCTGCCGGGCGGGTCCTTTCTATCCCACTCTGCATTTAGGGATCTTTTCGCCGCACCCTACGCTCTGCAGACATACCCTTCAACCCTTCTATTGGGGGCACCATGATGGCCCCTGTGGTTCTTGGGGTCCAGTTACACCTCCTGGGAGCAGCTGCGTGCCCAGGGACCTTATCCCCAGAGGTCCCTGCAAGCAGGAGGGGGGCAAGCACCTTTCTATCCCTCCTTCCCAGTGCCTGCGTGCATAAGTGAGTAGATATGGAAATGATGAATCAGTGACTCCTAAAGTACCATGGCGGAGAATGCTTGGGAAGGGGAGAGACGTGTGCCCACAAAGAGGAGCCCGACCTCTCAGGGGAGCCAGCTCCAGAGGGGCCCCTGGTCCTGAGTGAGAACCAGCTGCCCACGGGGACTGGGGGGCAGCAACGACTGCGAGGGTCTCAGGCCACTTGACTGAGCATGTGCAGATCAGGAGCCTGAAAGATCAGATTTAGGATTTTTCTTTTCTTTTTTTTTAAAATAATTTTAAACAGGATATGTCGGGTCCCAAAAATAAAATACCAGAATGTGCTGGAGAATCGTTAAAGAGATCTATGTCCTTCTAGCCATCCCATCCGAAGCAGCTGTGGAAGCAACGCGGCCAAGAATAGCGACTCTGCCTCGATCCTGCCTTAGGGCCTGCGCGGGGCTCCCCAGAGTCCCCGCTCTCAGGGGGTGCAGGGCCCCAAGATTCCCACGGGCAGGCGGCGTCGTGCTGTTTTGGGGTTGGGAGGAGGGAAGGTGCTTGGGGGGACCGAGCGACTGAGTCTCTTCGCCACCGCTCGCTCATCCCACCGGCTGCCTGCGCCCTTGGGCCACGCGCTGCTGCTGCTGCTGCTGCTGCTGCTGCTGCTTTTGTTGCTGCTGCTGCTGCTACTGCAACTGCTGCTGCTGCTGCAGGTACTCGGGAATCCAGACAATTCTAGCAACGCTGTCAGCCTTGCTCCTTGCAGTGCCTTGGGAGGGGGCGAGCTGCAGCCCCTCCCCCCTCCTGAGGAGTAGGGACTATGTGGGTCCCACCACGACCTGGGCGAGTCCTGGAACCGTCCCCTGTAGGGGCCGGGGTGGGGGCTGAGGGCTGGGGGAGGGGGTGGGGAGGGGGCTGAGGGCTGGGGAGGGGGCTGGGAGTGGGGGCTGAGGGCTGGGGGAGGGGGGTGGGGAGGGGGGCTGAGGGCTGGGGGAGGGGGGCTGAGGGGGGGGAGGGTTGGGGAGGGGGGCTGAGGGCTGGGGGAGGGGTGGGGAGGGGGGCTGAGGACTGGGGAGGGCGTGGCAGATGGGGAAGGGAGGGGGCGGGGTGGGGGTGGGTCAGCATCAGCCAGGGCTGAGCATGCTCACAGAAGGGAACGGCAAAGCAGCCTGGTGGGGAAGCGTAAAGCGGAAGGGTGGTGCAGACCCTCGGGGTGTACCAGCAACAGGAGCAATTCCTTCTGGGGACTGGGGTGCTCGTGGGGTTCTTAGAAGTGAGCAGTACTTGCATCAGTTTGCTGTGTGTGTGTGTGTGTGTGTGTGTGTGTGTGTGTCCTCAGAGGGCACTGTGTGTCCTGTGGAGGACAAAGAGTGACTTCAGGAATCATCCTGGATTCCTTCTACCTCCGTTTGCTTCACTCTGGGATTTCCCAGGCTCCTGCCTTCCCGGGCAGGCAGGCAGAAGTGTAGGCCGCTACAGTCTGGCTGGGATCTGGGATCTGAACTCCTGTCCTTCTGTTTGTGAGCTAGAGTCTGAACCCTGGGCCATCTCTCCAGCCCGTGGCTTTCAAACTTATGTCTTAAAGAGTAAATGAAACAGAGGCGTTGCTGGTGGGGGGTGCAGATGTGCCTCGCAGAAAGAAGGCTGCTGTGGCATTGACTTCACACCCCGCCCTTTTTCTAAGAACCCATAGCAAGGTAGACTACGGGCTGCAATACCCCTGAAATGAGCTGGTGTGGTATTTCACGCCCACAATCTCAACACTCTGGAGGCTGAGGCAGGAGGATTGCCCTGAGTTTGAGGCCAGCTTGGCCTGCAGTTTGAGACCCTGTCTAAGTAAAGCAAGACAAATGAGGAGAAGAGCCAGCTAGTTAAGATGAGGCATGTTCATATCTTTTCTGGGAATTGGTGTCGATTCTCAGAAATCAAACTCCACCCCTCTTTGCTCTTTTTCTTAGCCATCACCATGGCAACCGTCAACTGTCCTGACATTAGAGGTCTAGGCATTTAGCACACGCATGGGATTACCATTAGAGGTTGACTGCTGTCTTTCAGGAAGTCACCTTAGACCCACCCACTTTCAGGCAGCCAATTGCAGAAGGACTTCTGGTCTATCAGCATCCTGTTCCCACAGGTCAGCAAGGTTAGGGCGGGCAGTGCTTCAGGGCAGCCTCCCTCCAGGCAAACAGCTGGCACCTTTGTTTGGGGGCCATCGGGAGCACCTGTTGTCCATGGGCTTCTTCAGAGAGCAGGGAGGGAGAGGGGAGGGGGTTGGAGAAGGTTATTGGACCTCCACCTGGGGCTCTGGGCTGGCCGCATGTAATTCTGCCCTAATTGCAGGCACGTGCATGTCTCTGTGCATGTGCCTATACACAGATGTGTGCATGTGAGGGCTGGGAGGGGCTGGGTGCACACGCGTGCCCATACACATACCTGTGCCCTCACTGTGAGCATGGGGGGCCCTAGGGTGTATAAGCTGCGGTAGATTTGTGGAAAGCGTCTCACTGAGCATCGCCGAGGAAGCCGTGAGCCGTGCTGCTGGTGGGCTCCTCCTGTCACTGACCCTCACCCTGGCTCCTGGAAGCAAACCCAACAAACTGGTTGGTTTGTTGTCGATTTGGTCTGTCATCAAAGTCCTATCTGGGGTGTAAAGATGGGGTGCGTGGCATCTCCCCAGCAAAAGTAATTCACACAACAGGTAGCCATTCCTCTAGGTGCCTGGGCTATACTCGGGGACACAGGAAGAATGGGGGAGCAGAGAGGGCTTTAGGCAGGTCTGACCGGGTTGCCAGGCCGTGGTCGGTGGCTGTGGCTGGGTGCCTGCTTCTTGCTAATAAATTCACGACCACAGAGCCCAGGGAATAAGGAAGGGGGCTCTATTCTCAGGATTCTTGGTTACAGTTCTTTGTCCACCTTAGAGATAGAGCTCATACGAACACTAGGAGCCGAGGGAACTGGCCACACCATCTCCTGGGATCCCTGAAAGTGGGGGGCAAACCTCACTTATCAGACAGCAAGCCTGTCAAAGTATGCTGAAGATTGCTCCATCTTATCTACCTGTCCAGGGAAAAGTCCCTCCCACCATGGGCTGGGTCTTCCCTCACTGATCAGACCGTCAGTCCCACCCACTATGGGCTGGGTCTTCCCTCACCAATCAGACCGTCAGTCCCACCCACCATGGGCTGGGTCTTCCCTCACTGATCAGACCATCAGTCCCACCCACCATGGGCTGGGTCTTCCCTCACCAATCAGACTGTCTCTGATTGATAAGACCTTGCTGGGGCTTAGCTTGACTATCAGTTCTTTCTAGAAGTGCCCAGAACTCAAGCTTTAAGTTTTCAAGTTGACTCCTGTAGTTAACCGTAACTACCACAGTTACCCATGAACAAACTCCATGTTCATCCTGATCCTGGACTTTGAACCTGGAAGAACCATGAGATACTAGTTAACCGCCTAGGAGCTGTGTTCTGTGAAGCCCGAACTTCAAATTCATATTTCATTTCTTCTAGCTTCGAGATGACGATGGAGAGGTCGTCTCAAGACCGAATGTGCAGCCTGCAGTCTTCCCGGCATGCGCTGGAGGCTTGGCCAAATACCTCGTGCTTTAGCTTTGCCCCCAGGGCCACATTTTGATTTGAAACTGACTCAGAGAGAACATGCTACGTTGTCAAGTATAAGCCATGTCTCCATTCACAGTAGTGTCTGTCAAATTCCTGTGTAGCCTTGTGTTGGCTGATGGGAAGCGGCAAGGTGGGGGGAGGAACACGAAGGCCCAGTGTGAAGCGCCGGTGGGGCCCTGCTGAGTTGGCACAGTGCCCTCGTTCTTCCCAAATCACAAGGTGGCACTCGGGATGGCAGCGCCGGCACTGGGTGCTTCCCAAAAGGCCTTGGTTTGCACCCCAAGCCGTCTGAGAACGGTGGTATTGCTGGTGGATGTGAACCGGCTCCATAAGGAAACCACTGACTTGCAGAACGGCTCAGAACGGGCAACCTCGGGACTTTCCTTCTCCCCACCCATGGTGATGGGCTCGAAAGAGAAATGTCGGAAGCTGAAAAGACTTGGAAATGTATACGTATATATTATATGTATGTATGTATATGGCTAAAGAAAGGCCAGGCTTCTGATCCGCTACGGTGTGCTGCTGTGTAAATCCACAAGATCTAGAGATCCAGAGAGGAAGTGGGAAGGTGCGGCAGGCTGCACCCTCTCTTCTGTCCAGCTGGGATTTGCTGGCCACCCACCAAGATGGTGAGGCTTCCTTGAGTCATCCGAAGAATAGAGGGAATGAGGGAGGGGTGCTGAGATGGCTCCGGAGGTGAGGGCGCCTGCCACCACGCTGACAACCGGAGCTAACCCCCAGAACCTACGTGGCGAAAGGAGAGAACCAGCTTTGGGAAGCTGTCCTCTGTGCCTCTGTGCCTCTGCGCACACACACACACACACACACACACACACACAGAGTTTTGCTAAGTAGGCTGGTCTACCATAGGCTGGGATCACAAGGTACACAATAGTGCCAGGCTTGGTCCTTTCCATCTTAATTGGCACTCCTAAGGACATGGCAGAGGTTAACATGCTGAACGAATAAACTGGGTCGGATTTTTCCAGATTTGCAAACCATCCCTCGGCCTTGGCTGCAAACCCACAGCAACAGCCCTGCAGACTCTCAGAGCGTTACTGCTGCATTTTTAGCCGTGGGGTGCGCCTTGAAAGCTAGGTTGCTTCATACCATGGTGTGTGCTGTGACCCCGGCCAGGCAGCCTGGCATAAGACACACTTCTCACTTATTCTACACAGGGCTGGTTCTGCTAACGACTCCTGAAGGGTAACTTAAATCACAAAGGCGAACGAATATTCTCCTCTTATAATGAAGGTGTGCTGACTTCCAGTGTCCGTGGTAACCCACACTGGCCTGGACTCGCCACGGTTATCTCACTTCAATTTTCCAGAAACTGAGGTTACAGGCATATACCCCCACACGTAGCTAGGAAGTGATTATTTCATGACCACCAGACAGGTTTCCTCCACAGATACGATTTGCTACTCCACCTTTCAATCAAAGGTAGGCAGGCAGTATACAGGGGCATACTTTTTTTTAGGTCTTTTAGAAATACATTTTATTTTTGAGATTGAACTTGAAGCAACCCTCCTGCTTTAGCTTCCAAGGGTTGGTCTTACAGTTGTGTATTACCACATCTGGCTCTACATTGTAATTTAAATATTTCTGATATTTCTATGTCAGGGTCTGAAATTTTTTAATGCTGCAAGGACAAATTATTCAACAATCTGGAACTATTTTGATACATATATTATAGATATGCAATGTATATGGCATGTATCTTTAAATCATAAAAACTTGTTGAATGGTTTTGAATATAATGCAATTTCTGAAAGGGTTATTAACAATTACCCTGTGTACATCTGAAGTTGTCATAGGCCACTTTCTCCTTCCTGTGTAGATTTTGTATATACAGGATACAAACGTTCACTTAGCAAAAAAAAAAAATGATACTGATTTGACTTTGTGTTTCTTTTCTTTACCTTTCCAAAGGCAGAGAATCAAATCTGCTGTCTTTGTGGTAAAGGGGTGTGAAATGTATGTACAGTTTTTTCTTTATATTTTCTTCCAGAGCTCCGTAGCACTAGTTGACCTTGAACTTGCTATGTAGCCAAGGGTGACAATTCCTTATACTTAGGCTCCACATGCTGGGGACTAAAGACAGAGAAAAGAAGGAAAACTGATCAGGACAGGTTTTTTGGAAATTGACTTGTGTTCTTTCTTTCTTTCTTTCTTTCTTTCTTTCTTTCTTTCTTTCTTTCTTTCTCTTTCTTCCTCTATCTTTCTTTCTTTCTTCTTTCTTTCTTTCTCTTTCTTCCTCTTTCTTTTTACCTTTCCTTTATCTTCTTTTCTTTCTTTTCTCTTCCTCTTTCGCTTCATTTCTTCTTCTCTTCTCTTTCTTTCCTTTCTTATCTTTCTCTTTTTCTTCTCTCTTTTCTCAGGGTAAAGGTTCTCCTCTCTCTCTATCTCTTGCTCCTTCTCTTTCTCTCCCTTCTCTCTCTCTGTCTCATCCTCGCTCTAATTCTCATCTCCTCATCTCTTTCTCCTTCTCTCGTTCCTCTTTCTCCCTCCTTTGTTCTCCACAGTCTTCTCCTCTCTCGTTTCCCTCTCTTATCTTTCTATCGTATCTTTTTCTTCTCTCCATCTCTTTCAGCCGCTCTCCAGTCTTTTACTTTCAACTCGGTTATCTCCTCTATGCTCTAAAATTCGATTTGCTCTCGCTATCCTTTATCTGATCTCTTACTCTCTTACTCTCTGTCGTGGTTTTCATCTTAACGGTTCAAATTCTTACTCTCTGCCTCTTTCTCTCTTTCTTTCTCTCTTTTCTCTCTTTCTCTCTTTCGCTGCTCCTCGTTTCTTTTCTTTCTCTCTCCTCTCTCTTATTCTCTCTCTCCTCTCTCTCTCTTTCTCTCTCTCTTCTCTCTTCCTTCCTTCCTTCCTTCCTTCCTTCCTTCCTTCCTCCTCCTCCTTTCTCCTTTCCTTCCTTCCTTCCTTCCTTCCTTCCTTCCTTCCTCTAATGCTCTAATTCTCTCTTTCTCTCTCTCTTTCCAGTGATGAGCAAACTTTTTGCTACTTGAACTCCATCCCAGCCCCCATCTCGTTTATCTTTAGCAAACCATTCTTCAGAAACAGTATTCTAGTCTATTTCAACCTAAATTTCTAAGGAAGAGAGGAGGAAGTGGCAAGCCCTTGAGATAGGCTTGGGTTTCAGCTGGCTGGCATGTTGTGAGGACCAACCCCTTCAGGCCCCCAGAAGCCAGCATGCTGTGAGGACCAACGCCTTCAGGCCCCCAGAAGCCAGCATGCAGGTTGCGCGTCTCCCTCCAGGCCAGCCGCGTCCTCTGACCTTCCAAGACAGGGTCTCTGCGTCTGAAGCCCAGGAGGAGCCAGCGCAGTCAACGCTACCCGGGCCGATGAGTTGGGAAACCCCTTGAGAGATCAGGCTGAAAAGAATGTCGACACAGGCCGGGGAAATTCCCGCTGGGAATTCATACAGCTGTGGCTAGTCACTGAAGGTTGAGAGAAAAAGTCCCCCGATCCGAGAAGAGCGTGGGGTACTTTGGTTTCAGAAAGAAGCCCGGAGTACACTAGAGAAGTCAGAGGGCTCAAGTTTGCTCTGGCTCAAAGGGACTCGGGTGTGGGTGCAAAACTCTCTGCAAGTGACCACGCAGTGCGTGAACGAGGACATCGTGACAGCAGACGCTCCAAGACCTCAGCTCAAACCCCTCGCGGGCCCACTCCCCCGAGGAGCCAGAGTATCTTGCCCCCACCCCCACCCCTCTGTCTGCTTGCGTGACTGCACCGTCTGGTCTCTAGTGGTTCCGCGTTGTTTACTTTCAGACAGCCAGAGCCTCCCGCGGGCCGGCCCACCTGTCAAGATGGGTGGAAGCAAGAGAGGGAGGCCGCGGGGCTCGGGAGAAGGGGTGGACTCCTTGTGGGTCTTGTAATAGCAGGGGGTGGGGGCCGGACGCCCAAGGCTGGAGCGCGCTCACCACCGCGACCGCGTCCTTTCCCCCTCGGGAACACGATCCACGACGCGTCCTCCTCCTCCCCAGACTGAGGGTTTCCAGGTGGTCGATGCCAGCACAGCTCCTCCAACCTGTCACGCAGGCAGACGCGGTGGGGCCCTCGCAGCGAGACGGGGCGCTGGGACTTGGCCCAGGTGGCCCTCGGTTCTGTCACTTTTGGGTCCTCTGGTTCATCTGCCACGACCGAGCACTCCCGGGGACAGGGGTGCAGCTCCTGATCCCCGGGGCTGGGTGCTGTGCCCTCCCGCTCACAACCTCCCATGAGGCTTCGGAACACCTTCCAGTCTCCCTACGCCAACCTGCCAGCCATAGCCGGGCTGGGTTCTGCGTGACTTGTGGGGTTTGGCACCGATCGTGTCCCCCCCACCCGTGTCTCTCCCTAAAGAAACAGCGAATTCCCTTCCAGATGACCGGGTGGCCAGGGCTGCTTCACCCCCGCCCCCAGGAGGTGGGTGGCTCCTCCCCCGGCGTCCCCTTTGGCTCCCAGAGCTGGGCCCCCAGGGGGTCCTTGCCGTGGGTTGGCACCAAGCCCAGGCGCCCGGGGAGCTGAGGGGCTCCCGGAGAAATAGCCCCTCCTCCTGCCCGGGGCTGGGTACCCTGGGCCGCGGGGACCGGTCCCCAGGGGCCGGTAGTTTCCCACGCGGGAAACCTACACAGCATGAGGCGTCCCGCGACCTTATCTCCGCCCCCTCCCTGGATCCCCAGGGGCGCCGCCCAGGGAGGGGCGGGGCGCCAGCTGTCCCGGGTGGCAGGCTCGGGGTGACGGCTTGGAGTTGTCCCGAGCGTGCCTTTCTCTGCTCGGGGCAAAGCGGCTGGGGTTCAGCTACGCCCCGACTCTCGGCTCCCAACTCCAGCTAGGAACGCGCCCCGCCCGCCGAGCGCCGCCTCCCGCCCCGCCGAGCCTCGGAAAGCCCCCGCGGCTCCTCCCACCCCAGGGGCTTCTCTCCAGTCTCGGGTGACTTTTCTCCTGGAGCGCAGCCGCCTGGCGCTGCTTCCCGCCGGGCTGGCGCGCGCGGCGCCCCGCTTTCCTGGGCCCGCCCGCGAAGCGCGGATCGGTGACCTCGGGGGGCGCGCCGCGCGTCCCGGCCTCCCGGCTCGCGGCCCGGCCCCCCGGCCCGCGCCCCGGCCTCCGGCATGGTGCTGCTGGCCGGGTCCGGGCCGGAGGGCGGCGGGACGCGCTGCTTGTCCCCGCAGTCCCCGACCCCACCCCGGGGCGCGCTGGCCGGGGACGAGCCGGCCGAGTACGAGGAGTACGAAGACTTCTCCAAGCTGCCGGACACCCGCAGCGTCGCGTCGGACGATTCCTTCTACCCTCCGGGAGACGAGGAGGAGCGCGGCGCGGGCAGCGCGGACAGCGTCCCGGAGGGCGTCCCGGAGGCGGCGACCCTCCTGCGTGCCGCCTGCGCCAACGACGTGGGGCTGCTGCGGGCGCTGGTGCGCCGGGGGCCGAGCGTCGAGGAGGTGCAGGAGACCGACCGCAACGGCCGGGTAAGCGTTCGACCCCGCAGGGTGTGGGCTCCCTCAGCTCGGCTCCCCCCACCTCTCTTCCCGCGCCACCCGAATCCTGGCTCTGGCTGCGCTGACCGCCTTTCCTTCCTGCCAGGCGCGCGGTATGTGGCGCCCCATTTGCTCAGCTCCAAGTGCCGAGCGGGCGGCAGACGGTCCCTTCCCGCGTCCTAGGCATCCCGGTTCCCCTTTCCCTTTTCTGTTCTGGGGGCGGGGGGCTTCCCGAGTTCTCCCCGCAGACTCGCGCCTCTTGGGGAGTCTCTTCCACCCGTTCCCTCCCTGACCGCGACTTCTCCCCAGCTCCCCGCTAGATCACCACTCCTACGGCCCACAAGGGACACCCCTTCCCTGCCGGGTAACCCATTTGTCCGGGGCCGCCCAGCCCGCGGGTGCGTGTAGCAGTTCTGAGGCCCACAGGATCTGGAAGCGACGGTTCCCTCCCTTAGCTCGGCTACCTGGGCTTTCTTTCCCTGGGGCTTTTGGTGGCCCGCGTTGGCCAGCCTGTGTGATGTGCGGTCATGCCAAGGGGCACCCCCAGCCTCACGCCCGAGCGGTGCGCAGGGAGCCCGAGAACCCCTTAATGTGGCCAAGATTCGAAGCAGGCCAGGCACGCTAAATCGGGAAAGAAAAAGTTGGCTTCGGAAGACTCCGGGGAGCTGGCTGGTGCCACTGCCCACAAAGCGCCCATAGGGAAAGTGACCGCTGCGGCTGGTCCCCATTAGTCTCTGCTGAGTGGACAAATGGCGCAACCTCACCTGATCTCCATATGTCCCCAAGGCCTGTGGTTCCTGCAGACTCAGCCTTGTGCAAGTCAGGGACGCGTGTGTTTTGTTGGGAGCTCCCAGCAGGAGGAGAATAGGAGTTTTAACGTAGGGACCAGCTCGAGCCTGCTGTGCCTTTGCGGTGGGTATGTGCCTGCGTGTGTGTATGTGAGATTTGTCCCTGGCTGCGATCTGACACTGCGAGGCCGGGAGTCCTAGGATGAGGGCAGTTTTACCCAGGTGCCCTGTGCCCTACAACCTAGTCGGCTTCAGCAGGCTGCGGAGGGAGGAGGGGCCGGGAGGCCCTTCTGAGCTGTGCTTGGCAGTTGAAGTGAGTTTTCCCGGTCAGATATTTGCCTGCAGCCCAGCGGGTTTTTAAAGGAACCCCAGCTTGGCTCACAGAGGTGCAGGTGGGGGGTAAATCCCCCCTCTCTGTCTGTCCCTCTGTCTCTGACTCTCTCTGTCTCTCTGTTTCTGACTCTCCCTGCCTCTCTCTCTGCCTCTCTCTGTCTCTGTCTCTCTCTCTCTCTCTCAGGCAGCCAGGTGTTCTCCACTGGGTCGTGACCCTCTCGAAGCCTTCATTGCTCTCAGCTTTATTTTGTTAACTTTTAGGGTAGGGAAAAAAAAACAAACAAAGAAAATCTAAGTTTGAAAACAGCTGGGCGAGCCGACAAGTTAAACATCCCCAGAGGACGAGAGGCTGTGTTTCAGAGACCCCCTGAGAGCCCCTCTCCCAGCACAGAGGTGGGGGTGGGGAGTGGGGGGTGAGCAGGCAAAGTGTCCTTTGCCCTTGATTCTGAAGTGGGAGACCTTTGCTGCTCAGCTTTGGGTTCTCTCTCTCTCTCTCTCTCTCTCTCTCTCTCTCTCTCTCTCTCTTTCTCTCCAGCAAGGATGGAGCTCTGGGCTCTTTTATCTGCTAAAGCCCAGGGCTTACCGTTCTGCGCCCTCAGGGGACCAGGCAAGAACCTTTGGTCTTCCCCTTAGCCCTCGATGCTGTTGATTCAGGAGGAGCCTCTTCCTGAGAATGTGCTGGTAGGTTCCAGCCTAGGGAAGCCGGTGCAGTGCCTACCCGGGAGAGCAAGCCACAGAGCCAGCAGGGACACTTGAGACAGGCAGCGCCTAGGGCCAGGGACCCAGGGAGGGGACTTCTGTAGCTCAGTGGCAGGTGGTGGAGAACCTTCTAGTCGGGCAGGTAGAATTGCATAATGGTTGCAGGTGTGGTAGTGCTGGGGAGAGGAGGGGATGCAGGGGACAAGGCTGAAGGGCCAGGGGCTAGGGAGTGGGTGGCCGGCCAAGGAGTGGGAAACTGGGAAGCGAGTGAGTGCCAGGGCCAGGGCCCTCGAGTGCCAGGTGCCAGGGCCAGCCAGGGCTGGGCCAGTCCTGCAGACACTCACAGGGCCGATCTGCGTGGCCGGCACCTCTGCCTGCTGCTATTTGCACCTTTCACAAATTCATTATTATTTTCTTTCTTTCTGTCTTTTTTTTGTGTGCGCATGTGTGTGTGTGTGTGTGTATGGGACATGTGTGTGTGTGTGTACCTCTTGCACGTGCACTTGAGTGTGTATGGCCATGGGGGCTCAAAGGTGATACCAGGAATCCTCTCTCTCTCTCTCTCTCTCTCTCTCTCTCTCTCTCTCTCTCTCTCTCTCTCTCCCCTGCTGTGAGCCTGGGTCTCTCCTTACACTCAGAGCGTACCCTAGGGCTCGTCTGGCTGGCCAGCTTGCCCGGCGTTTCCCTGGCTCTGCCCTCCAGGGCTAGAATTACAGACAGCCACCACGCCTTCCTGGCATCTTTACATGGGATCTGGGAATTTGAACTCAGAACTCAGGTCCTTTTGCTTGTGAGATAAAGTAAAGGCTTTAACACGGAACTGGCTCCCCAGCCCTAGGTTTTCTTTTCTTTGGGGTGCGTGCATGTCATGTCTGTGGCCTGTGTGTGCAGTCAGAAGGTCCCTACGCAGGGGTCAGTTCTCACCCTCCACCTTGTTGAGCTGGGTCTCTCCTGTTACTGCTGCTGATGTTTGGTACAGGAGCGTTCATGGACTCTCCTGTCTGTGCCCCCCCCCCCCCGCCAGGGTTACAGACACTCCTACTACAGACTCCTGTTGCACCTCTGCTTCCCAGGATTCCCCCCAGGTTACTAGGGCTGCATGGCACGTGCTTTGACCTAAAGAACCGTCTTGCCGATCCCCGGTTTCTGTTTGAGAGGTTCTTCTCCGGGTAACCGTTCTTCCTCCTCCTTATCTAAGCCCAGAGCTACTCAGGGCAGTCCAGGTGTAGGGGGCCTGTAGGCTAGATTGTCAGTAGGACAGGCAGATGAGAGGACAGGTGACAGCTAAGCACAGGGAAGAACTGCAGACCCACGGAGAAGGTGCAAAGGTCCTGAGGCAGGAGGCTTGTTCCAGCCTTGCCTGCAGGCTTGTCCATCGTTCTCACCAAATGGAGGAGGAGCCGCAGCCCGGCGGCCTCGTCCTCAGGAGGGCACTCCTTCCTCTAGGCAGAGGACCGGGGTGTGTTTTGAGTTCATGGTCTCTGCTGCTTGACACCCCGGCTCCCACCATTGCCCCAGCAGCCTTTGTCTTGTTCTCTTCGGTGGTCCGTGCCGCAGACTCACCTCTGCAGCCCTGGACTCTCCTCAGTTAACAGAAAACATGATTTTTTTTCTTTTCGGCATTTTAGCAGTGGTGGAAGGACAGCGTGAATGTCGGACGCTGAGCCAAGTTGGGCTCAGTGATACCAAGTGTAACGGTTCTCAGCGCCCTGTGTTAGATTTCTGCCTCTGCGTGTTTACATTCTAGGCAATTTCTCAAAGACCCTTTCGCTCATTTATTCTGAGCGCCTTCACACACCCCCCTGCCTTAGGATGTATCTACCTTCACAAAGCAGGGGGCTTGAAATACAGTTGAGATACTCATGTCTGATTGCTCAGGTGCTAGAGGAAGATTTGCCTTTCTCTGCGGTGAGGATGCCGTGTCAGGATTCACACTCAGCCCTCGGTCTGCACAGCCCGTGTGCGTGGCAGCACTGATTAGTAAGGTCGCCGCAGCCTCTGGTCTTGCTGTTAACTGTGCAGGTGGGTGTCCTGCCCCACCCCTCCCATGCTTGGGGTCAGGGGACACAGGGAGGGATCTGTCTGCTCTTTGGGGCCATGTGGGGGTGTCTTAGCTCCAGTCTCCAGATCTGAAATGTAGGGAAGGCAGGAAAGGTCCACTGGTCAGGGCACAGGACCCCAGGGGCTCGGACAGGAGCGGCTCACGTGGGCCTGGAAGGCTGGGCTTGGGGCAGGGATGTCCTCTTCCTCTTCTGCGACCCCAGAGGGTCCAGGACCAGCAGCATGCTGGCAGGCCTCTGCTTTGGGCCTCGGTGCCAGGCGCCCTGCCCGTCAGGGAAGCTCGTGGAAGTTCACATTTTCAAGACCCTCGGTCTCATTCCCTTGAGGCCACGCCTCGTGACCTCTGCCAGGCTCCACCTCCTGGTGCTCTCACGGTCCTGTGGCTGTTTGAGAGACAGCTCCCCAAGCTGTGGGACCATGGAACCCACCCGGGGTACCCTCTGGGCTGGGGTGGCCCCGCATAGCTGATGGAGGCGAGATTTCCCCACGTGTGCACCCAGCTGGCGTGGACCACAGGACGGCCTCACCCCGGGTCGCCTCTGTGTCCCTCGATTGCTCATCAGCAGGCTGCCCGCTGCCCCGCATGCAGGGGCTGCTTCCAGGGGGTACGCGGGCCCCTGGGGTCCCCGGCTTGGCTCAGATATGAAGCCGCTTCTACCGCAGCAGGGCACAGGCAGAGCCCACGGGCACGGGGAATAGACCTCAGAGAGAGCTGCGCTGGGGGAGCAGGAAGGGGGGAGATTGTTCTTGTCTTCTGCTGGGGTGTCTCCACTGCACCCCAGATCTTGGCAGGCTTAGTCATTGAGTGATTGTGTGTGTGTGTGTGAGTGTGTATGTGTGTGTTGAGTGGGGGTGGTGCATGTGTGTATGTGTGGTGGGGTATTATGCATGAGTGGGTGTGGTATGTGTGTGATGTGTGTATGTCATGAGTGTGTGGTATGTGTGCCGTGTGTGCGTTGTGTGTGTATGTTGTGTGTTGTATGTGGTGTGTGTATGTGGTATGTGTGTATGTTGTGTGTGTATTGTGTGTGTATGTTGTATGTGTATTGTGTGTGTATGTTGTGTGTTGTATATGTGGTGTATGTTGTGTGTGTATTGTGTGTGTGTTGTGTGTGTATTGTGTGTGTGGTATGTGTATGAATGTATTTGTGTTGTGTGTGTGTCGTGTGTATGTTGTGTGTATACTGTCCATCCTGGAGGCCTGTTGAGCTAGCTGCAAATTACTAGCAGAAACAGGGCGTGGCTAATCAACCTCAGGCCCACCCCATGTGAGGTGCCTTCCTCCAGCAAGGTTCCACTGCTAACGGTGGCAGGATCTTCCCCACCCAACAATAGCTAAGGATTCAAACACATGAACGCGTGGGGGGACAACTCACATTGAAACCATGCCTGGGGGTGGGAAGGGCCACCTCAGGAGGCAGCTGGAGGGCCTGGGGAGGGGGCCACAGCTGGTGGTGGTCTAAAACTGAAAAAGGGAAGTAGACACATGCGTGTACTTAGGACTCCGTGGTTTGAGCTCGGCCTCCCATGTGTGTTGTTAGCAAGGCGCCGCCGCAGGAGGAAGGCTGAAGAGTGTGACTGCACCTGTCTCCAGGGAAAGTTAAGGAAAACGGCCTTGCACCACGCCCCGCCTCCTGGCGGATGGACTTGGGCCAGTGTGTTGCATTGTGCTGGCTCAGCATCAGGACACGCGGAACCAGGCCGAGGACCTGGAGGAGTTTAAATACCTGGGCAGAGGAAGTGGCCCGATGGCCACCGCCATTGTTGTTTTCTTTCTTTCTTTGTACTTGCATGTGTTGCACTTGAGTGTGTGTGTGTGCGCACTGGCACGTGTACTAGATGAAGCCTGAGTGCGTGTGCCTGTGGAGGCCCAAGTGTGACATCAGGAATCATCCTGATGACTCAGCTTTCTTGTCACTGCTTTGGGATTTCCCAGATTCTGCCCTTCCAGGCCAGGGCTGGATTTACAGGTCACACCCACCCCGGAATTAAAAAAAATTTTTGTCTGTCTGTCTGTCTGTCTGTCTATCGCATATGTGTGTGTGTGTGTGTGTGTGTGTGTGTGTGTGTGTGTGTATCAGAGGGCACTGTGTGTCTCTGTGGAGGACTAAGGGTGACTTTGAGAATCATCTTGGATCATCCTGGAATGTTTCTAACTTCTTGCTTCTCTCTGGCTGTTTCTGCCTGGCGTTTTTAGGTGGGACCTGGGATCTGAACTCAGAACCTTCTGCTTGTGAGACAGAGTCTTAACCCCTGAGCCATCTCTCCAGCCTAACACCCCAGAGTTTTTATATGAGATTTGGGGGATGTGAACTCAGGCCTTAGCCCGTGAGCCATCTCTCTTTACCACCATATCCCGAAGCTGCTTTCCCTCCAGCTCTGCATTGCCTTCTTGGCCATACCCTGTGTGGGTTCTGAGCAGAAATGGGCACAGTTGAGAGCTACTCACCACATTTCCAACACTCTCTCCAGGGCCCTTTGTCCCAGATTCTCCTCCTGGCTCTTGGGAGGCCTATGACTGCAGTCATGGTGCTAGATTAGTAGACACGACTGTGTCTTCATTCCTTGGAATTGCTAGGACCTTTCGTAAAGGAATGATTGGAGCTGGCCAGGTCCGAATACTGTGCATTTCATAGTTTAGTGCTACTTATTAGACACTGGCCACTGAATTTTGTTGCTTTTCTAGTGACTCATCTACCCAGGCAGCTCCAGAGTAGATCATCCAGACAATAAGTCAATTTGCTCTTTACTGAAATAAATGAGGAAGGCGTGCATTTGCTTTTATCTACAGGTTTCCTACCAACATTAGCCCTGACTTTGGAAATGAAAACATGGTGGTCAGACCTAGTGAACTGTGGGAAGGGGAGCTATGGGTTGTCCCCAAACACAGGGGACAAGCTTCAGGACTGCGGACCTACAATCTGCAGTTTATGATCCAGGCAAACTGCACGCGAGTTGAAATTCAAGGGCTTCAATGAAGGGTTCGCTTGGATTACACGTGTGTCTGGAGTCAGAAATGAGGACTTAAGGTGATCACATGATCCTAGACAAAACCTCATCTTTCAATTCTGTTTACTTGAGGCCTAAAATTTATGAGACAGAGAGAGAGAGAGAGAGAGAGAGAGAGAGAGAGCGAGCGCAAATGCATACCATGGCACAGGTTTAGGCCAGAGGACAACTTTCAGAAGTCACTTGTCTCCTTTCACCACACGGCTTCTTGGGATTGAACTCGGGACCCCAGCCGTCCACCCGGCCTGGAGAGGCTTATGCTGTGGATAGCAGCATCTTTCTGTGGTTCCCTGAAGAATGATGAGGGCCTTAGCTGCCAAGACACTCAGCAAGCAAAGCTGCTGTCTCCATGGGCAAATTAACTTCCAGCTGGGTTTCCAGGACTGCTGGCTGCATTTTAGCCAAGGGAAAAGGTGAAGGCAAAGGGTAATTAAAGAGATGGCTCAGAGGTTAAGCCTCTACCTCGAAAACAGAAGGTCCTGAGTTCGGATCCCAGATCCCATGTGAAAACACCAGATAGAAATGACAGCTGCCTATACTTCCAGTTCTGGAAGATGGAGCCTGGGAAACTCTAGAGCAAAGCAAAGAGAAGAAGAATCCAAGGTGATTCCCAAAGTCACCCTTGGGCCTCCACAGGCACATACATGCACACACACGAACTAAAAAAGTAATTAAAAAAAAATGGATCTGGGCGTGGTGGTTTATGTATGATCCCAGCCCTCAAAAGTCTGAGGCAGGAGGATTGCTGAAATAAGAAGATAGTCTGGGATGCATAGTGAGTCCTAGATCAGCTTCGGGTAAAGTATGATACCTTGTTTAAAAAAAATCTAAGCCAGGTACGGAGGGGTACACCTTAGTCCTGGCACTCGAGCGGCAGAGGCAGGAAAATCGGGGTTCAGGGATGAGGGTCACCTGTGCTGATGGTTCGGGGGCCATGGGGCCGTCTGAACGAAGCGGTGCCTTGTCTCAAGAAGAGAAAGGGGGAGCGAGGGAGGCAGGGCAGGTGATGAAGGCACTTGCTGTGTGCGCAAGGGCCTGAGTGTCGGTCTCCGGCGCCCACATATAAAGCTGGTGCAATGGTGTGCCTGTGATCTCGGTGCTATCGACGGGCGAGGAGGAACTGGGGCTCGCTGGCCAGTTGGTTTGGCCCAAACAGCCAGTTCTAAGTTTAGTGAGAGGCCTGTCTCGAAAAGTAAGGCAGAGAGCGATTGGTGAAGGCACCAGATGCTCACACACGGACACGGACTCACACACACGGACACGGACACACATGGACACACATGGACATATACACAGGCCTGGACACATACATAGACACAGACATACAAAAGGACACGGACTCACAGACACACACACACACACACACACACACAGACAGGGACACACACAGACACACATGGATGGACATGGACATCCTCATGGGTTCAGATACACGCATGGACACAGACACATCTATGCTGCCTCTCATACACAAACCTGTCTTTAAAAACAAGCGAAAACTGAAAAGAAAGCTGGTCCCCCGCCGCAGACCCTCAGTGCGGGAGGGGCCGCGGGAGGGGCTGAGGAGGAAGCAGATGTGGCAGTAGAATGGGGCGTGTCTGTGACCCCCCCTTGGCTCCAAGTGGGCGGAGCCTGAGGTGCTCCAGAGCCTGGAGAGAGGCAGAAGGTCCCGAGGCCAGCAGAGGCGTCCAGCCTGAGGCAGAGGACCAGAGTGTTGGGGGGGGTTCCCCAGCATGTGGCTCCCCAGCATCTGGCTACCAGCATCAGACGCAGCGTTCTCTCCCCTGAGGCTGGGTCACTGCACAGAGCTCTGCTGCCCCATCCTGGGTGTGACGGCAGCGCCTGATGTGAAGGTCAACAAGCCTTGGAGGTGGATTCCGGAAGCTTCCTTTCACTTCTGCTTCTCAGCGCAGGCAGGCAAGGCGCTCGATCCAAAGAACTTCCTTTCCCATCCGTCATTTCCTTCTAGACCTTCAGTGTTCCTGCTTCAAGGCCCAAGGGACCATGGGCAGCCGCTAAAAATAGTGGCGGTGACATAGCTCTTCCGTGGGCTTTGCTGGCGGTGCTGGGGGAAGTTTTCTCTTGGTGGTAGATCATGTGCCGGTTTCTAGGAAGCGAATTCCAAGCACAAGAGAGCCGGGCTCAGAGCCTTGGTTGGTACCGTGACCCGGCCTGCTGCAGCAGAGTGACTATCGGACATTCGGGCGTCAGCTTGACAGTTGAGGCTGAGCTCTGGTCACGTTTGTGAAGAACCAGTAGTTGAGGCAGGCCCTGAGCAAGCCTGCAGGAGACTGATTGATGTGGGACCTCCCGACCTGTGGGGGGTGGGACCATTTCCGGGCAGCTGGATAAGGCAGGAGAAGCTAATTCAGTAAGTTGGTCTTCAGCATACTGTCTGGCAAGTGAGGTTTGCCCCTGGCGCAGTAATCCGGGTGGATACGATGTGGCCAGTTCCCCGGACTCTTGGTGTGACTCTCCTGCAAGCTGGACTGAGGACTGTAGCTGAGAATCATAGACCCCCTTGTTCCCCTCAGCTCTTTGGTTGTGAATGTATTGGCAGCGTGTGGGCAAATGGCAGCAGTGACCCTGTTTCTTGTGGCGTGCAAATGCCCAAGGGTGGGAGAAGGAGACTCTGACATGTCTTGTCATGAACGGGCTGGGCCAGGCCATCTGAGGGCCCCACTAGGTCACCCCGAGCTGCTCCCTTATGCTCTGTAGTAGTGGGGAGGCCAACTGGACTGTCAACTTATGATGGGTTGTTTTTTATGGGGGGTTACAGATGGGGTACAGGTATGTGCATGTGTGCAGAAGCCAGAGGCGTATGTGTATGTATGTGTGCGGGTGCGTGCAGAGGCTAGATGTATATGTTGTAGCAATTCGCCTGCATGGTTGCTGATAATCACCATCAAATGGGAACCAGGGGCTTATTTTCTTACGATATTCTGCTTACAGTTCTTAGTCTGGCTTGACGGGAGAGCACACACCAACACCAGGACAGGGGGAACCGGCCACACCATCTCTACATAATAGCCGAAAGGGACGAGCCTTACTTGCCAGACCAGCACTCTGACCAAGTGGGCACAAGGATGCCAACTTTTTCAGTCAGCTCTCTGTATTTTATTCCAAGCCTAGTCCCACCCACCATGGGCTGCGCCTTCCCCATCAGCTTGACAATCTCCTGCAGGTTTGCTCTGGGCTTACTCTACAAATGGGCCCAGGGCTCAGACCGTCAACAATCAAGTTGACACCTGTGTATGTACGCGTGTGCACACAGAGGCCAGAGATGTATGACTCTGCACATGAGCAGGTGCGTGCAGAGGCTGGACATGCACGTGTATGTCCGTGCGCATGCGTGCAGGTGCGTGCAGAGGCCTGGGGTTGATAGCAGGATGTTTCCCTCGCTCACTTTCTGCCTCATTTTTCAGCACAGTCTCTGATTCTGGAGCTGCCTTTCCAAAGCACATGCCTGTCTCCACCCATCCATGCACCTGGGGGTCCAGTCGCATGGGGCCCTGGGGATTTGAACTCAGGTGCCCATGCTTGTGTACACAACTGTACACACCTGGCAGAGGGTTAATGGAACAGTGTTGTTTTCTTGGGTGTGTTTTGGAGGGTGCAGGAAAGGGGGGGCTAGGAGGAGATGTGGGCTACTGAGGAGTAGGAAGTGAAAATGTTCTCAAAAAACTGAGCTCCTAAAGACACACGAGGGAAGCTTTGGGGAATTTGTTTTTAATAAAAATACTCATTTTTAGCTTCTTTGGGACACAAACAAATCTGAACCCTTTGGGTTTGTTTGCCGGGAGAGTTGGGAGTATTGAGATAATTAGAAAAAGGTAAAGCCGACCTCACGCGGGATCAGCAGTCAATGTGATTCTATAAATACCTTTATTGCGGCCTCACATGCTTAAAATACTCCGTCTTTTTATTCCTTGAGTCTAGGCAGTATGTGCGTGTGTGTGTGTGTGGGGGGGTCACTCTTGAAAGTAATGACACGCTCGCATCGTCCTTCAGTTTGCACGGGGCTGTGTCTGTCCCCCGGTTAAAGTGGAGCACTCCGGCAGTTCCGGGAAGCAGGTCATCCGTCATACAGAAGCAGTGGCTGCGCGTATGGGTAATTCAGCAGAAAATCACGCCTGAACCTTGGCTATGGGAACCCAGCCGCAAGTACCGAATAAAAACACGTTTTGAATCATCTTCCTTCTTGCAGAAGAGGAATGAGTCTCAAAAATATTTGAATAGAACTATGTACGACTTGGAAAATCACTTCTCTTTTTCCTCCCTTCCTACTTCCCTCCCCCTCTTTCTCCATCTTTCCCCTCCCTCCCTTCTTTTCCTTCTTTTCTTTTGAAGCAAAATTTTGCTATGTAGTCTGGCTGGCTTTGAACTCACTCTGCGGCCCAGTCTTCCCCAACTCAAAGCAATCCTCCTGCCTTAGCTTCCTGAGTGCCAGGATCACAAGTGTGGCCACTATGTCCAGTTTTGAAGGCCACTTGCTTAATAAACCAGCATTTCAGCCAAGCACGATGCACACTTGTGAGCCCAGCCTTTGGGGGGGGAGACAGGAGGAGCAAAAATTCACGGTCACCCCGTGCTACATTGCAAGTTGTAGGCCAACCTGGGCTACATGAGACCCCCCTCTAACACCAACAACAAACCAGGATTTCTACTAGAAAACCAGAGGGCTCATATGGAATTGGTTGCAAGAATTACAATTCCAGAATTGTAACGATAAGGAATCCTAATATTGTGTGATTTTTAAAATGATGTTTAAAATTAATAAAAGAAGGAAAAGAGGACAAGTTAGGTGTTCAGCTTCGGCTGCCGAACAGGAGAACTAAGTATGTTCTCTAGAAAATTCAGTTACTTCCAACACATGAAGGGAAGCCCTGGTGAATTGGTTTTCTGATTTAAAAAATCATTTTTAGCTCTTCCAGTTTGTAAACACACCCAAATCCTTTGGGTTTGCTTGCAGGGAGAGACGAGGCCTTGTTCTGTGGCCCGTGCTGGCCTCAAATCTGAAATCCTCCTGATTCCGCCACTTGTGTACTAGCAGTGCAGGGCTGTGCTGTTGGCTAGGGGGAAAAAAATAAAAGGTCTGGCTAACGGGGGATCCCCCAAATGAAAGCAGCAATAACAAAGTGAAGGGCCGAGTGGAGAGAAAGCAGACTTCAGAAAGCAGCTGCGTGGGGCTGGGGGCGCAGCTCGGTGGTCGACTGTTTGCTGGTGAGCAGGTCCCGGGTTTGATCTTCTGCACTGGAAAAATCCCGCTGGCCGTGAACCTGGCTGCTCACGTGACAAGCTCCACCCATGGAAGGCGGACGGGGCGGGTGTTGAGCACAGTCACACACACACCAGCGTCTCCTTAGCCCTCCGGTCAGTCCTCCTCGCAAGCAGCCTGGTGCTTACCTGCTGTAGAGTACCTGTGTTTACAGAGGGAGCGTCAGGGGAGACCCTGGTGATGTGTGGGCACACTGTGTGTGTTCAGCTCTGACCCCCCGGGGGACGAGCCTGTGCATGCAGGACCCGCCTCCCCGGTCGCTCCACCCACGAGGACCTTGCTGTAATGTCCCGCAGCAACGTATGCTGAGACTTTAAGCCTGACGCAGCCCTCTGGCCCTGGGCCAGCTGACCCTCTTCCTCTGGGTCGGTGCCCTGGTGCTGCGGGGCTCACTGGGTCCTGCATCACTACACACGCACTCGAGAACTCCTGGCCCCCAGGTCTGGATCCCGAGCACCCCCCTCCCCCCAGAGATACGGATGCCACTTGTCCTCTGAGGACCACCATGGACGGGCTGTGTTAGCGCCTGTCTGCCTGGTAATTCTTTCACGGGCCGGTTTTCTCTGCCAAAGAGAAGGAGGAGGAGGAGGAAGAGGAAGAGGTTGGAGTCAGCTTTCCTCTTCTCCCTCCTGCCTCCGGGGCCAGGTGTCCTAGAGCACAGCGGGGTGGTTTGACCTTTGGCTGGATGTCCAAGGTCTGGGGCTTGGAAGGAACCTCAGAAACATCCCTGGAGCGGGTGGCGCTGAAGGACTGGGGGGGGTGTTGCCTTCGCAAATGGTTTCGGTTCCAACTTGCCCTGGGCAAAGCAAGCGTCCCAAGCGTCCACACACCTGCTCTGCCATCTTTCTCTCTCTGCCACTCCTTCCTCCCTGGGAGAGGGGTGCCGGGGCAGACTTCGGCCCCTCTGGTGGGTGCTGCCCTCACGGTGCACGGTGGCTGGTTTGCAAAGGCCGTGAATACCCTAGAGGTGCCCCCAGCGGCGGATCCTGCCCCCTCGGCCTCCTCTTGCAAACCAGCATCTCTTTCTGCCTCTTTCTTGTTTCTGCTTCTGGACCACCTGGTGTTGCTGCCTTGGACTTTTCTCTGAGGCTGTCTTCCTGCGGGGACCCCCTGTGCCTCCCTTGGTGGCTCCTTGTCTCCCGCAGCCTGATTAGCTAGTGACCAGGTGTTTAGTCAGAAGCTAGGCCGCATGTGGTGTGAGTGGACAGTCCTCAGCTCGGAACCCTTCCCCACGCGGGTGGGCCTCATCCGATCACTCGATGGCTTCGCAACACAAGGCCCAAGACTTCCCCAAGGACAAATTCAGCCTGGAGACTGCAAAGTGGCTTCCGGGCGCCACTGAGGCCTGGGCTTAGAGGGTCCAGAGCTCATTGCTGGGACTGCTCGGACATTCTGATTTGTTTTGAACTGGGGGGGGGTCTGTCTTACATCCTCCTCTTCATCCTCTTTCTTTTCATCCTCCTTCTTTTCATCCTTCTCTTTTCATCCTCTTCATCTTCCCTCCCTCCCTCCCTCCCTCCGTCCCTCCCTCCGTCCCTCCCTCCCTCCCTCCCTCCCTCCCTCCGTCCCTCCCTCCCTCCCTCCCTCCCTCCCTCCCTCCCTCCCTCCCTCCCTCCCTCTCTCCCTCTCTTCCTCCCTGCTTCCTTCCATTGTGTAGCTCCAATTCATGATCCTTCTGCCTCATCTCAGTGCTGGGATTGTAAGTGCCCCACGCGCTGGGCGCCCGGCTGCCCTCCTGCTTCTGGCTGCCCCCTTTTGCAACCCTGGAGACAGCTCAGCTTTCCTCATCTCCTGTGTTGGCAACTCTGCTAGGAAGATCTTCCATTTTTAGATGGGGCCTCATTTAAATAAATGCTCACTCTTCTTTTCTCACGTATTTTATTTAGAGAGAGAGAGCGAATATGCAAGCTGTGGCATATGGACGAAGGTCAGAGGACAGCTTTTGGAAGTCATTTCTCCCCTTCCACTTGGCGGATTTCTGGGCATTGAACTCAGGTCACCACGTGTGCAAGGAGTGCCTCACCTCCGGAGCCATGTCTCTCACCCCATGGTCTTTCTCTCTATCCTTTGGTCTACCCTGAAATTTATCCTTCAGTGTTTATCCTTAAATATCCTTAATTATGCCATTTAAAGGCATGTAAGCCAAGCAGCACACCTGTAATGTCAGGTATGTAGCTGGGGAAATGAGGTTTGCTACACGGTCGCTTGGACTCTGGTGTGTCCGAGGCTTGGTCTACCAAATAAGACCCGCCTCGAGCCCACCCCTCCCCAATGTTCAAGACACTGTCCTGCTGGGACCCATGGTAGCTGCGCATGCATGCGTGTCGCTAGTCTCTCTCTCGCCCAGGCTAACTTCGCTGGCCTGGGAAGAGACCCTGATATAGAGCTAAGTACAGCTTCAACTGCGTCCGCATTGCTCACACACCATCGTGACCTCAGAAATCTAATCTAGTCATCCTAAGGTGGCGGCTGTCTCTGTTTACAGACAGGAGGCTTCCCAAGGCTGCCTGCTGCGTTGGGTCCCGTGGCTGGCGTGGGCACCGCCCCATCCCGTGGACACGCTTAGCAGCGCCCCAGCCTTTCCCTGCCGGGTGTCAGAATAACACTCACCCTGCTGGTGACAGACCCAACCACCCAGACGTTGCCAAGTGTCCCTGGGGACCTGGTCACACTGGGGAGAGCCCTGGACCTAGTACAGGCACGGGGGCGTGGCTGGCATTGTGAATGTGGACGCCGGGTGCCAAGGGGCACACGTGGGGTCTAAGAGGACCTACTTCTCCCTCCCTTCCCATAGTTGAAAGAAAACCTCTTGTCACCCAGCGGGGCCTTGAGCTCCTCGTAGAGATAAGGCTGACTTTGAACTGTTGACTCTCTCCCGCATGGTAGCGTTCCGGGCCAGTCCATACCTGGTTTTCGTTTCGTTTGTGGCTGGGGGAGAGGGAGGGAGGATTTGCCTGCTCTTGCTGGAAGCACCTTTGCTACCCTTGCTAGCTCCTCCTGGACGCCTCTGAGGGATGCGCCAGGCTTAGCTCTACGGTAGCTGATGACGAAAACGTCTCCCAGCTTCTGACTCGGGCCCTGAATGTTTGAATCGTCTTGTTGGATGAGTTTCCTCTGGGAAGTGCTGCAGGACAGGGGAGCGTTAAAACCCAGAAGACAAGGAGATCAGCCCACGACGCAGGGAACGATACCAAATTCCACCAAAATCCAGACTTCTGGGTTTACCCGTCACCTCCAAGGAGGGACAGTGGGGTGGCGTGCAGGAAGCCGTCGAGTGCTCAGTGAGAACCTCGATAGTGAAGCTCGCCACAAGCCAGAGACGACCGTCTCTTTCCCAGGAAGATGGTGTGATTCGTATGTTACCACGGAGAGCCGGGCACTTGTGTTTCTTTGGGAGATGGTTTGGCTGTGTGACCCCGATCAGCCTTGAATGTATGACCCTCCTTGTCACGTCTTCCTGAGTGCTGGAATTATAGCACATTTGGCTTTGATTTTTTTTCTGAAGAGAATTTTAATAACTCCTAAATTTAGTTTGTTATAGTTTTTTCCTTTAAAAATACACTACCCCAGGTGACTTACATCAAAGTTGACTCTTCTTGAGTTGCCTTTTGAGTTTAATGTCTTCAGTTCTTTTTGTAACCTTTTTTTTGTTATTCTCTGACACTCATTCATAGATACAATGAATCCATGCTTCCCCCTTACTACCCACTCCCGACCTTTCTCCTCTCCGGCCAGCCATCCCCCTACTTCCACATCTTTTTTTGCATACGTGCCCCTTGGGGTTTCATCTGGAATATCTGTCCCGGCAATTGCGACTCACCGGTGGGTAAATTGTTGAGTAAGAAACACCCCTTCTTTCTGGTGTCATCTTTCAGGGATGTGTAGTATACTCTTTTGCATCAGAGAGTGTTAGGGGCCTGGGTCTTGGACCAGCCCAGAGCACACCATTAAGCCAGTCTGGCTCACCCAGGATCCCTCTCCCTGGCTTGGAGTTATAGGTGGGCCCAGCATTTTTTTACATGAGATCTGCTTGACAAATACATTAGCCACGGAGCAATTCCCCAGCCCA
The DNA here is from genome assembly GCA_023101885.1 of Typhlomys cinereus. Lineage (NCBI taxonomy): Eukaryota > Metazoa > Chordata > Mammalia > Rodentia > Platacanthomyidae > Typhlomys > Typhlomys cinereus. Next base: position 864,633 of record JALPQD010000258.1, read on the forward strand.
GTATCCGTTTATTTTGCAAATATTTCTGGATGTGTGTTTACGCACCTGGGCTGATCTGCTGTGAAGGAAGAAGGCAAGCGAGATGGAGATACTACTGCTCAAAGGAACGTCCGTGCTATTGATGGAAGGACAGTGAATTGAGATGCTAGATGTGTGGAATCCTTCTGTGAAAGAGATTTACATTTTTTTAATTAGTGTGTGTGTGTGTGTGTGTGTGTGTGTGTGTGTGTGTTATCAGAGGGCACTGTGTGTCTCTGTGGAGGCCCAAGGAATCATCCAGCATTGCTTCTACCTCCTTTTTCCTTCGTTCAGTGATTTCCCAGGCTCCACCTTCCAGAGCTGGAAGTGTAGGCCACTGCTGTTTCCACCTAATGTTTTTCTGTGGGATCTGGGATCTGAACTCAGATCCTGCTGCTTGTGAGGCAGTCTTAATCTCTGAGCCATCTCTGCAGCCCCATGGGTGAGACGTAAAGTGTGCAACCCTTCCCATGGAACAAGCCTTGCTGTGTTGGGTCGATGTTAACCTTCCTCTCCTTGCTAAGAAAGGAGCTAGATCACACACAGACTTAGAGCTTGAGAAAGTCTTACTGTGTTGTTTGGCAGTCTAGGGAAAGAGTATACTAGGCAGATGGAGCTGGTGGGAGGATTTGGAATGTTCTAGAATGGAAGTCCAGAGAGTCAGGGATAGAGCAGAAGGGGGGTTGGGTAAGGGCCTGAGAGTAGAAGTGCTTTGCCACGGTTCTTAACCACACCGGCAGCACTGCCCGTGGAGCTGCATTGGCATCTGCATGACCAGTTCTAGGGGATACACAAGGTTTCACATGAGGGGCGTAAGAGCAAACCTAGAGAGACCCTGAGAACTAGAAAGCCCCTCCCGATGCTGCGGCCTCCTTGGCAGCCCCGTGGCCTGGTGCCCAAGGCGTGCCCGAGGTACCTGCCCCTTGCTGAGTGCCGCCATGGGAGGAGAGACCCGGGCCGTGGGTGTGAGGCTGACAGTGAGGGTCCACAGCCCCATGGAGCCTCGCTATGGACCTGGATTCACAGAGGCGGTCTCACTGTGTGCCCCCCCCCCGCAATGACATATCCATCAGTCTAAGCTCACCCCAGGTCTCCTTGGGTGACTCCGAAGGGACAGCGACAGGGTCCGTGGTGGTCTTGAGGGTCTGTGTCCACACCGTTCCCGAGAGTCATGTGTGCCCTGCTGGCACGTAGAGCTTCCATTTCTTCCATCATAGACACTGTGGAAAAGTGGGTGCGACTGCAAGAGAGAGGGGGTGGCACTGGGGCTCCGCCCTCGGCCCTCACTTGGTCATCAGTGCGTCGGACGCAACCGTGGAGTGCCGTGTGCCTGAGGCCCCGTGTCTGTGTGACTCCGTGATTTCTTGCGCGTGCGATGACTTGCGTGTTGCCTTCCCTGTTTCCCATCACTTCGTCAGATGACATTTGGATCAACAAACTGTTCTTACCCTCGGTGTAAGTGCCGAGCGGGTTTTTCTATGTGGCACGGCATGCTGTCTGTCTGCCGTAGTCAGACTCGCATTCAAATGTCGAAGGATCTTCCTGGTGCAGATAGGGACCTTTTCCTGGTACATTTACGCGCTCGGGAACATTACTCATTTGTTCCCGGTGTTGGACTTGGGAAGTGCAAATACACGCCTCTTCCGACGCTTTACGCGTACCAGAACATCACGCGTGATGGAGCTTCCTTTAACTGCCAGCAGTGTGTGCTGCCCGAGAAGCTGGGGGCACCTCGGTCTCGCTGGAAGCATTTGGGGTACGTGAACTTTTCACTGCCAGAGGACGTTTCTGGTTTTTCTTGATTTTGAAGGTCCCCGTGAGTAGTACTTTACCGTCTCCGTGTCACATCCATGCTGTGCACATCATGACAACGTTGGACAGTAGCGTTGATCATTGTGTCCTGCTTTTTATGGGGGCACAGCTCTGTCAGTAAAGTGCTTGTCATGCGCGCACACGAGGACCCCAAATTCCATCCCCAGTGCCCCCATGAAAAGCAGAGCGGAGTGGCGCACACTTGTAATCCCAGCCTTGGGGACACTGACTGGTCAGCTTGACTTAACCCACAATCCAGATCCCAGGGACCGGTTCTGACTCAAAAAAGCAGGGAGGGCGACTTCAGAGGAAGGACATCCAAGGCTGACCTCTGACCTCAGCACGCATGCGCAGTACCGGCACACGCATGCACCCTCACACACACAAGCAGGCACACGCATCTGTACACACGAATTATTTATTGTGGAAGAATGGGGAAAAGAAAGGTCCAAAGCAAAGAAGCAAGTCTGCTTCAGCCCCGGGGCCCGGAGTGACGGCAGCACTCTGCGGTGCGGTCCTTGCTGGGCGCTTTACCACGTGCCTCTCTGTGACAGCGATTCTAGTCTCAGGGCCCAGCTCAGGAATGAACAGTGGTCCACGTGTCTTCGCACACCGACCTTTGGGTTTTGCTAGGAAGTGGGTGGACCTTGTATTTGGATGCATATGGGAGCTTCTGTTAGGTCCAATTTCCTTTTTTTAAAAAACTGTATGTCTGTGTGTGTGCGTAGCAGAGGGCCCTGTGTGTCCCTGTGGAGGACCAAAGATGCGCGACTGGGAATCATCCTGGATTGCTTCCACCTCCCTTTTTTGCTTCACTCTGCTATTTCCCAGGCTCCTCCCACCAGAGCAAGAAGTGCAGGCCACTACTGTTTCTGACTGGTGTTTTTACATGGGTCCTGAACTCAGGACCTTCTGCTTTCAAGGCAGAGTCTTAACCCCTGTAAGTCTGTTCTCTGTGGCTTGTCTTACTCCTTAGAGAGCAGCCCTTTGGATTTTCTGCAGAAATGGGACGTGTCTTACAGGCTGCTCGCCTTGATTTTCTGACCTTCAGTTCTAGGAGAGAAAGTTTAACTCTGTTCTTTTTTTTTAAATTTTTATTCAATTGTGTGTGTGTGCGCGTATGTATGTGCGTGCGCATGTGTGTGTGGTGTGTGTGTGTGTGTGTGTGTGTGTGTGTGTGTGGTGTGTGTAGAACCACGGACGAATTCGGGAACCACCATGGACGCCTCCACCTCCTTTTTGTTTACTCTGCCCCGGGATTCACAGGCTCCCCCCTACCAGGACCAGAAATGCAGGCCGCTTCCGCCCGGCGTCTATACGTGGGATCTGGATCCGAACTCAGGATCTTCTGCCTGCAAGGCAGAGGCTTAACCCCTGAGCCACCTCTCCAGCCTCTAACTCTCTGTTCTTTAGCGGCTGTCTCCGTCTGAGTTCCTCGGGTCTCTGACCTTTGCACCTGCCAGTCCTGACTGCATTGGAGAAGGCTGCCGTCATGAGTGGGTGTTTAGAAAGCTCCATTCTTTGCTTTCAGTGCAATAGGGGTCTCCTGGTGGCACATCTCTGGCTTGTTTTCTGCAGTCTTGCTGCGGTTCATGTTTTCGCAGTGTCGGATGCAATCTCTTGTCTATGGTTGGGACTTAGCCATCTGGCTTCCTGTTGTCTTTGCTTAGCCAAGTTTATAGAAGGAGTTATCTGAGTTTTCTTCCAGTGTTTTTCTGCCTGAACATTTAATGATCCATTTGATTTTTACTCAAGGTGTGAACTAAAGATCCAAACTTGTTTTTTCCCATATGGCTAAGGTCATTGTCCGACACCATTAATGAAGCGCTACCCACATTATAATCTTGTTGAGTTCACCGTGTCTTCTGATACTTGATGATTCTTTGCTCGATAGTGGGGATTTCTTTCCTTCCATGCTTGCGTCAGCCCTTTGCTCTCCTTTGGTTTTCTTGTTCTTTCCTTTTGGACAGTTGTGCTTCTTCAGGCTGATATTTAACACGATCTGTTAATATTTAAATAGTCCTGTGTATATCATTGATTTTGATGGTTGCTCTTCAACTGCCTTTTCGTTTTGTTCGTGATTTTGTTGATGCTATTGAACCTGATGTTGTTATGTAGTAAAATGCATTTATGTGTGTGTTTATTCTTTCACATTCTTGAAATTCTTGTTTCACGATCCGTGGACAGTTTTAGTGTGTGTGTGTGTGTGTGTGTACATTCTTTTTTGTTCTTACTTTGTGATGTTGATAGTTTTTAAGGCAAGGTCTGACTCTGTGCCCAGCTGGCCTGGAAGCCACTGCCTAGTCAGGCTGGCTTCTGTCTCAGGGCTGTGCTTCTGTCTCAGCCTCTGAAGTGCTGGCATTTTAGGGGTGCGGCACCACACCCGGCTTGCTGTGGATTATTTTTTTTCTAGACAGGTTCTCACTACTGAGATCCTACATGCCGATCCTCCTGCCTCCTTCCTGAGCGTGGTGGTTACAGCTTTGCAGCGTCTCCCCCAGCTTCACAAGCGCATCTGTACCGCTCAGCAGTGAGCTCATCCAACCAAGTAGCTAGAATGTTCCATCCACCGTCCAGGACCTTTCCTGACCCCTTACCCTGAAGAAGGAACCTTTTCTGGGTTAGTTGTTCTCTTGGTCCCATTAATGTCTGGACTAGGTGGTGACTTCCAGGCCAGCCTGGGCTACGGAGTCAAGACCTTGTCTTAAAATTTTTTGATTTGCATTTTTATTCTTGCGTTTTACTTTCTCCCTGTGAGAGTTTCCGTTGTCAGCTTGGCACTAGCTCTGGGCTCAGCAACCAGCAGTTACCAGTCAAGGGTGAATCTGTGGGCGACTGTCTTACTTCATGATTGGCAGGATGACACCCAGCCCGCAGCCAGTGAGATTTTCTTTTCTCCTGGCAGGGCGGCACGACAAAGAGAGACCTGGCCTTTGCCGCGGCGTGGCGTATTAGGGGCTGGTGGGCAGCGTTGGTCCTTGTCCTGTGCTGTGCGTGTGGCATGGCCAGTTCCCTCGGCCTCTCCCTCTGACTCTCCTGCCCTGCTAGACTAGAACTCAGAATCTTGAGTATGAACAAGCCCTTCACTCCCCCAAATTGCTGGGGGCTGGTGTTTGTTCAGCCGTGGCATAGGAAATTATGAGGGTGACACGGGATGTCGTTGTGGAACTAAGACTTCCTGATTTTGTTAAAGTAGCAGACAGATGTGTTTCAGAAACAGGGTCCTGCCCATAGGTTTGCGTGTAAAGGACAGTTACTAGTGCCCTGGTGTCCCACCCGCTGCTGGAGGTGGACGTCAGTGCTTCCTCTTATCACCCACAGTCTCTCACGAGGAGGAGGAGCGCGTGTTGATCTACCCCTTGGGGAGGCAGGAATGGCGGGCTGCTGCGGCAGAAGGAGGTTTCTGTGTTTCCAGCCCTCTCTTCTCCTTTCCAGCCGAGCCCACCCAGATGTTTTCATACTTATTGGTCAAGTTCCTCATAGAACGTGTGTGTGATTTTATTATAGATAATTCAGTTTTTGTTTGCTAGTGTGTTTG